>JAQPPZ010001313.1:4200000-4782186 GCA_028583015.1 Wollemia nobilis | reverse complement strand
GGTATCCATTCCGCCAAAAATGCCCAGGAATCGGACCCGGCCTACCACCTTTGACATACTCAAGGAGCAAACAAACACACAAAACCAATTTAAAAATAAGTAAATAACAACAAAAATAATAAAATAAAATAAAAAACATGCTCCTTGAGTGTGTCAAAAACAAAAGCACAACCAAACACGCACAATAAGATAAAAGAAACCACAACACAAACCACATAGAAAAACACAAGAACCACATAACAAAACACAAACAAGACAAAAACAACAGAACACTACAAAGACATAACCCAAAAAAAACATGAAAAATAAACACAACCAAAACCTAAAAAAAAAATAAATAAAATAAAAATAAAAATAAAAAACAACCAACAACAGACAATAAACAAAAACAAAAAACATAGAAAACACTCACACATAAAAACATGAAATAACACAAACAAAGAGAAACCCAAGAACAAGAACGAAAAAAACACAAGAACAATAACAAAAAACATAAAAAAAAAAACAACAAAAACACAAGAACAACAAAAAACAACACAAAGAACACAAAAACAAAACAAAACAAAAGAACCCACCCACCTTAAAAAACTAAACAAAAAAAACAAAGAAAAAAAAATGAACAAAACAATGACCTATCTAGACCAGAAGACTATTAAGGCAAGAATCAACAGAGGAAACAAAATAAAGAATAGAATGAGCTAGGGAACTAAAAAAAACTGAATGAACCAAAGAGAAGCAAAAAAAAAAAACAAGAAGAAACTAGGTACCTTCTTGGAGCCATCCAAAGAAATGATAGAAAGAAGAGCTTCCCTAATTTGAGAAGCCCACCATATAGGAGGGTGGCCATAACAAGTAAGATCACCTTTGTCCAAAGCCCAATTAGCTAAAGCATCAACACTCTTGTTTTGATCTCCGACCACATGATTGTAATCAACTTTCAAAAATCCCATCTGGATTAACTGAATCTTCTCAATAATTCTTTTTATTCTCCAATCCACCTTATGATTCTTAGAGGAGTCTTCAAGAGATTAATCATAAGTTGAGAGTCGGACTCAACTAACACCTTTTCCCATCCAACCTTAGTAGCCTCCTGAAGGCCTCTGAGGATACCATACCCCTCAGCAAGGTTATTGGAAAGAATACCCAAATTCTCAGCAAAAGTAAAAACCAGGGAGCCATCTGAAAGTCTACCAATTCCTCCCACACTAGCTTTTCCAGGGTTCCCTCTAGAGGCTCCATCGGTATTGACTTTTCCAAAATCCTTAGGAGGAGGTTGCCAATTTCTAGTCCTATCCATCTTACTAATACTCACATTCCCTTTAAGTTGGTTGCCCTTAGAAGGTTTAATCTTCAATATTTGCATCACTTGATCCCATATTTGGTGGGAGTTTTGGGGGTGATTAAGGAGTTGATGGACTGATTCAACTAAGTTGGCTATGGTCTTTTGCCAAATATAGTGAATATCCTTCCTATCTTGATTAAAAATTTGGTTGTTCCTTTCATTCCAAATATTCCAAAGAAGAATGGTAGAACCCATCCAAACTAACTGCCTAATAAAATGATCAACACCCTCTTGATTAGGCCAATCCCTCCAAAGCTGTTCAAAAGTAAAAAAATTGGACCATTGTAAGCCAAGTAAAGTGGCCATTCTCCTCCATAGCTCAGAGGCTAAAGTACACTCAATAAAAATATGGTTGATATTTTCTACATTCTCTTCACACATTTCACATCTAAAAGGGCCATGAAAACCACGCTTCATAAGTTGCTCACCGAGTAAGCACCCTACGATGCAATAAAAGCCAATTAAAGAACCTCACCTTAGGCCAGAGCTTTTGAGCCCACAATCGAGAAAATATGTCAGAAGAATGGTTGGGATTATTATGGCATAAGGTCAAATAACCTTGAGCAACTGAATACTCACCCTTAGTAGTGTTGTTCCATCCAAAACAATCTTTTTCATGGGACCAAGAGAGGGATCTCATATGAAGGATGCCTTGGATATCTTGTCTTTGCCTTTCTGGGATTTGAATAGGCCAGTCCTCAATAGGGATCCAATATCTACCAACCTTTGAATTACCGAGTATGGTACCGATAGTAATTAGCCACCTTTATCCAATTAGCTCGATGAAGCTCCTCCATCCAAGGCCTCCAATCGGGAAACTGAGTTATCAAAGGCTTGTGACCATCCCAAGAATCTATCCAAAAATTTGCATGTTGACCATTATGAATGATCCAAAATAATTTTTTCTTTATCAAATCCTCACCAGTCTTAAGAACTCCTAAAATGGGAGAACCTTTGGTAGGAAGTTGATAGCGAACAAGGTCTTCAGGACTTTTGTTCTCAGCATATTTAGCACGGAGATTATTGGCCCAAAGAGCATTGGGGTTATGCAACATCCTCCAATATAATTTAGCAGCTAAAGCTTTGTTGTTATTAATTGAAGACCGGAATCCTAACCCCCTTCACTCTTAGGAAGACATAAAGTATCCCATTTCACCAAGGCCCATTTTCTTTTCTCCTTAGTACCACTCCAAAGGAAACGATGACTCGATTTGATCCAATTCTCGAAGAACAACCTTTGGGATATTCAAAATGGAAGAAACATAAATAGGAATAGCTTGAAGGACTGATTTTACCAAGGTGATTCTACCCCCAGAAGAAAGCCACTTGTTGGTCCACTTTCCAATTTTCTTCTTGACTTTGTCCAACAACCAATTCCAATATTTATTTTTCTGCCTTTGAATATTTATGGGAATACCTAAATAAGTGATTGGAAGAGAGGTCTTCTTATATCTTAATTTATCCAAGACCATGGATTCCTGTCTAGCAGAGCAATGAAAGAAAATAACTTTAGATTTGTCTTCATTGATCAACTGCCCAGTAGCCTTAGAAAAATAGCTAATGATTTGCTTAATATTAGAAGCTTCCTTAACTGTAGCTTTACCTAAAAGAGTAGAGTCATCCACAAATTGAAGATGAGAGATAGGTCTAGCTCCATGAGCAATGGTAACTCCCTCAAGGGTTTTGTTTTCCCTCTTTTTGGTTATAGTCCTACCCAAGCATTCAACAAGAATGATGAATAAATAAGGGGATAGCGGGTCACCTTGCCTAATACCTCTGGAAGCTGGGAAATACTGAGAAGGCCTGCCATTGATAAGAACTAAGTAGGAAACTGAAGAGATACATCCCATAATCCAATCCATCCAATCCTTAGAGAAACCAAATTGCCTCAAAACTTTGATAAGGAAGTGCCAATCCACTCTATCATAAGCTTTGGATAAGTCTAACCGAATGAACATGGAAGGAGAATTTTGCATATCCATGGAATGGATGGCTTCCTAAGCAAGAACTATCTCATCTACTATTTGACGTCCTTCCACATAACCCCCTTGCTCTAGGGAAATAATCTTATGCAAAAGAGGCTTCAACCTTTCTGCCATGATTTTAGTAATGATTTTGAGAAGAACATTACATAAAGCAATAGGTCTAAAAGCTGAGATATGATCAACCTCTTGAGCTTTTGGAACAAGAGTAATATAAGTTTTATTGATAACCTTCAAAATTTCTTTGGCTTTCCTGGCTTCTTCCACCACCTCTAATAAATCAACATGAAGGATATCCCAGAACTCTTGGTAGAACTCAATGGGAAAACCATCAGGACCTGGGGTTTTCCCTTTTTGCATTTTAAAAACTACTTGTTGAAGCTCATTGATAGTAACAGGAGCAGTCAAAATAGAGTTCTCCTCGAAAGTGATAAGAGAAGGGATTGCTTGAAGAACATTTTGTTGTGAAGTCGAGTCAAGAGGAGTAGCAACAAAAATATTGGAAAAGTAATCAACAACAATAGAGTTCATGCCATCCCAAGTATAAACAACATCTCCAGAATCTGATTTTAAGGAAGAAATAAAGTTGTGAGATCTTCGAGCTAGAAGAGATTTGTGGAAGAAATTTGTGTTTCGATCTCCTTCTTTGAGCCATTGAATTCTAGATTTTTGCTTCCATAAGATTTCTTCTCTTTTTTCCCATTCCTCTAATTGAGTTGTGAGTTTAATTTCATCTGCACTTCTCTTCTCTGTGAGGCCATCTAAATGGATTTTCTTATTCAAATTTTCAAGATGAGCAATAACTTCATGTTTTTTTTATGAACATCCCCAAACTCTTTCCAGTTCCAAGTCTTGATTTTGGATTTAATGTATTGCAGTCTTTTGGCAAAATAGAACATCTTAGTCCCATGCCTAGGTTTACCTTCCTTCCACCATTGTTGCACATGAGGTCTGAAGGAAATGTCTCTAAGCCACATTAATTGAAAACGAAAAGGAGAGAAACTCACATTGGTTTTCCACATTTCCACCATGACTAGCCAATGATCCGAACCAACATTATTAAGAGTCTTCACTTTAGGAATGTGACCATGGATTAAGAAATTTTTAGAGAGCAAAAACCTATCCAATCTCTCCATTATACAAGCTAAGCCTTGCCTTCTATTAGACCAAGTCATAAGGCCATTATCTCAGTTGGATAGCCACAAGATGGAGGTTTGCAATATATTCGCTCATGAGGTCGGTGCTTTTGTCCAAATTTCTATTTCCCCCCTTTTCTCATCCAGAGAGAGGATGGTATTGAAATCTCCTCCGATCAAGATCCAAGATTTAGGAAAATGAGAGATAATATGAGTAATATCCTTCCACTTGTCTTCTTTTTTCCTCCAAAGAAGTCGGGGCATAAACAATGAATGCTAGAGCATAATCTGGTTGGAATGTCTACTTTGAATAGCTATAGCCAACAAACCCCAACTACCAACCATATGGTGAATAACTACCTCTTTTGGGTCCCAAAGACAAGCAATGCCACCCGAAGTCCCTTGGGAACTGAGGGAAACCACTTTTCTAGCTGGCCAAATTTCATTGGCAATTAATTCCATATCCTCCATTGACATCTTTGTTTCTTGAAGGAAAACAAGATGTGGATGATTTATCCGAATCATTCTTCTAATTTCATTTTGTTTTGAAAGACTCCCTTTGAGTCCTCTAATATTCCAAGTGATGATCTTCATTAATACCAGGGCTAAAAAATTTGGGAAGGGCATTAATCTTACCTTCCTCTACAAGCTTTTCACCTTCTTTTACCATATGATATTGATTGGTCTTGCGACCTACTTTTTTATTAGAATCCATCTTCAATTTTTTTTCCCTGTTTCTTGACTTATTCCAATTGAATCTGAGATGGCTTCTAACCTTGAAGAATGCTCATACACAACCAAAATTTTACTAGATGGTTCAATGGAGTCTATATTGGGACTTGCATTATTTGAAGTTTTGACATTTGAAATATTGTTTTTCTTGTGTAAATTTTCTCCTTTTTTTTTCGTTGAAAACCTTTGATTTGTTGGTTTGTCTCTTGAGTTCTTCCCTTCATATTTAAATTGTGTTTCTAAGATTTTAGTTTCCATTATTTCCTCTTCCTCACTTGGGACATCATTTGTGGAAAGGATTTCAAACATATTAGCAGATGACTTTGATTGATCCTTCATAACTGGTTTTTTCTAAGTGTTCTTCTTCTTAGGTATTTGGAAACCTGTCGAGTTTATATCTTCTTTCTTTTGATCGGGAATTTTATTTGGGCAAGCACTGGCCAAATGACCATATTCATGGCAAATTCTACAATGAAAAGGAATGTTCTCATAGTCCACTACTTGCTCCCAAGTGTCTTCCCCAAATTGTAATGTGATATTTTTAGGTAGGGGTTTGTCAAAATCCATTAAAACACAAATTCGAGCATAAATAATATGTTCAAAATTTTGAGTACAATCAGCGAGTCATCATAAAAGTTCCTAAAGAGTTTCCAATTGAAGAAAAAATAGTAGGATTCCAAAATTCAATAGGGAGGCCAAAGAGTCTAACCCACATGGGAGCTATAGAAGGCATCTCTTCTTCGGATTTAAATTTAGTATGCCAGGGCTTCATGAAAAGCCCTGCCCTTCCAAAAAACCAAGGACCCCCTTGAAAATTTTTCTCTCTATCTTCATTATTAGCAAATAAAACAAGAAAATAACCATTTGGATAAATAGAGATTTGTAACTCACCTTTAGTTTTCCAGCTTTTTGCAGCCCAGACTTTGAAAGCAGATAGACTCGGACGAAAACCCATGAACCGAAAAATTAGTCCTCTTTTTTCCAAATCTTCAATGCCAATCTGAATGTTACCCATATCAAGCTTAACAATAGGAGTTCCATCAGCTTCTTTAAGACATCCTGACTCCGTTTTCCTGGGATCAATCTTAGGCATTCTTAGAGGTTTATGGGAAGCCCTAATATTGATATTAGCATTGGGATGAGGTTGTCCACCATGAAGGGCATCCCTAAAATTCATTTTTGGGACTGAGTCTTCGAAATTCTTACCCTTGATAGGGGTTTTCATAGTAGAATTATTTTGTGGGTGCACCTTAGCACTAGATTCACTTGAGATATGAGCCATTTTTTGATCAACTGCTTGAAACTTGTTTCGTGATCTCTTTAATCCTTGCCCTAGACATCGTGGAAAGGTATGGTTTTCACTTTTCTTTTGTGCAGAAAATTGGAAGTCGTTGTCACTCAAGTTCATAGTATGATCTGTTGAAAGATAAATTTCTAACCCATCTTGTATCCCTTGCAACATTTCCTGCTAAAATATTGAGCGTAAACCACAAAAAGGAAATAACTTATTTTCTTGTTTGTCTTGTCCATCCTTGCCTTTCTTTTGGTACCTATATTTTTTTGACTCCCTTTTCTTATGATCCTGACTTTCTTCAACATTTCTATTTCTATATTCTTGAAAATCAGTTGCATAGTGACCATAATTTCCACAATTGAAGCATCTATCAGATTTTGCATCTTTAAATCTTCTTAGATCCTTATTCCTTCTACCATAATTTGCTTCTTCATCATTGGATGACTCATTGCTTTAATATGACTTCTTTCCCTTTGTCTTCTTAGTAGATTTGAAGATTGCTTCCTTACGAATATTAGGTTCCTCTTTTGTTATCATCTCAAATGTTGTAAGAATGCCAAGTAATTCATCTCTCATAAAAATATCACCATCTTTTGTTTCCTCTATAGCAAAAATATTTTCACTAAACCAACCTTTTTGGGAGAGATCTTAATATCTTATCACAAACATCATATTCTTGAACCTCAATTCCAAGAACTTGCATGGCATTAACAACCTCGTCTACACGAAGTAGATAAGCACTAATTTTTTCCTCATCCTTCATTCTTAATTCTTCAAATTATCCTTTGATATTTCATATATTTAACTTTTTGACACTTTTATCTCCTTTATATATGCTTTACAACTTATCCCAAATTCCTTTTTCTGATTTGCAATACATAACCTTTATGAACTTTGTTCTATGCAAACCTTTCAAAATTGCATTCAATGCTCTTGAATTATAATAATGTAAAAGCTTACCATATTTATCTGTAAGTGGAGTAGTTGGTGGTGTGTATCCATTTTTAACTACTTCCCATATTTCATTTCCAAATTCCATTAGGTGAATCTTCATTCTCATACTCCAAAATATATAATCGCTTCCATAAAATACTGGTGTTGAAATATCTGAGGATCCATTCTTAGAATCCATTGTGTTCTTGTAAGATTTTCCTTCTAGTTGATAAACTCTTCTGAAAGAACCCACTCTGATACCAATTAAAGAACACAAGCTTATACTGAGAGGGGGTGTGAATAGTATAAGACCACTTTTTACTTTTCTTTCCCAATCAATATTATACAATATATCAATAGAAATATCAATATCAGTAATCCAAGCAATGCACAAATCATCACACACAATAGAGACACCAATTTAACGTGGTTCATCCAATGTGGGCTACTCCCTATATAAAATATGTCACTAATATTTTCTCAATAAATCTCTTGGGAATCATTTCCCTATTACAATGTTTATGGACCTCTATCCAAAGGAGACACCAATCCCCTAATCAATTTCATGGATATCTATCCATAGGAGAAATCCTTTCTCCTCTACTCTAGCTGGTGATATTCTAGAAGACTTGTTGCCTTCACTACACTGGCTAATGGATCCCTATCCACTAAAGACTCTCTGTCCTCACTCAGAAGACCTATCCTCACTACCCTAGCTAATGGATATCTATCCACCGGATATTGTCATCCTCTATACTCTATCACCTCTAATACTTGCTCTCTCCCTTTCTGTCTCAAATCTATACTAAACACAGTCCTTTGGTCTAGCACAAATCTGCTCAATATTTATCTTTGTTCTGGAAAAACCTCGTCTTCAAATCTACACCAAACTTTATCCTCAAATTTGCACTAAACACGAGTCCTTCGGTCTAGCACAAATCTATCCTCAACCTCTATCCTCAAGCCTTAACATAAAGCTTGACTTAATCTCAAATCAACTCTACTAGATCTTCCCTAAACCTTAACTCAAGTTTTGAACAAATTAATCAATCAACTCTGCTCTCAAGTCTTCTCAAAGACTTATCTCAAATATGCCTTGTAAGATTCCACAAAATCTCACACTAATCTATCCACAAGTCCTCTCTAGAACTTGTCCAATCTGCTCAACAATATCTATCCTCAAATATGTATTGTAAGCTTCCACAAAAGCTCACACCAATATATCCACAAGTATTCTCAAAGACTTACCTAAAATCTGCTCAACAAGTCCTCACTAGAACTTGTCCAATCTCATAGAAATATATAGAGAATAGTTAGAGACTCAATATGCTTCACACTCACCATAATGCTCAATCACTTTCAATCTCTCTTTTTATCATAAAAACATATAGAGAATTGTTAGAGACTCAATATGCTTCACACTCACAAACACTCAACCTCTTTTTCAAATCAATTCAAAATATGGAACAATTTGTTTCACAAAACTTGAACTATCATTTCAAAACTTCCACTTGACTAGGTTCAACCAACTCTACTCAACCAATCACTCAATGAAACAATCCTTTCTCACAAACCCTAGTCCAAGAATATGAACACTCACTCAATTATTTCCAATAATGTTGATCAAACAATCTCATATAAGAATGATATTCATGTTCTTTCATAAACCCTAGTTCAATATAGTTCACAACTTCACATAACAATGATACTCATGTTCTTTGCACAAATCCTAGTTCAAGCATATGAAAGCTTTACTCAATATTTCCAACAATGCTTATCAAACAAGATTTCTAGAATCAACTTTCATTCTAGAAAAAAAACAAACTCAACAATGCTTATCAAACAACCCTTTTTACTCCAACTTAGCCTTCATAACATCCAACAATCACTCTCAAGGAAGATGTGCCCATACCTTTTTTCTTGATGAAGAAGTGCCCTTAAAACCTATCTTAAACACAATTTTCTTCTTTGCCAATTTCAATGGTTAGATGACAAAATATCTCACTAACCCTCTCTTAGAAATATTTCTCAATTACAAAAATAATCAAAATTAAATACACCTTATTACTCCTTTGAAATTAGCAATCATAAAAGCATACATAAAAATAATTACTCAATTACTCCTTATAATCTTCAATCTTTAATTAACAACCTCCAAAAATCAAACCCTCAAAAATAATGATGCCTATCCTTTTATCTCCCTCAAACACTTAATATCCAAATTAATTTAGGCAAAAATAAATTTTATAAACCATCAAAAATATTTTATTTTTCCAACCTTAGCACATCCGAAATAATCAAGCGACCAAGGCAATTAACATCAGTGCATACCTTTAACACTAGCCAAAAGGCCTCGGTGGGTTTCAAACTTGAGGCTTCCTCCTACCGAGTGCCTTATCGAGGCACTAGCCCACCACGTGGGCTACAAGCCTACATGCAAACGGGAAGGATTAAGCCTTCCTCTTATCCCCTTCCAATCGGTGCGGTACAAAATAGAACACCCTTATTTCCTTGCAAAAAAAAATCGATGGGTTTTGAACCCTTCTCTCCTAGCCTACCGCAAGTCTTAGCGCCACCCGATGTTGCCAACTGTGCTACATAGCATTGTGTGAGGACAAAGGAGCCCCGCTCCTATTTGTCCTATCCTCTACCTCCAATAGATTTTAAAACGTGAAAACCTTACACTCTTTTGCGCACGAATTTTGGAGCTTCGATTAAATCGTTAAATTCTTGGGGGATTTTGACTTAGGATTTACCCTCCTTTTATACATGAATACCTCATGCCATAAAATGTCGATGCTAAATCGAATTTCGAATTCGATTTTAATTTAAACCTTATAACCCACTTTAGGGTTATTTAAATTAATATAAATTAATTTATAATTAAATTAAAATTAAGTTATAATTAACTTAAATAACTTTGGAAGTTAATTAAATTAATTAATAAATTAATTTATAATAAAATTATATTAATTAATTTAAATTTCCCTTTTTAATATTATAATATTATTTTCTTGGGCCTCTTCTTTGCACTTTGGACCACATATGACCACTTGGAACTGGATCTGACCATCTGGAAGAGGACTCTCATTTTTGCGCGGATTATGAAATTGCTTCTTCTTGCATTGCTCATTCAAACTGACTTTTGACATCAATGACCACTCACTCTTGACATCAATGACAACTCATCTACTCAAAATGTCCAATAGATAGCGTTCTATGCTTAATGTGATTTACGTATATGTCTATATACATGGCTAAAAAAAAACAAAAATAAAAACAAAAACACACCACACATTGCATTTCATGCATCCACTCTACACATTACATTCATTGCCATTTTTACACATTTCATCCACCATACTAGGGGGTTATTTTTAAATTTTAGACAACTATTAATCAAATAAAATATTTTTGCCTTAATCAGGGTCACCCTCAAACCATCATTCATTTTATTACACCACTTCGTAAAGTCAAGTCATCATTTACAAACCACACTTCCATCATCCCTAGGTGTTTTCAGTCACTCAGCCACTCCTAGTGTTTCAAGCAACCTCCAATACATGTCAAGTTTTCTCTAGGAACAAGGCATATTTTCACTAAGAAATTATTGAGTTCTGGGAATTGACTCTAACATTCTTGAACCAAAATAATTTCACACATATTAAAAATATCTTATGTCAACAAGGGATAATACTATGATTGGATTGAACCTTGAAGTGAAAAGGGTCATCTTTACTTGTCCCATTATGCACATAGTCCAAAATGAAAAATAGTCATCTTCACCACTAATAACACTTCCAAATAAAATAATGAGTACTAAGGATAGGGTAAAATTATCATCACACATCATTTGAGAATCCAATTTCCCAAAGCTTTAACTCTTTTACACATCACACACCACATATCCTCAAGTAGTAAGGATAGAACTATATTTCCATCCAGATGGTTAGGTAGTCCCAATCCCTAAAGCTTAGAGATCATATTATTGGACTATGGAGCTAACATCCACTAAGGCTATAGACGCTTTACTGGCAGTGGAGTATGTTCATGCATGGTGACACATCTCTCTTAAAGAGACATCTGACTGCACATAAGGACAAACTAACTTCCTGGTCTCCTCCATGACAGGTTTAATCTCAATTTACTCAATATGGATTAATGAACTCACTTGCACACACATTGGTTCTTGATTACCTTAAGTCATTACCATGCTCATGATTGGTAAATGAACATTTCACTACACACACATTTGGTCTTAGAGAAATTATAAAAAACTTAGTGAGTTTGTTTGATATCACTAGTATGTTTGGGTCTCTGCAAAATAGTTAGTCATCCATAAACTAAAACAACATTCATACCATGATCGTTTCATTACATGAGTATTCCATTTCACATACCACCATTTTGGTGCCCCTGATTAAGCAAAAATGATACACATGGTTAAGCAAAAATCTAAACAACAAATGATCATTAGCATATCAGTTCATCTGCAAAATCATCATAAAGCATACACAGCATCATTACATTGATATCCATCACACACATGCATTCACACAAACATCCACACAAAAGTCATAACACAAAATAAAATCCATGTATCTATATCTATATAGAAACCATGTGTTGTAGGTGATTTGGAGAGGAGAGGGCAATCCTCCAAGGGAGGTCCCAGGTTCGAATCTCCACCCTACCAAAAATATGAATTGGGTACCCAAAATCCAATAGATAATGTTGGTGCGGGTAGGGCTGGGTGCGACTCCTGGGTGACTTTGATGGTTTAGAACCCCCTATTCGTGGTCTCTCAAACCAAGGTGGCCCCGCAAAGGGTTTTTCACTTTAAAAATATATATATCTATATATATAGATATAATTACATTTACAATGAATGCTCGAAGACTATATACAATGGAGCACCAAGGCTCATATGCAAAAAGTTCCCCAAGGCAATGGCTAATACCTAAACGTAGACCCCTTTGACCCTAAAGAAGCCCTAGACTTAGAGTTGCTATACCTAGATTCACTTTGCCTAATATAACCCACTACAAAAGAGGAGGGTTGATTTGGTAATATAATGTGGTGCTCCATAAGCAGATCCTCTAAAATCTTAGATATACATATCTTGGGATCAAAGGTATAGTACATCATACATCTAACAAGAGTCTCTCTATGTTAGATCTTCTTGGAGCCTCACTATTGTATCCTCACCTCCATTAGTCCCCACCCATGCATCTAGCTTCGTTCATAACCAAGCAATCTTTGCATCCCTCTCTACCACCATTTTTAGAGCTAGTCTCACTCTGCATTGAGCCTAGCCCACTCATCCTCACTCTGATCTTGAGGTCTCTGTAGAACCTCCTTCATATCATCCTTGCCATCACCATCACCTCTAATCTCTAGAGTCTGCTCTGCTACATCCCTTGCTTGCCTCCCTATGTTGGATCGATGACATCATTGACATTGAGGAGCCTCCTCTACCTCCTTTGTGGTTTCCTCCTCATCATTATTGCCCTCCTCAACTACCTAAATCGGTACCCATAGTGGCTATGAAACAAACCATTCATTATAGTCTACGGTGTTCCTGACATCATCCACATCTGGAAGATCTATCTCCTCATCATCCTCTTACGCTACTTGCCACTCCTCCATACATGGCAGGTTTAACTCATCCACGTGATGCCTATAGATCATAGAAGTCTCGGGTACTCCCTACCTTCGCCTAAAATATCATAACACCCATGAGAACTAGATCAACTCCACCTCACTCCCATATCACCCAACCACCCATCTAGCCTATCAAAACTACTATAGCTACTCCCATCAGAAGGTCACCTAGCCTCCTACCATGGCCTCCAATACACCTGATCAAGTGTTAGACTTACCCATAGATCTCTACACTCCTTGCCACTATGACTAGGATGACTCAACTGAACCTCCTCATATACACACCATCTCAAAAAATAGGGCTAATCCCTATCTCACTCCTTGTAGGGTAGGCCCACAAGATGAGCCACACTGAAGTGCTTCCAATCCTAAACCTACAGCAACACACTACAACCCAAACCTTTATACCCCTAAATCTTCACCTTATATAGCTTCATATACATCTGAGCCAATAGAGTTTATGCCCATGCATACACTTGAGGCTCATCGATCATATCGTACACCAATTGAATCATTTTCCATGGGAACCAATAGCTGGTGTTGGTAGACACCAATATGTTGGCCAACAAGAATATGGTGAATTAGGGCAATACATCCAACTTCTTTGTATACATGGCCAAATACCTTATGCCTCCATCCCTCACACTCACATCCCTAATCCCCAAAAATATACCTCAGCTCATACTCCTTATCATTCCCAACTTGGACATGCAAACCCTCCACTAGAACTCAAAAGATGTGGTATACATCTTCCAATGTCATTGTCACCTCCCTTATTGGGAGTTGGAAGGTCCTCCTATCTGTATCCCACCTCTTTGCTAATGAAAATAGGTACCCCTCATCAACTTGCACCACCTCTATCCAAGCACACCCCGCCAATCCCATCTACTCCAACTTTGTGAAATCCGAACACAGTCACACAAACAAAAATAATGCAGGACAAAAAAAATTAAAATATTTATTTAATTTGAAGCACCCCCTAACCTTATTACAAATGTATATCCAATAATATATAGAGTAGGGAATAGGAAGAAAGTCGGCAAAGGAGAGATAAGGGGAAATAGGAGATAAGGAGGGAGAAGATAGGGGAAAGAAAGGCGCGGAGGGATAAGGAGGTTGGAGGGATAAGGGGGAAGAAGGATTCACGGAGGGATAAGGAGGAGGGAAAATAGGAGGAAGGTAGGAGGAATATTAGGAGAGAAGTTAAAAGAATTTGCCGACAAAAAATTGCCGACAAAAAGAGGGAGAATTCACACTGAAGCTTAGAAAAGAGATTTTTCTAAGCCAGTTTTGAAACAACCCTATTCACACTTGTAACATTCTCCCCCTTAAAGTTGAGAGGACTGACTACACAGTCTCTCAGCTTTACAAATTGAGCTTTTGTCATCGCCTTGGTGAAGATGTCAGCGACGTTCTCCAAAGTGTGACAGTATTGAAGCTCAACAATTTCATGTTCCACCATATCTCTGATGAAGTGGTACTTCATATCAAAATGCTTGGTTCTGCTATGGTGGACAGGATTATATGCCAACTGAATGGCACTGATGTTGTCACAGTAGATTCTGGTCGGACCACTTTGCTGTTCTCCAATCTCTTCTAGTACTTTCCTTAGCCACAAGGCTTGAGTACTTGCATAAGTAACCGCTATATACTCTACTTCTGTTGAAGATAGCGCTACTACTGTCTGCTTTTTTGAACTCCAAGTTATTAGTCCTGATCCAAGACTAAAACAGTTTCCTGATGTTGACTTCCTGTCATCAATATTGCTACCCCAATCACTATCACTGAAGCCTACAAGCTTGATAGTGTTACATTTATGGTACTGGATTCCAAAATCCAATGTACCCTTCACATATCTCAAAATTCTTTTAGCTGCCTGCAAATGCAGCTCAGAGGGGTTAGACATAAATCTAGAAACAAGAGATACAACATAATGAATATCTGGTCTGGTGTTGGCGAGAAACATCAAACTCCCAACCATGCTTCTGAAAGTGGTCACATCAACTTTTGGTGCTCCATCATCTTTGCTTAATTGGATCCCATGTCCAACTGGAGTTGCAACTGGTTTGCAATGCTCCATAGCAAACTTCTTGATCATGTCCTGAGCATACTTATGTTGACAGATGAAGATCCCTTTATCTGATTGATGAACCTCCATTCCAAGATAATAGTGCATTAATCCAAGATCTTTCATCTCAAACTGCGTCATCATGGAGTGTTTGAACTCCCTATTCATTTTTTCATTACTACCCATAAAAATGAGATCATCCACATACAAACAAACTATGAGGATGTCTTTACCTTGCTTTAGGTAGTAGAGTGTGGGTTCATTTTTGCTCCTTGTGAACCCATATTCTTTGAAGTACCCATCAATGCGTGAGTACCAAGCTCTTGGTGCCTGTTTAAGGCCATAGAGTGCCTTCTTCAATCTGTAAACAAGGTGTTCCTTACCTTGTACTTCAAATCCCTGTGGCTGCTCAACATACACTTCTTCTGTCAAGTAACCATTGAGAAATGCACTCTTCACATCCATGTGTTGGACTTTCCATCCTTTATGTGCAGCTAAGGCAAGAACTGTTCTGATTGTCTCTCGTCTGGCTACGGAGCAAATGTCTCTTCATAATCTATTCCATACTTCGAGTAAAACCCTTTGCCACTAATCTTGCCTTATGCTTCTCAATGCTTCCATCAGCATTAAACTTGGTCTTGAAGATCCATTTACAGCCAACACATTTCTTTCCTTTCGGAAGCTTCACGAGCTCCCAAGTGTCGTTGTTTTTTATAGAGGTTATCTCCTCTTCCATGGCATCTTGCCAAATCTTCTGAGTACATGCCTTCTCATAACTAGAAGGTTCAAGTTGTGCACTAGTTAACAAAGCATAGTTAACTTGATCTCCTCTGGGTTCTTGTTGGGATTCATCATCACCATACAAGTGCATACTTTCTAATCTATGTAAAACAGATTCCATTTCACTAGCTTGACTCCTAGTATATCTTCTTGAAAAATTCTTATCCAACATCTGAGATGATGGATGATACTGTAAAGTTCTCTTACCTTTGGATGGAACATCAATATCCATTGGTGAGGAACTTACTGATCACTGTGGAGAAGGACTTGGTGAAGCAGTTGAATCAGAAGATGGACTTGGTGGATGTGTGGGCGGAGACTGCTTTCCTTTCTATGGTAGCTGTGGTTGCACTCGCTGAGCAACTACATCAGTGGCTTCAACATCATTGAATATTTGGGGCTTACCCCACTCTCCCCCTTCATCAAAAATCACATCCCTTGAAACCACTATCTTTCGAGTTGTAGGATTGTAGAGTCTATAACCCTTTGTGTTTTCACAGTATCCTACAAAAATGCAAGCCTGACTCTTTGGATCCAACTTCTTTCTCAGCTCATCAGGAATGTGAGCATATGCCAATGAACCAAATACTCTGAAATACTTCACATTTGGTTTCTTACCATACCAGGCTTGGTAAGGTGTCTTCCCTTTCAAACTCGAAGTAGGACTTCTGTTCAAGATGTGAACACTAGTCCTTGTTGCATCTCCCCAATATGCATTACTCAAATGCTTTGTCTGAAGCATTGATCTCGCCATCTCCACAATGGTGCGATTCTTTCTTTCTGCTACACCATTCTGTTGTGGAGTGTAGGCAGTTGTGAACTGCCTCTTGATGCCATGATGTTTACAAAAATTCAAAAATTGATTAGAGGAGTATTCTCCTCCTCTATCTGATCTAAGACATTTTACAGAATATCCACTCTCACTTTCAACTTTTGCTTTAAAATCAACAAAGCATGCAAATGCTTCATCCTTATGCTTCAAAAAGTATATCCAACACATTCTTGTGCAATCATCAATGAAAAGTAGGAAGTAAGAGTGATTACCTAGACTCTTGGTCCGCATCGGACCACGGATGTCCGAATGTACCAACCGAAGAGGATATCTGGCCCTCCATGCTTGTCCACGAGGAAATTTCGATCTGGCATGCTTGCCCAAGGCACACCCTTCACGGACTTCCTTACTATCTTGAACTTTGGGAAGTCCAGTCACCATTGCTTGTGAAGTTAGCAATTTCAAACTTGCTGAATTCAAGTGACCATATCTCAAGTGCCATAGGACACTTGGATTGGTAATAGCTACATTTGCTAACTTATTTCCTCCTGGCTGGCCAAACTTCAAAGGGAATAATCTATTTTTCGACATTGGCACTTGTGTAATGATTCTATTACTATTGTTTTTGTCAAAAATGGTGCATTTACCCTCATCAAAAATCAACTTATAATTCTTTTCAAGCATTTGACCAACACTTAACAAATTGTGTTGAAGATGAGGAGTGTAATAGATATCACTTACATGTTTTATGCCTTCTTTTGTTGGAACCTCCATAGCTCCAATGCCTTCAACTGCCAATGACTTGTCATCTCCCAACCGAATGCTGGATTTGTATGAGGAGTCTATCTTAGCAAAGAGTTCTTCTTTGCCACTCATGTGATTTGAACACCCCGTGTCCAAAATCCATGTATCATTCAAATTTTGCTCTGTCTGGCCATAAGAGAGAAAGAGATTTGAGGACTCTTCCTCTTCTCCAAAATTCCCAAACTAACTGCTGCTCTGGTTGCTGCTGCTTCCTTGCGAAGTCTTTGACCAACAATCACGAGCATAATGGCCAGGTTTGCCACAATTGTAGCAAACTTGTTTTGACTTGTCTCCTCCTTTTCCTTTGCCAGATTGTTTCCCTCTATATTGTTGTTGTCCTCCTCTATTCTGGTTTCCACCTCTGTTGGATGATCCTCCTCTGTTAGGAGTTCCCCCTCTTTGATTATTCCTGCCTCTGCCTCTTTGTTGACCTCTACCTCGGCCTCTACCTCTTCCTTCATGTGTGGCAAAAGCTTTGTCATCTCCTCCATAACTGGTGGTAGGAGTTTCCTGCAACCTCTCTTCATGTGAGAGAAGTGAACCAGTTAATGCATCAAAAGACAATGTGGTTAAGTCTTTTGATTCTTCAATAATTATTGCAACAGAATTCCATTTTGGAAGAAGTGTTCTCAACACTTTCTTCACCATCATCTCTGGCTTAATATCCTCCCCTAGTGTGACCATTTTGTCGACTACTGCTTTCACTCGCACGCAGTAATCACCGACTCTTTCATTCTCCTGCATCTTGAGATTCTCAAAATCTCGTTTCAAGGTTTGCAGTTTTACTTGCTTCACTTGGTCACTGCCTCTATAGCTTTCTTTTAAGGCATTCCATGCATCTTGTGCAATTACATATGATGCAACCCTAGGGAAGATAGTTTTATCTAAAGCAGCATGAATGTGATATAAGGCAAAAGCATTATTCTTTTGTGCTTCTTTTCTTGTCTTTTTATCAGCATTAGAAAATGCTGCCCATTCAACAGCAGTTGGTTCTGTATAACCTTCCTCAACTACATCCCAAAGACCTTTTCCTATCAACAAAGTCTTCATTTTTATAGACCAGTATTCATAGTCACTACCATTAAATTTAGGGATTGGTAGACTAGTGTTTGCAGCCATTGCAGAATAAAAACAACTTTTATTCGAAGCAAACAAGTACTTTTATTGAGGCAAATTGGAAATACAAAGCAGTACAGAATGATTTAATAATTTAAATCAAATCTCGCCTTCTTAGTACATTCATGTTCTGCTTCGGAACTACTGCTAATGATGATGAACTCAGGTTTCACTTCCACTGGATCTGCTGCTACTGCTGCTTCTGCTTCTTCTTCTTCTTCTTCTTCTTCCTCTTCTTCCTCCTTCTGTTGGTTCAGGTTCAGGCTCAGGAGAGCGTGGTGTATAGCCCACACTCAATTCATCTGTTGGCACACCTGGTGTATAACTGGCACCAGTTTGTACGTCCGAAACAAATTGCACGGTTTCAGATTCTTCAATTCTCTGTCCGAAGATATTGTCTTCGGAGTCTGCCTCGTATCCTGAATCCGGCTTTCTCAGGTGAGAAATCACCTGATTCTCCAATTGACTAAACACAGTGTGCAGACTAGTTCGGCGAACCCTTTCATCAAAGGATTCCGACGATTCTCTCTTCAAAAGAGAGAGAAGTGCATGATAGCACCCTTCAGATCGAAACATCTACCATTTCCACGAGCACATTATTTCTCCTTTCACAAATTCTCTTTAAAGGTTTTCTAAAGGTTTTTTTTTAAATAAATTTAATAACCTTTTATTATTTTTTAAATTACCCTTTTTAAAAAATAAATTTATTTAAAAAGATAATTTTAAAAATAAATAATATAAAAAATTATTAAATAAATTAAAAAAACCTTTAAAAAACAAAAAATTTAAAAAATTTACCTTTTATTCCTAGCGCGATTCGAACGCGCGACCTGCGGTAGGCTAGGTGAGCTCCTTAGCCGCTCGACCTCGCAGCCCTGTCGTGAACAAGGAAGATAATACTTCCTGTTATTTCCTTGGCGGCGGCACAATTTCGAAAGGAAAAAAAAAATTTCCTCCTTTTAACTCCCGCTGCGACTCGATCCCAGCACCTCGCCCACGCAAACGAACAGCCTGTCCACTACACCACAGCCGTGGATGAGGATTTATGGGGATGCGGGTAGGTTTATTTCAAACTCGCGATGATTTTTTTTTATAAAAATTACCTTTGATTGTTGGCCGTCGGCGGGATTCGACCCGCGGACCTCCTCACGGCCAACAAACCCCTTAACCGCCACGCCAAATGAGCCGGACGAGATGAAAGGGAAAGGCGGATAGTATTAAATCCATGGCGGGGCAGAGTTTTTAAAAAAAAAATTATGTGGGATTATCCCACATGTGCTGCGCGAATGCATAGCAAGGGTTTTTAACCCTCTCACCGCAGAGTAACGTTCGACTGCCTTCGGGAAGTCGATTCGTGACCGAATTTTGCCGTCGACCGTGACTAATTGCTGCGTGCCACATGGACCAATCTCTATCTGCCGCGTGGCAAACTTTTAACTGCTGCGATTCGCTTCTCTGCCAGCTCAGCCGCCACGTGTCATGATCTGCTATCTCCACATGTTGTCCAGTCACTACCTCAACTGCCGTGCCACTGCCACCTGTCACCTCGGGATCCATGCTCGAGCTTGCTCGCGATCCACCTCGGGATCCGAGCCCTACTGTGACCTACATCGGGATGCATGCCCACCTCGGGAACCGTGCCCGACAGATGACGAAGTCTGGCTCTGATACCAGATGTGGAATCCGAACACAGTCAAACAAACAAAATAATGCAGAGGACAAAAAATTAGAACATTTATTTAATTTGAAGCACCCCCAACCTTATTACAAATGTATATTCAATAATATATAGAGTAGGGAATAGGAAGAAAGTCGGCAAAGGAGAGATAAGGGGAAATAGGAGATAAGGAGGGAGAAGATAGGGGAAAGAAAGGCACGGAGGGATAAGGAGGTTGGAGGGATAAGGGGGAAGAAGGATTCACGGAGGGATAAGGAGGAGGGAAAATAGGAGAAAGGTAGGAGGAATATTAGGAGAGAAGTTAAGAGAATTTGCCGACAAAAAATTGCCGACAAAATGAGGGAGAATTCACACTGAAGCTTAGAAAAGAGATTTTTCTAAGCCAGTTTCGAAACAACCCTATTCACACTTGTAACAAACTTATCCCAATGGATCTTCTATAAGGTCTTTCTCATCCCTGGTATGATATGTGAGAATCGATGTCGAGCCTCCAAGATCCTCAATTGTAGCACAACAAAACAACAAATACATTAATAGCACATTCATTACACACAAAAAAATTACAAAAATCTAAACAAGCATTCCAAGGGCACTTACCTTAACCACCTGCACCTCCATACCTACTATTGCATCCATGACCTCTATTTCCATCACCTCACTCCTTTTCACTCACTCACTTTCCTTTAGATGCTACTTCTCCAACCTTTGAACGTAACAATAAATTCAAATTTTACCTTTGTAGCACTCTTCTAGTCAATATAAGTGCACTCAAGAACCCATGGGTGTCTTCCTAGCACACTCAAACACTACCCTGCATCTACCATTTTGTAGATGCTCTCTCACGTATGCGCCTGATATGGATGTTGGTCAGTGTCTAGCTCCAAAATGCTACAAAAGGAATTAAAGGGCCTACAAACATATCTTATCTCCACAAAATCATCACAAACTCCATCCACGCATCCATTTCATCATCCCATTATATTTTGTGAATATACAGATCGATTTGGATGCTTCATTTTTGTTTACGACCAAAAGTCACAAAAATACCAAAATTATGTACAAAAGCCTCAAAATGGCCTAAAATTTAACAAAATTGCCACCTTCATCATCCTAGTAATTCATCACACTATTTCATCACATTTTGTGATAACATGGATGTATTTGGACTATGAAATTTTGTTTGTGACCAAAAATCATGAAATTATCCATTGTTTCAAAAACATTTCAAAACAATTCCAAAAATCATCCAATTAACTCATCAACGTACCTCCATCTACATTTAACATCATACATCACCATTCCACTTTACCAATTACATTTATCATTGCATTACCATTCAACATTTTCCACATCCACTTACATTTTCAAAGTGAACCTCGTATCTAGTGGTTTATTCTATCCCCCTAGCGATTGCAATGGTTGGTTATCCATGCAATTTGGTAGGATGGGTAAATCACCATAAGGATGTTTACCCATAACATCATCCAAAATCATCTTATTTAGAAATAAAATCTAAGGATCCCTCACTTTTTGAGTAAGACTATGCTCAAATTAATTTGCTCACACATTATCATTGATGGCCTTGTCCGTAGGGTTTGAAACATGGATAACTTTCATTACATCATCTCTTGTACACCCACAGTCATCGGGGATACATGCCTAGTAGGATGATTTGTTTTGAGTTAATTAATTTCTCAATAGTCACTATATGGTCACAATGCCCCATGTAATTTTACATTTTCATCTCTTTGCATTTCAATGATGCGTAAAGGCATATTTTTCAACAACATAGAACCACCCAAACTTGGGGTGACCAAATTTGATTTTAATTTCTCACATATGGATACATCATTTACATCATTCATATCATCCACATCATCAAAAACCCTTTCATCTATTGGGAAAAAAATAGAATACATTATCCACCCATATTTACATCGTTCATATCACCCATAATTGGCAAAAACCCCTTTTCTGTTACGGAAAGAATAGAATCAATCATTGCATCATCATCTATGTCACTCACATTCATTTACATTAATCATATCACCCACAATCATCAAAAACCCTTTCATCTATTTGGAAAAAAATAGAATACATCATCCACCCACATTTACATCATTCATATCAACCACAATCATCAAAAACCCTTTCATTTGTTGGAGCAAAAAAAAATTACATCATCCACCCACATTTACATAATTCATATCATCCCCAATTCTATCAATTGGCTCATGAGATTTATTCTTCACTCATTCACAAATTGAGGGGGTAAGCTTCACCCACAATTTTTATCTTTAGAATCTTTTTAAGCTCCAAGGAAAAGAAGCTACTTCACCAAACTAGGTGTCTCTTATTTTTGCACCACATTGTGTTTCACGCAATGCGATACAAAATGGGCATCTGTAGACACCAAATCCTAGCAACTTGTCTTCCATGCATCATCAAATCATAAATGTTCATTATTTATATATATAAGGGGTCAATTGATTCAAAATTTATACAGCATCAAAGCCCTTGCATCCATCATCATCTAAACCCTAGAATTTTTCTAACACCCTTCCTGCTCAATGTCATTGTATCCTCCATTTCTATCATTAAAAACCAAGGTTATGCATAAGGTTTAAGCCCCAAAATCTATTTATAAAATAAAGGTGAATTATCTCGAAATCCCAAAGAATTATTTTGAAGGATACATGTCGAATTGCATTCATTTTTCTCCAAAAAATTTCAAACCATGGTAAATTTTTCTATGTTGGGGGCTATGAATATCGGTTTGCAAAATCTAAAAATGTACGATAAAATTAAAGGCTTTAGGTCGACATGAAATGCTTTCAACCTTTATGCTTTATGATTATCGATCTGAGATATGTATTTCGATCGACTATAGACATGACGATCATTTGCAGGTATGACGATTGACTACAGATATGATGATCGGTTGCAGGCATGATGATTGAATGCAGGCATGACGATCGACTGTAGATATGGTGATTGGTTGTATGTATGACAATTGATTGTAGGTTTGATGATTAGATGTAGGTATGAAAATCAACTACAGATATGATGATTGGTTGCTAGCATGATGATCATATGAGGGCATGATAATCGACTATAAGTGTGATGATCGACTACAGGCATAACGATCAACTACAGATATGATGATCAGTTGCAGATAACTATATCGATCGACTACAAGCATGATGATCAAATACAAATATATCGATGTGTTGTAAGAATGTTGATCGATTGCAAGCATGATGATCGGCTATAGGTATGACGATCGAATGCAGGTGTGACAATCGAATGTAGGTATGACGATCAACTGTAGGTATAACGATCGAATGCAAGTTTGATGATTGGTCGCAGGTATGATGATCGAATCCAAGTATGATTATCATTTGTAGGTATGATGATCGACTGCATCTATGCATGGTAGCATGATGATCAATTGTAGGAATACCGGTCGGATGCAGGCGTGATGATCAATTGCAAGAATGTTGATTAGGTGTAGGCATGATGATCAGTTGCAGCAAATATGATCAGTTGCTACAAAGCTGATCGATTACAACAGTGTTGATGGGTTGCAATAATAGCGATTGGGTGCATCAAAGTTGATTGGTTGCACAAAATTCAATCGGTTGTAGAGTACTCAATCGGTTGCAGTGGTGCATCTGTACCATGTGTCAACCATGCATGAAACAATTGCATGCAGATGCCATGTGTCACCCATCCATGAGCTGATTGCATGTAGAAAAGTCTATATAAAGGGATAAATAGTCATTTTTTACTTTTTTATCACAGTTTTAACCCTTTTCCTCCTCTTTTAATGTATTTTTAACCCTCTTCCTCCTGTTTTATCTTAGTTTTTAACCATTTACCTTAAGTTTTAAGCGAGTTTAACCCTTTTCCTCCTGTTTAAACCCTTTTTCATCAATTGTTGCATACCATCCATTGTATCTTTTGATCCATACTCTCGTACACAATTAAATAACCCTATGGCATCGCCTATCACCCCTGGAATATCTAAATTTTATTTTAAAAATCTGGTTTACCCCCTGATTTCTAAAATTTGATCAACACCGGGTTACGCCATGTCATGGGTCACGAAATATGGTCTTCGAGGTCTAGTTTCGATGCCATAGTTTGACACAGACACTAAACTATTAGAGAAGATCATTGAAGGTTATAATTTTTATTTGAGAAAGGTAATTGTTGTCATTGAAAACAAAAACATCATTTTTTCCTTCACAGCCTCTAACGTCGCCATATTGATAGCATTGCCCCACGCTGGTTGTGAGCCAATCACATCAGAATATGTATTAACTAATGATGAAAAACTCTACCTAGAGACCAACTTCAAAGTGCAGTCAAAATATTTTCAAGGTATAACTGCTTTTTTTATTTAATTGAATTTAAATTCCAGTCACTAGTGTCTACAATTAATAATTTTGTTTTTTTTGCAGTTACGGCCACCAAGTCTAGAAGAGGTTTGATTGTACCAGCTATTAAAAATAAATTTCTTCGAGTATGTTGTGAATTCTTCCTTGTGAGACTCATTCTACAAGGAAGACCAATAGAAATTTTGATATGGGCCTTAGCATATTTTATTTTTTGTGTTATACACCAATAATTCGACTAGTCCAACTATGTCTCACATCAGATCAGATTGGATATCTAGAACATGATAACCCATGCTTCACCCTCATCGACAATCAGCAAATGCAACTATATTCTTGTTTTTTTTATAAAAAATTTTATCATTTGTAGAACACTCAAGTATTGACATCTTGGCACTCAACCCTAGACAATGCAGCCATGACAGAACAACAGGTTCAAGTAATTTTTAGTTAATATTGAAGTAAAATTTTTTATTTTTCATATGTTTATCTTTTTTATAATTTTGACATTTTATACAAAACACAAAAAATGGCATCCTCTTTTTCTTCAAAGCGAGATGCTACTTTCAGAGGTTATGATCCAAAGAAATCAAGAGACTCCAAAACACCTACGGAGGAAACAATGCCACCGCTAAGGAGAAGATCAACAAGGAAATGTATAAGATCTAGTTCTCCTAATCCTCAAAAACCTCCACCTATGGCTACACGTCCACTGCCAATAGGTATAGTTGCACAAGAGGTTTCATCTTCGAAGATTAAGTTTTAATGACTGTTGAAACAAAAAATTTACAAGATTTTTACTATTTTTTATTAAAAAAAAAAAAATATAGATGTACGACATGCCCACATTCCATTTGCATCTGTAACTATACAATATATATATTATTCTGTCGATAAGTTTTATAACAAATTTTGTAACCAATTTTCATAATCTACCTTCACAAATTTTATTACTAATTTTTATTTTGATGTTTTAAGTTCTTATACAACAATTCCATCAACAAAATCAACAATCAATGTTGCCCCCTCTTCCACCATGCCAACCTCAAATACGAGGTCAATGCTTCCCAGTTGGAAGACACATTCTTCCATATAGGTCACAAAGGGAAACAACAAAGCAATTTTTAGAGAAAGAAGCATCAAAGAAATTTTCAGGATTTAGACATATTTCTCTTGCTAATTTTAATGGTGTATCGAAAGCTTCTGGTGTTGGGTTGGATTAAGTTCCACTTGATCAAGACTTATTTTTGCAAGGAAACACACCCACTACTTTCCAAGTATCATAATTGCTTTGATATGAAGAAAATGAAGGAGCATAATGTTCAAGTAAACCTCCTCCTAAGGAAACAAACACCCCTCAGGCTCATCCTCAACCAGAGGATAAAAGATTAAATATTTCAGAAAAAATATTTGGTTTTTGATAATGTTGAATCTACCATTAAGGATTTAATACTTCCAGATATAACAAAAATGAAAAAATGGGAGTATCGGGCCAAAGTGTTGATAAAAGAAACTAATGCCCGATACAATAATTTTTCAAAAAGAGAAAATAAATTTTCTATTTTTGAAAATGAAACTGAAAATATGGAGGCTCTACTACAACAAGTAAAATTTGGCATTGTGAAGGTTAATACATCTTACATAGATGAAATTTTAAAGTTTATGTTGAAAATATTGGAGAACATAAACGGTGAGGCCCAAGCTTATTATAATGAATGGGTTGGTGATAAGATTTTTTTTTTTGTTGTAGCTGCAAAGAATGTTGTTGAGGTTTGACTTAGTCACTTATGTGTTCAAAAAAATTGTTCTCTTTTTTCAAATGTATATATCTACTGACTAATTAATTTTTCTTTTTGCAGGTAAAGTATGATAATCTCAAGAATCAGTTTCAAAACCTGTAAGACTATCTCAGGATGGCAAAGGAGTTCTTAAATGCTTCTAAGGTAATAAAAAAATAGCTCAAGAAGCAGTTCGATAAAACAATATTTTGCTGGAAAATCATTATTCGAAACAGATTGGATCCTGATGTTTTGCTAAAGGAGAAGGGAAAAGAAGTTCATGGACCAATATTTGAAGATGTTGGGAAAGAGAAAAACATCCTTATTGATGGATTGGAAATGTTGAGAAGATCCTTGACAGTTTTGGAGCAATTGAGAGTACTATTACCCAGCTTGAGGGAGGAGCCATTGGAATGCAGAATGTAGAAGTCGTGGAAGTAGTGGAAGAGGAAAAAGGAGTGGTGGAACAGGGAAAAGATTTTGAAGCATGAAATTGAATTTCAAAATTTTATATTTCAAAAAGACTATTTTATGACATTTCATATGTTTTTATTTGAAATCAAGATACTTGCTTTTATTATTTTACTATTATACTATTTACATTTATAATTGTGTGTTATTTTCATCTCTTGAGTATTATGGTGTTTCAAATATGTTTGAGTTTATGAAGAATTTATGTATGCATAGGTTTAGATTTTTATTTTATTCAAAATTATTCTTGTTGTGATATAAAAATGAGTATTGTATTGTGTATTATGCTATGTTGTTTTTATATTTCAATTTTCAAATGAGTTTACGAAGGATATATCTATGCATGGGTTTAAATTTTCAGTTTATTCATAGTCATTCTTGTTGTATAAAAATGTGTTTTGTCTTTTGTATTATGCTATATTGTTTTTATATTTCAAAGTGAGTTTACGATGGAGATATTTATGAAGGGGTTAAATTTCAATTTCCATGTATTATGCTATGTTGTTTTTATATTTCAATTTTCAAATGAGTTTACGAATGATATATCTATGCATGGGTTTAAATTTTTAGTTTATTCATAGCCATTCTTATTGTAGTATAAAAATGAGTATTGTCATTTGTATTATGCTATATTGTTTTTATATTTCAAAGTGAGTTTACGATGGAAATATCTATGAATGGGTTTAAATTTTTAATTTCCATGTATTATGCTATGTTGTTTTATATTTCAATTTTCAAGTGAATTTACAAAGGATATATCTATGCATGGGTTTATATTTTCAGTTCAATCATAGTCATTATTGTTGTTATATAAAAATGAGTATGGTCATTTGTATTATGCTTTATTGTTTTTATATTTCAAAGTGAGTTTACGATGGATATATCTATGAATGGGTTTAAATTTTCATTTTCCATATCTAGAGTAATATATTACATGCATTTTTCTTCTAGAGTCATATCATACATACTAATGATACTATACATACATACATTCAAAGTCAAAGAAAAAATCACTATATTTTATCAACATAGACAATTAATTCAATAACATAGCATCATTATGTATGCATGGTTTTCAAATTTTCAACTTACTCAAAGCTAAAGCATAAATCATAAATTTTGAAAACATTGACAGCCCATAACATTAAAAAGCAAATATGCGTAATCATTCAAAATAGAATGATTATATGATTTTTTTTCAAATCATTGAAATTTTACAACTAATCAAATATGTAAAATCATTGATAATATGAATTTTTTCAAATCGTTGATATTTACAAATGATATCAAATACAAAAAATCATTTATAATATGAATTTATTTAGATCACTAAAATTTTACAAATGATTTCAAATTCGAAAAATCATTGATTATATGAATTTATCATATAATCATTGCAATTTTTACATTTTTGTAAGTTGATACAAATTTTTATTGACTTCTCCAAAAGAACCAAGAATAATTTGTGAATTTTACATTTCCATAATCTCATCATCACTTCAAGTTGAATCATTTTCGTCATTATCAATAGTATTACTGAGACCTCTCCTTTCTGCTAGGGACTTCCAATATGTCAACGCTCTGTCATAGGGAAACTTATCCACATCGTACGATGACATACATTCTCAAATAATTTTCCAAATTTTTGTCCAACTTGTTACGAACTTTTGATTTAACAAAAGATAATGCACTAAAAATCCTTTCTTCCTCAATAGATCCCAAAATTATTGTCTGACATAATTCATATAAAATAAAATATTCACTCATAGTTTCTTTTAAGAGACTACTTCGATACAATTTTTACTAGAAACACGTGATTGAACCAGTCACATGTGGATTTTTGAAATATGCAATTTGATTTTCCATTGTTATTCCAAAATTGGTTGATTGTTGTCTCAGAAGATCTTTGTTTAGAATACCATTAATTTCAATGTCATTTATTTCCATATTTTTAAAGAAATGTGTCATAATATTACCCATATATTTTACAAACAACTCACTTCTACTATTGTGGTCACCACAAGAATATGGGATTAACAACAGCCATGGTCTCAAGTGTCTCATATCTCTTAAAATGATCTCTTATTTCACTTATTAATGTATTTGCAATTCTTTTCAACTTATTCGTAGTGTTATCCAAAACCTCATCGAATCCAAAATGTGTTATGGGTACTTATTCAACATCGTATGTTAGTGTATCTAATCACTTTTCATAATGATATACAAGAGTCATCTTTCCATGGATAGAAATACAAATATTATCGTTGATGTTGAACTTTAAAAAGCCATTCTGATCATTGACATCAACTAACGTATTCCAACTATCAAACTTGGGGTCCTCAAAATATTTTCCAGATAAATAAATCTTGTTAATAATCATACATATTTGTTTTCTCATCTTTATGAAATTGACAATATAAATTGTCCTTTCCTATGCGAGTTTAATCAAAGAATTAATTTCTTGTAACAATGGAAGAATACCACATAATGTGAGAAGAGTTTCCAAGTCATTCATACAAAAAGTAAATATTTTGCCTTGTCAACATCTCTACAATGTGCATACATAAACCCAACTAAGGATTGATATTCTGAGAATACCCTTTTTGTAGGAAGAAACAGTGAAATCCACCTAGTGTCCACATATTTTAACATTTTTTACCTTTAGTTACACCTAGAGAAAACTACTGAAACTCTGCAAACCTTTTTGGACTACATGAAAAATATGAGTGTATTTCACGGACAAGTTCTTCTACTCTTGCTACATTATCAAAATTGCTCACAATTTTGTATGCAAGATTCATTCGATGAGCCATGCAATGAATAGGAATCACATATGGGGCAATTGATGTCTGAAGCCTAACATAAAGACCATTCATTTGTCCTTGCATTGCAACCGCACCATCATCTCCAATAAAAATTTACTTTGTGGTAATTTTCTTTTCATCCATTTTGGTAATATCCTTTAAACTGGTTACAACAACATTATAAATATTTTTCGTATTACAATTTTCAATCATCTTATGTAGTGCTAGTAAATGAGGTTGTCTCAAATGATTTGTGAATGTGTAAACATGTATGTAAATCCAAGATGTGTTGTCAAAAATTGTTACCTCATCAATGGAAAGTGAAATAAATTTAGCTTGTTTCACATTCTCTCTCAGGTCTTCCTTCTCAACCAGTGATAAATATTTTACCATTTCCCAACCACTTCAATCTGGCCAATGTGAACTAGTAAGGTTTTGTACATTGGCTAGTTGAAGTATTTTCTTAAAATCAAAAAAAATAGACATGGGTTGACCTTTTTTTAGAATAATGTATACAACAACAAACTGCAATTTCTTTGAGGCTAATATAGTCTTATTAATTTTTTGAAATTGTGCCTCAATTGTTCCACCCTTCTTAATGAGATTTTTTGTTGTTTCATTGCTTTTTCATATTCAAGTGCATATCTCACATGCACACATTCTGATGCATCCTTCCACCTATAAAATCTATTAATTGTTCCATCACTTCATATTTATTTGATGTAAACTTTTCCATAGTGTTTTTCTATTGTGTCTTTCTTATTTTGTAATAAATGATCATTTCCCAGATTCCATGTACAAATAATGCATTTACACACATTTTTTTTCTCAACTCGCTCAATAAAATAATTCAATTTTTAAAATATCTTCCAATAGTCCATTTGTTTATCTTTTGATGTTTAGATTTTTGACTACAAGATTCCCGATAGGTCTGCATTTTAATTGTACTGTCATTTTCTTTTTCGTTTGATGTGTCTGAATTTAACATCTCCTAAAGTGGTTTTTGAATATCATTATCAGGAAAATTATCATCTGGTCTCATCTCATCTATTGGAATATCTTCCAGTGAATGCACATCAGGGTCGACAAGGTTTACTACATTCAATGTTTGGTGTTATCTATCATTTTTTGATGTAAAAAAGATACTATTTTAAATAATTAACATAATACAATTTTACAAAGCATTTAAAAAGAGGTAGATAAGTAGAAAACCATTTATCTATTAATAAATAAAGGCTTTATATTTAAGAATAATAAAGAAATATTAAAAATTTGATGGTAAAAGGTGTTTGTACCTACATGTTGTGTAGAATCTATAGAGATTGATGCCTCACTGTATTTTGATATTTGTATAAAATATTTTAGAATTATATTTTTATAAGAAGATTGGCCTCTCTTATTTCCATATTTAGTAGGTGAAATTGTATCTATAAATAAAAAACCTTTAGATGTTAGGTAATGAATATGAAATTGAAGGAAAATAACATACATTCCTCAAGATGAACCTACACTACCCTCTAGAATGACATCTAATAGACAAGAAGCAGTCTCTCACAAGAAAATACTCCTAACACACAACATGACATGGATACTTATCGATCATAGTTGTAGATAGTGCTTCTACACTACCTATGAAACATACTCTAAGAGACAAGAAGCAGTCTCTAACAAGAAAAATGCTCCTAACACACAACTAGATGATATTGATAGTTGTCTACCATAGTTGCATATAGTGCACCTATAGTGCCTATGAAACTAAAGAAAAAGAGATTTGAACAAAATAACAATAGAAGAAGAATACTCTACCTAATTTCACAATCGTGAATCCTCTATAACCGATAACCTTATGCCGATAGACACACTTCTACAATGGATCATCTTAGGACCATAGATACGCCTCTACAATCGATTAAATTTTTCTGATAGTCTCTCCTTTGCAACTAATCGACTTATACTGATAGTTTATCCTCTATAACCGATTAGCTTAGGCCAATAAATGCATATCTACAATCAATCGATTTATACCGATAAACATTGCTCTACAATCGATCAACTTATGTCGATAGACACATCTCTACAACCAATTGGCTTATGTCGACCAACACTTCTCTACAACCGATCAACTTATGCCAATAGACACATATCTATAACCAATCGGCTTATATCGATAAACACTTCTCTACAATCGATCGACTTATGCTAATAGACATGTCTTTGTAACCGATCGACTTATATCGATCAACACTTCTATGTAATTTATAGAATTATATCAACAGACTCTCCTCTGCAACCGATCAGCTAATATCGATAGACATGTCTCTGCAACAAATCAGTTTATACCGACAGACATAGTCTTTGCAATCAATCATCTTATATCGATCAACATTTCTTTGCAACTGATAGGCATATGTCGATCAACACTCCTTTATAATTGATCAGCTTATACCAATCGTCTTACATCGATCGATACTTCTCTATAATCGATAGTCATATGTCGATCGATACTCCTCTGCAATCGATCAGCTTATGTTGATCATCTTACATCGATCAACACTTCTCTGTAATGGATAGTCATATGTCGATCGACACTCCTCTACAAACGATCGGCTTATATTGAAAGACACTTCTCTGCAACCTTGTCAATTTTTTTGTTGTTTTAGAGATATTTTCAAGTTAGATAATTTTAGATGTATGTTTATCGGTACCCACTACAGTATATATACATGTAGTATATGAGGTGAATTGGGCAAAAAAACAAAATCATTTATAATTTGAAGGTGAATTGTCCATGGAATGGGGTAAAATTTATCGACAAATTAAAATAAAAATAGGATAACTATTATCAATGGTGGGCAAATTTACCCTAAAAAACTTCCACCTCATAAATTTCGAGCAAATGGGCCCCAATGAAAGGATCCAAAATTAGCCAATTTAAAATTTTGAAAATCCTAAATAGAGCCAATTTACGGTATTTTACGCTTATGCATATCCTTGCCGAAAACCCTTGCAAACCAGATCTAGGTTTTGTGGAGCATCTCTCATCACTCTCGAACACTTTCAAGCATTTATCAAATATTATTGAGCATTCTAGGAACACTGCAAGGAGTTCATAGCCCTTCTAGGATGCTCCAGGACATTTTCTAGCCTTCGATTTATCACCAACAAACCCTTGAATGCTCATGGGCATTCGTGTGCCATTAGATCATAGAAGTATAAGCATGGATCATACAAATCAGGTTTATTTTAACAAGGTAAATTTTATTCTTGCTTTTAAACTTACATTTTCTATGTTTTATTTGCATTTCATGATTACCACACCCAGGGTATGTAGATCTATTATTCATAGGGTCTCACATAGTGGAGCCCTCACATATGCTACTAATATTTATGTTGTGATTTTTGTGTAGGTTGTAGGATACATATTTATTAACAACTGTTGCAGCTCGAGTGGTATCGTAGGAATACACAAGCCCACTCACAAACTATTTGGAGTGAAGACAAATCGAAGACACCAACATTTGTTTTAACAAGGGTTTCAAACCCTCTCATTGTAATATTGTATCAAAAGAAATAAAGTGTATTGTAACCCTATATTTGGGTAAAATCTATTGTACTTTGGATATCCAGGCTCCTTGAGTCATAATAAATTAGATCTGTCATTTTGTGTATACATTGTGTTATTTGTTGTGATACATTATTTTATTGGTGTTGTTCGTTTTTACTTTACAATAAGAAAGGTGGGTAAGGGTAAGAGGGGTAAAGGTATGTTTTCAATGCTTTCAGGGAAGTGTATTTTACATGAAAGATTTATAGTTTGAGTGGCTTACCCCATATTATATTATTAGTTATGTATAGTTTGACTTATGTTAAACCCTAGTATTGACTTTTTCCTTCCAATGTTTATTTTTTGAATTTGGATAGTGTGAGAAATATTTACTACCAACATTTAGGTTTGACCATTTTTATCTTTTAGGGCTGAGCATTCTTATCATAGCCATAATCCCTTTAAGACTGAAAACTAAGCTTATCTAAAGGGGATTAATACACACCCACACACACGCAACCGTTTGAACCTTAGACCTACCTAAAAAGAGCCAAAGCTCAAAATGTTTCACTCTCCCCATAACTTATCCCTTTCAATGTTATTAGTTATAGAATGAGTAATTGAAATTTTTTTGTTTTTTATGTAATTTAAATAGTTTTGTTAATAAACTCTTTTAGATTTGCAAATATTTCCCCCTTTCAATGTTATTATTTGCATAATAAGTAATTGAAATAATGAAATATTTTAGTTATATATATATATATATATATATATATATATATATATATATATATATATATATATATATATATATAGATATGTGTGTGTGTGTGTAAATTAATAATTTAATTAATAAGCTCTTTAGATTTGCAAAGAAACTATCATAAACTAACCTCTTTTAGAATAGATTATAGAGAAAGTAAGATATAAAAGTATGAGTAGAGCAAGTTTTATATTTTTATTTTAGATTTTTGGAGAAGAGTAAGGAGAATGTGAATGGAAAGTAAGTATAAGTAAAGAGTCTTATCTTTTCATTTTAGATTTAAAAAAATAAATAAAAAATAAAGGATTTATATTAGTAAAAGCTAGGTAACATCGAACAAAAGTCATATTTGAAAGTGTTAATAGATATTAACGATGACCTACTTAGAAGTATGGATGCCTAAACTAAATATAAGAAAGAAAAAAATATATGATAAATCTACTACATGGAATAGTTTTTACACAAAAATGATTATCAAGGATGAGATGATCAAGCATGATATAATGGATTTTACAAGCAAAAGGTTGATTATCAAGGATGACATGACCAAACATGATATAATGGTTTTTAAAAGCAAAAGCTTAATATGTAAGTTCTATAGATATTGGCTAAAAGTTTTTGATATAAAGTGGAAATGAGGATTGAATTGAAATTATTTCAAGACTTTTATTCCTAAAGGTTTTTTCTTAATATTTTTTTGAAAATGAGAGTTAAAATAATGGGTGATGGCTTATAGTTTAGGTGAAAAGGTGCTTGATATTTAAAACCATGGAGTGAGAAAGTTTTCAAAACAAAAATAATTAAAAGGCTCCTAGTGTGGATTAGGTTTTTTGGGCTTTCACATCAACTTATCAATAAGGATGTTTTGAAGAATATTGGCAATATCTTAGGGGAATTCATTCAAGAGGGGCCAACTACTAATGAGAAAAATCATATTGTATATGTTTGGATATGTGTCGTTATGGATGTTTCAAAACCTTTGTCACAGATAGTTAAGATTAAATCCAAATCTATAGAATGAGATCAATAAGTGGATTATGAAAACATTGTATTGTGATGATACATTGTTATGAGCTTGGACACATGGAAAGCTATTACAAAGTAAAAATGATGGAGAAAGAAACAAAAAATAATTATCATGAGATAAACTTTGATATGGAACAAGCAAATCATATTGTAGTAGAACTTGGATTAGATCAAAGATATTATACTCCAAAAAATGAGGTAAAGAAAGGCTATTCATACCATCAATTAAAAAAGGCCATCATAGTTCATGGATCAACTATTAGAAGAAATAAATAAGGATACAAGGGATGAGAAAGTATAATACACAATTTAAAATTCAAAATGAATTAAAGGTGCATAGGAAAATGTGGAAGAAAATTTTAAAACAAAGAGTGAAAAAAGATTTACTCAGAGTAAATTGCATTTGTTTTTCTCATTCAGTATAAAATTTGCTCTTTGCAATGAAAATGAAAGTATTGTAGAAAATGAAAGTAGTGTAGACGTTATCCCTTCTACTTTAGCATTTCAAAAGCAATATAATAAAAAAATTAGGATGAAGTATGTCTATAATAATTTAAGGTTTTCAACGCAACATAAAGAGGTAATTAATATGCATGAACATCTTAGATAAAGAGGTAATTAATATGCAAGAATATAATTTTTTCAAGGCAACATAAAGAGGTAATCAATATGCAAGAACATTCTTACACTTTAGGTTTTTTGAGGTAGCATAAAGTAGAAGGTGCTTTTTAGGTTATTCTTTGCACTTCCTATCCTTTAAACAAGACAAACCTTATTATGAACAAATACCAAAAAATTGAAGAGATTGATGACGACCAACGTGTTGGTGGAAATAAAAAAAACAAGGAAGACCAAAGAAATAAAACAAAGAGAAAATAAAACTCATAGGTGAAGAACACAAGCTTATACTGAGAGGGGGGGGTGAACAGTATAAGACCTCTTTTTACTTTTCCTTTATACTTCAAAACAGTAAAGCTAAATATCCAAAGCAATATCAAAGCAATGCACAAGATCATCCACAAAGTTACACAACAATTTACGTGGTTCATCCACAAAACTTTTCTCTAAAAGTTATCTCAAAGTTCTTTGGGAAACCTTCCCAATTACAATGTTTATGAGCCTCGGCTCAAAGGAGATACCTTCCCCTAATCTGAATTTATGAGCCTCTGCTCAAAGGAGATACCTTCCCCTTCCTCTCGCTCTCGGTTGGTGATCCTCTAGAAGACCTCTCGCCTCTTCTGCCCTTAGCAAATGGAACTCTATCCATAGAAGACACCTGTCTTCCCCGCTCTGGCTGGAGACCTCTGTCCTCAACTCTATCACCTCAAAGCTGGTCCTCGAATTTGCACTAAACACAATCCTTCGGTCTAGCACAAATGTCCTCTTCCTCTGTCTTTGATCTGCACCAAACACAATCCTTCGATCGAGCACAAATCTGTCCTCGGGTTCTACTCATAGAACCAATGCACCTCTGTCCTCAAGTTCTCTGATAGAACTATCAAACTCAGCTTCACAAGTCCTCTGCTAGGACCTGTCCAAATCTGCTCACAAGTCCTCAATAGAACCTGTCCACAACCTGCTCACAAGTCTCCAATGGAACCTGTCCAAAACCTGCTCTAAAGTTCATCAAGAAAACTTGCTTTGCATGAACCCACAAAGAGAATTGTTAGAGACCCAATGTGATTCATCAACCTCATAGAAGCATAAAGAGAATTGTTAGAGACTCAATATGTTCTATACTTAACTCCCAATCTCAATCTCAACTCAATCTCAATCTCAACAGAATAAGATAGATGTAGTATGCTTTTCTCAAGAACATGAAACACAACCCAACAATTGCCAACCATGCAATATCTCATATAACAATGAAACTCATGTTCTTTCCAACAACCAATATCTTTTCTCAACCAATTAGGGCTTCAACAACAATGCTCAAAGACAAGGTTTAACCAACATCATTCAATTCAACATTAACCTTGAAGCATTCAACCAATCATCACAAGAAAAGGAAACAAGTAGAAATCCTTTTCCCTCCAAAGATATTTGAACAAAACATCCACCCACACAATATCACCAAATGCAAAGAATAACTTGTTCAAATCAACTTAATGGAGTAAGCCCAATATCATGAATCAAGTAAAGCACTAACTTCATCAACACAACCACTATGGAAGCAACTCATCCATCAATATCAAAACAGCCAACTAAGGGTTTCACCATCTCAATGCAAGTAACAAGACTTACAAACATAAACCCTAGTGCACAATGCTTCCACTACCTCAAACCAGAATTATGCATTCACCAAAACTCTCATCAATGATAACAATGCATAAGTAGTCTTCAACAAACCAGAAACTAGGACTTATTCCCAACCAAAGGAAACCTAGTAGAATCCCTTTTCACTCCAAGCTTATTTCAGAAAAACATACACCAATCATACTCATAAGAAGAATGTGCCCATACCTTATTGAAGTGAAGGAACCCCTTTGGAAATCTGCCACAATCACAAAGTTCTTTTGCCAATCTTCACAAAGGTTAGTAGATCACAAAATAATCAACATTACTCCACTTTTCAATCATCATCACCAAAGTCTTTAATTGCACAACTTCCTTATCTCTCCTAAAACCACTTGTACCATAAAATAAAATAAATCACAACATTGCATAACCTTATAACTCCCAAAACCACTTATACCATAAAAGTAAAATAAATCACCACATTGCATAACCTTATAACTCCCAAATTCTAATAATTCAAACAACAAAGTATTATCATCATTAAATAAAAATGTGGGGCATACCTTAGTAGCACTTTAAGCCTTCGTCACTACTCGAACCCACGACCTCTCAAGTCGTGCAAGCCCTAGCATTAGGGCCTCAACCATGTGGGCTAAGTTGCCCGCGTGAACCAAGGAGCAATTTACTTTTTCTTCACTATTTCTTATTGGCGCATGGAGACAAAAACTTTAATCCTCAATTGTCGCTTAGTCTCGATCTCGAGACCTACTTATTCGAAGACCCTTCATTAAAACCAAGCACCTAACGCTCTTCGTCATGGTGGATGAAACTGCAATAGCAGTTCGATTCTCTGTACCCTTCGAAATGTGTACCAGTAACACTTTCTCGATTTTCGTGTAATCAAAAGATTTCACAATATTAGCTTTGATGATCGTGTAGGGGTTTTCGACGTCTTTAAAAGGTTTTCGTCTGCATCTTTATAACAGCGAGCATGGTATTCTTTTCACTGATCAATCTCAACATGTCTAAAGCACAAGTCATATTTTCTACCAATCTTCAACCTCCTCTTTGGCACTGCTCCCGAGCATCATTTGAATCTCCACCGTGAGCCCTCCTCTTTGGCGCTGCTCCCGAGCATCTTTCTTCGTTAGCGCAGGGGCTCCGACTAAATCGAAATTGCACGAGGATTCATATCGAAAACATTACTTGCTTTAATGAATTCCATTGCCACCTTTTATATGCACTTCGATGCATTACCAAACACGTCGGCATTTCCAAACACGTCGGAAAATACTTTAATTTAATTTAAATTTTAAATAAATAAAATTTAAACTAAATATTTAAAATTAAATATCTTCATCACCGGGGCACCTTTTTCAACGAAACGAAGAGCCAACTTGGGTTTTAAGAAAAACCCATTTCAAATCTGTTGTCCATGGTTTTAAATAAAACCTTTTATTTTGTCTCGCCTTGGTTTTCACAAAAACCCTTCCGCTTCTTGACATCAATGACAACATCAACACTTGAGCAAAGGCACTGTACCCAATGTACCCAAAATTGCCAACAATCTCCCCCTTTGTCATTGATGGCAAAACTTTACTAAAAACACATCTTCAAGAGCCAAAACTGAAATCACTCTCTTTGAAGTTTTGCTCCCCCTGACTTGAAGCTTTCCTCTTCACTTGAAGCTCTCCCCCTCACTCATATCTCTCCCCCTTTGTCATCAATGGCAAAGGGCCATCTTTGGGGCTCGAAACTAAGAATGAGCCTCTTAGCTTAGTCCCTCCCCCACCTCCTGATGAGGTGATTAATTCTGGAGTGGGAGTAAAACTCCCATTAGGCACTGATCATCATCAGCGTCTATAACTTCCTTGTCGGGCCTTCTCTTGAACTCTTTTTCCATATTCTTGTTCCTGTCATTTTTTTGATCCTTGGACCTGATCATGCCACTGTTCCCGTTCCTGTATCCTGGAATTTCAGCTCTACATTGTCTAGCTATGTGACCTTCATTGTTGCACTTGTAACAAGTAACAATGTTATTTCTTTGAGGCATACCTGTTCTTTGAATCCATCTCGTTCTGATTAAACCTGTTCCTGTTATTTGCCTTGCAATGAACTGCCTTGTGCCCAAACTGATTGCAAGAGTAGCAATACCCATGAAAGAAATTACCACTTCTAAAACTGTCATTTACCTTCTTCACTTGAGCCATGCAATGTACAGCCATGTGACCAAATCTGTGACACGCAAAACATCTGCCTTGAAACTTTCCATTATTTGACCTCTTGGGTCCTAAAAACTTCTTCTCATTCTGAATTCTATTTTCTGTTCCTGTGCATCTATCATTCAAGTACTCATGATCAGAAATACTTTCCTCATCGAACTCTCTTCCTTTTGGAGTCTCTTACTAGACTCTCCAACTTGTTCCTTGTGTAGCTTAATGAAACCGAGACCTGTTTTATCTCGTTGGTTTTCTTTGTCCTTTGATGAGAGATTTAACCTTCTTGGAGCTATCCTGAAATCTGTAGAGCTTATCCTTGTACTCTTTATTTTCTTCTTTCAAAGAAGCCATTTTCTGCTCTAACTCACTATACTCAAGAACCTTAGACTTCAACTCATCCTTGAGTTCTTGTGTCTTAGCCATAGAGATGTCAAGACTTTCTATGAGATCATCTCTCTCCATACAACATTCATCTAACTTATCCTTGAGTCTAGCATTCTTATTTCTTTCCTTTTTCAAAACACTAAGAGCATTAGTAAGTTCATATTCAAGATCCTCTATTTGATTGCACTTTGAATTATCAAGACCTTTTTCAGATTTCTTATCGCTAGAGGTGCTACCCTTTTCAAAAACCATACATGCATCTTCCTTATCATTTTCTGAAGCATCCTCATACATACTAGCAACCAAATCATTATTTTTGCAATTATCCTCAAGGTGCCCACAATTTCCATATCTAAGACATTTCAGTTCTTCCTCCTTTTCTGATATAAACAATATCTCATTTTTATAATCACCTGAAGAACTTTCACTATCACTACTAGAACACTTACTTGCTTTGTCAAGGTAGACGCTCTTCTTTTCTTGATTGCTGTGATCATCTTTGATTTCAAGAGTTGTATTGGCCTCTTCTAATTGTTTCTTCAATAAAACAATCTCTTCTTTTTGTTTGCAGCAAACAGTCTCTTTCTCATTGATCTGAGACTTGAGAGTTTCTTCACTCTTTTTGAACTCTTCTATTTTCAGTTTTAGATTGCTAACAACTTTGTTAGATTCCTCTTCATGTTTGTTGTATATACTGACTTTATTACTCATTTCTTCTGTCTGCATCCTTAAACCGTCAATTTCTTTTTCTAGCTTGCTGCAATACTCTGTTTTCTTGGATGATTGCATTTCGAGATCTTCAAAAATTTTCTTGTAATCTTCTGCTTGTACTTTCAAACTGGTGATTATATCTTCTGCATCCTCAACCTTTTTACTCAGGTCTGAAATCAGTTTCTGTTTCCAATTTGCTTCTGCATCACTTCCTTCTTTATCACACTCTTGTTCTGAATCTGTTTCTTCACCAATTTTGAACGGATCATCTTCATCTTCATTACTACTAAACCCATGGCAGTGATGATTATTGTGATAGAGTTGACCACAAACAAAACATTCTCTTCCTTGTGAGCAATCAGCTGCAAAGTGACCGGTCTTCCCACATCTGGTGCAAAACTTTATTAATCTGGCTTGTTCTCCATTGTTTGATTCATCTCTTGAATCTATTTCCATTCCCAAAGCAACAACATTGAGATCATCTTCATTTTCTTTCATGACCCTGTGAGATTTCTTTTTCTTGTGTCTAATGGTTTTGCTTTTGCCTTTCCTTGCCATTTGTGTTCTTGCAAGATCTTCCTTCAAGTTGTTTAAACTTTTTCGAAGGAACCTGCTCTGATACCAATTGAAGAACACAAGCTTATACTGAGAGGGGGGGTGAACAGTATAAGACCACTTTTTACTTTTCCTTTATACTTCAAAATAGTAAAGCTAAATATCCAAAGCAATATCAAAGCAATGCACAAGATCATCCACAAAGTTACACAACAATTTACGTGGTTCATCCACAAAACTTTTCTCTAAAAGTTATCTCAAAGTTCTTTGGGAAACCTTCCCAATTACAATGTTTATGAGCCTCGGCTCAAAGGAGATACCTTCCCCTAATCTGAATTTATGAGCCTCTCGCTCAAAGGAGATACCTTCCCCTTCCTCTCGCTCTCGTTGGTGATCCTCTAGAAGACCTCTGCCTCTTCTCGCCCTTAGCAAATGGAACTCTATCCACAGAAGACACCTGTCTTCCCTGCTCTGGCCGGAGACCTCTATCCTCAACTCTATCACCTCAAAGCTGGTCCTCGAATTTGCACTAAACATAGTCCTTCGGTCTAGCACAAATGTCCTCTTCCTCTGTCTTTGATCTGCACCAAACATAGTCCTTCGGTCAGGCACAAATCTGTCCTTGGGTTCTACTCATAGAACCAATGCACCTCTGTCCTCAAGTTCTCTGATAGAACTATCAAACTCAGCTTCACAAGTCCTCTGCTAGGACCTGTCCAAATCTGCTCACAAGTCCTCAATAGAACCGTCCACAACCTCTCACAAGTCTCCAATGGAACCTGTCCAAAACCTGCTCTAAAGTTCATCAAGAAAACTTGCTTTGCATGAACCCACAAAGAGAATTGTTAGAGACCCAATGTGATTCATCAACCTCATAGAAGCATAAAGAGAATTGTTAGAGACTCAATATGTTCTATACTTAACTCCCAATCTCAATCTCAACTCAATCTCAATCTCAACAGAATAAGATAGATGTAGTATGCTTTTCTCAAGAACATGAAACACAACCCAACAATTGCCAACCATGCAATATCTCATATAACAATGAAACTCATGTTCTTTCCAACAACCAATATCTTTTCTCAACCAATTAGGGCTTCAACAACAATGCTCAAAGACAAGGTTTAACCAACATCATTCAATTCAACATTAACCTTGAAGCATTCAACCAATCATCACAAGAAAAGGAAACAAGTAGAAATCCTTTTCCCTCCAAAGATATTTGAACAAAACATCCACCCACACAATATCACCAAATGCAAAGAATAACTTGTTCAAATCAACTTAATGGAGTAAGCCCAATATCATGAATCAAGTAAAGCACTAACTTCATCAACACAACCACTATGGAAGCAACTCATCCATCAATATCAAAACAGCCAACTAAGGGTTTCACCATCTCAATGCAAGTAACAAGACTTACAAACATAAACCCTAGTGCACAATGCTTCCACTACCTCAAACCAGAATTATGCATTCACCAAAACTCTCATCAATGATAACAATGCATAAGTAGTCTTCAACAAACCAGAAACTAGGACTTATTCCCAACCAAAGGAAACCTAGTAGAATCCCTTTTCACTCCAAGCTTATTTCAGAAAAAACATACACCAATCATACTCATAAGAAGAATGTGCCCATACCTTATTGAAGTGAAGGAACCCCTTTGGAAATCTGCCACAATCACAAAGTTCTTTTGCCAATCTTCACAAAGGTTAGTAGATCACAAAATAATCAACATTACTCCACTTTTCAATCATCATCACCAAAGTCTTTAATTGCACAACTTCCTTATCTCTCCTAAAACCACTTGTACCATAAAATAAAATAAATCACAACATTGCATAACCTTATAACTCCCAAAACCACTTATACCATAAAAGTAAAATAAATCACCACATTGCATAACCTTATAACTCCCAAATTCTAATAATTCAAACAACAAAGTATTATCATCATTAAATAAAAATGTGGGGCATACCTTAGTAGCACTTTAAGCCTTCGTCACTACTCGAACCCACGACCTCTCAAGTCGTGCAAGCCCTAGCATTAGGGCCTCAACCATGTGGGCTAAGTTGCCCGCGTGAACCAAGGAGCAATTTACTTTTTCTTCACTATTTCTTATTGGCGCATGGAGACAAAAAACTTTAATCCTCAATTGTCGCTTAGTCTCGATCTCGAGACCTATTTATTCGAAGACCCTTCATTGAAACCAGCACCTAACGCTGTTGTCATGGTGGATGAAACTGCAATAGCAGTTCGATTCTCTGTACCCTTCGAAATGTGTACCAGTAACACTTTCTCGATTTTCGTGTAATCAAAATATTTCACAATATTAGCTTTGATGATCGTGTAGGGGTTTTCGACGTCTTTAAAAGGTTTTCGTCTGCATCTTTATAACAGTGAGCATGGTATTCTTTTCACTGATCAATCTCAACATGTCTAAAGCACAAGTCATATTTTCTACCAATCTTCAACCTCCTCTTTGGCGCTGCTCCCGAGCATCATTTGAATCTCCACCGCGAGCCCTCCTCTTTGGCGCTGCTCCCGAGCATCTTTCTTCGTTAGCGCAGGGGCTCCGACTAAATCAAAATTGCACGAGGATTCATATCGAAAACATTACTTGCTTTAATGAATTCCATTGCCACCTTTTATATGCACTTCGATGCATTACCAAACACGTCGGCATTTCCAAACACGTCGGAAAATACTTTAATTTAATTTAAATTTTAAATAAATAAAATTTAAACTAAATATTTAAAATTAAATATCTTCATCACCGGGGCACCTTTTTCAACGAAACGAAGAGCCAACTTGGGTTTTAAGAAAAACCCATTTCAAATCTGTTGTCCATGGTTTTAAATAAAACCTTTTATTTTGTCTGCCTTGGTTTTCACAAAAACCCTTCCGCTTCTTGACATCAATGACAACATCAACACTTGAGCAAAGGCACTGTACCCAATGTACCCAAAATTGCCAACAATAGGAATATTAATATTATCCGAAGTGGTTACAGGAAATGAGGCTAAACCCACAAATGAAAATAAAGAATGACTATAAAAATGATATCTTGGAATATTAGGGGCCTGAATAAAACTCCATAAAAAATTAACAATAACAAGCATATTTATAAGAAATAAATATTTTAACCATTAAAATTTTGTCTCGATCAAAAGTAAAATTAAAAACAAATAATTAATTAAGTAAAATTTTATATACAAATAATATAAAGGAATTAATTGTAAAAACTTAATAATGTAGAAAATTATTTTTAATTAATATATATATATATATATATATCTTTAATAAAAAATAAACTATTTATAATTTAATTAAATTAACATTAATATAAAAACAATAAAATATTTTAATAAAAATAATCTTAATAAAAACTAGCTCAAGATTTTGTTCGTTTACTTATGTTTTATCGTATAAATACATTGTCTCCAACTATTGGGGATCTCATTTGCATACCAACTCAAGATATGCTTCTTGGACTTTATAGATCCACCCTTCCAAATAATAAAGGTCCCATTCTGGTCCAATATGTCGACCTAACATACTCCATTTTCTCCTTCCATGACTGTTCATTTTCTCCTTCCTTTGTGCATGCATGTGTTTTGGTTTCCAAAAGGACTTTTCGTTTCTATTTTGTGGCCCTTCATTTCCTTTTCTCCACATGGGCATGCGTCCGCTTCTTTCCATGTGTAATGACCATCTTAAATGATTTCAAATCATTAAAGATTCCTTATGTAATGTTTTGTCTTATTCATTGAATTTTTTCCTTATGTGACAAATTACCTTATTCAATCTTCGATTTAAATATTATAGGTCCACGTCACTATGCAATCTTCTGGTGTTCATCACTAATATCAGATGCACTATCAACTACTCTGTTCCTTTGGCAAAAATGCAACATGTCGCGATATCGCGACACTTTTTTTTCTCTATCTGCATGCCCTTTTTGAGTCATAAAAATGCAACATGTTGCGATATCGTGACACTTTTGTTTCTCTTCCTGCCTGCCCTTTTTGAGTCGCAAAAATGCAACATGTTGCGATATCGTGACACTTTTGTTTCTCTGCCTGCCTGCCCCTTTTGAGTCGCGAAAATGCAACATGTCACAATATCATGACACTTTTGTTTCTCTGCCTGCCTGCCCCTTTTGAGTCGTAAAAATGCAACATGTCGCGATATCGCGACACTTTTTCCTTCTTGCTCTTTCTCTTTTCTTTGGACCACAAAAATGCAACATGTCGCGATATCGCGACATTTTTTTCTCCTTGCTCTCTCTTTGCTTTGGACCGTGAAAATGTAACATGTCACGATATCGCGACACTTTTTTCTCCTTGCTCTTTCTCTTTGCTTTGGACCGCGAAAATGTAACATGTTGCGATATCGCGACACTTTTTCTTTCTTGTTATTTCTCTTCTCTTTTGGCCGCGAAAATGCAACATGTCATGATATCGCGACACTTTTTCTCTCTTCTCTTTTGGCCGCGAAAATGCAACATGTCGCGATATCGCGACACTTTTTCTCTCTTCTCTTTTGGCCGTGAAAATGCAACATGTCACGATATCGCGACACTTTTTTTTTCTTTGCGATGTTTTTCTTTTTCTTTGATCTTTAGCATATGGGCCACTTCGGTCTTCTTGGAAAATATGCAAAAATGTGGGTCCCCAATTTTGGGGTACGTTGTGGAGCAGCCACAACATGACGATTTTTTCTACTTTGCACAAACAACTTGTAACAACTTCACCCAAATATCAAAAACATCCTCATAAGCATTTAACATCACTATACATACTCTGAATAACCTCTAAACTCCTGTCCACTACATCAACTGATCTATCTGACTGTGTTGACAACAATGACAATACTATCATTGCACCTTGCTCAACAATCTCCCCCTTTGGAATTGTTGGCAACATGTGCAATTTCTTGTAACTCTTCTCCCCCTTTGACAACAATACCAAAGGGCTACTATAAACTCCCCCTGAGTCCATGCACAACATTCTCAGGAAAAAATTATTACACTTAGAAAAAATCACAAACATGAGCAAAAAGATAAACAAATACACAAATGTTCCCCCTGAGAATGTGGCCCCGATAGCTAGTCAATTCTTGGGAAGCGTGACCACTCCCAATTTATTGTGAAGGCACTCAAATACTTCCTTAGGCAACGATTTTGTGAAGATATCCACTACTTGCTCTGTTGTTGGAACAAAATCCAACTTAACCTCACCTTCCACAACTTTCTCCTTCAAAAAGAGATACCGGATAGCAATATGTTTTGTGAGAAAATGCATAACCGGATTCTTTGAGATGTTAATGGCACTGGTGTTATCACACTTAACTAAAATTGGCTCACTAAAGTTAATACCAAGATCTTTCAAGGTTTTTTTCATCCATAATACCTGTATACAACATGTTGTCATTGCAATATATTCTGCCTCTACTATGGATAAGGAGACTGACTCTTATTTCTTACTGTGCCACACGACCAACCTATATCCAAGATAGAATGCACCTACACTGGTATTCTTTCTATCATCTACACATCCTGCCCAATCTACATCTGAATACGTGATAAGGGTGAAGTCCTTACCTTTCGAATACCATAACCCATACTCCATAGTACCCTTGAGGGACCAAAGAATCCTCTTCATTGCTGTCACATGAGTCTCCTTGGGACTAGCCTAAAATTTTCATCATTAGTGATGATGAAGAGGAGGTGGCTAAGACCAACTATGAACCTGAAGAACATGCCTTCATTGTCATCAGTGATGATAGTGAAAATTGCTATGAACCTACTTCATACAAATCAAAAAAAATTGAATACCCGGATATTGGTGACCCGATGGCGATTGAACAAAACATTACACACGTAGTTGAGAAAATGTGTAACGTTCAAATGTGGATCGATTTGAATTTGTCTCCCTGAATATTTGTACTCAATTTGTATTGATGTAACTTCTTGCTCATGTAGGCACCTTGAATGCAATAATAAAATGTGAGCTTTCTGATTTTGCACACGAATTAAATATTTTCACCAAAGCATCATAATAGATCTAGCAATATTCACATCAATGTGTAGCACAAATACACACTGCTTTTATCAAAACACATCTATGTAGCTAAGGCAACATTATTTCACTAAACCAAATTATCTGAACTGTTATAATCCATAACTTTGAACCATGGCAGTAAGAACCATCAAAAGTACAACATTGACATATAGCAATACTACCAATGGTGACAAGTCTCAACTTAATCACCACCCTTCATGGCACCTCCACAAACAACTACATGAACTAAAACACACTTTGAAAACTATACAACTCCCCCTGACTACTTGCCTTTCATCCTTAGATAACCAAACAACATAGGAGCATTAAAATAAAACTTTAAGATTGCTCCCCCTGAGGATGTGCTACCTGGAGCTGCTTAGTGCAATAGAGGAGTTGTCTCCTTCAGTCCAAGGAGACATGATTTCCTTTCTTATTTCTTTCTCCAAACTTTCTTGAACTTGGGCTTGATTTTTTCAACTGCATCCCTATTTTGAACCTTTTCGTGAACTTGAACATTTCTCTTAGGTGGTTGTCTCTTGTGCATCCTTGATGGATGATTATTTTCCTTTCTTTGATGCACATGATTTCTTCCATGTCTGTGTTGCATTCTTTTTGTCTGACGAAATCTACTGTCTTGCCTTAGATTAGATACAAAAGTTCTTGGACAAAACCTTGCTATGTTCCCATGACCATTACATTTAAAACATTGCACATGGTATTCAATCAAAAAAATAGATGTATTTCTACCAGCATAACTCTTTGATCTATTATTCAATCCATAATAAATTGCCTTGTGACCATAATGGTTGCATCTAAAACAATAGCCATTAAAAGCATTGTTATGAAAAAAGTGAAAGTGATAGAACCTATTTTGTTGTGGTTGCTTTGCTGTAGATCTCCTTTGAGATTTTCTTCCTTTTGAAGTTTCAGCTTCAAACTTTTCTTGCTTTGATCCTTCAGTAGTGGACTTCTTCTTCTCTACAAATTTAGAAGATGAAGGTTGTTCAGCTTCACATCGAAGACCAAGCTTAGCCATGAAGCTTCTTTGTTGCCTTATCATTTCATCTAGCAACTCTGTGCTCTTCTCAAATTTGAGATTTGTATTGGCCTCTTCTAGTTGTTTTCTCAATAAAACAATCTCCTCTTCTTGTTTGCAACAAACAATATCTTTCTCATTGATCTATGATCTGAGAGTTTCTTCAATCTTTTTGGACTCTTCTACTTACAGCTTTAGATCACTAATAACTTTGTTAGATTCCTCTTCACGTTTACTACATACATTGCCTTTATCATCCAGGTGTGACTTCAAGGCTTCTTCTATTTTCTTGGCTTTATGAATTTGTAAGAAGAGATCTTCAATATTATCCCCATATTCTTTCAACTTCTTGGACAATCTTTTATTCTTTTTCCTTTCTATATCCAACTCTTAAAGTGTAGCGATCAACTCACCTTCTAGATCTACTTCAACCTCAAGGTTTTCATCACATACTTCAGAATTCACTTCTTCTATCTTTTCTAGTTCAATTTTCTCTTCCATAGGAACTAAAACTGACTGAGATGCCTTATTGGAGGAGGATCTATTCTTCTTACCCATTGCGTACTAATCCAAGATCAACCCTAGCTAATTTAGTCTGACAAGGGAAACTGGCTCTGATACCAATTGTTAGTCTCACAATGACACTGAAAGGGGGGGTGAATCAGTGTAGCTCTTTATAATTTAAATCTTCAACTCTTAAATCCGAAACAATGAAAACTTAAAACCAAATAAAAAGGTATAACAAGAGAACATCACACAACACAAGATGTACCGAGGTTCACCGATTTGGCTACATCCTCAAAATGACTGTTTGGACTCCCATCCAAATCCAGCCTTTGCAAAGCACCAACTTTACAATCAATTTACCAGCATTCACTAGAAGGAGCACCAACCCCTAATTTATCTACACCAATAGAAAGGAGCACCAACCCCTGATTTATCTGCACCAACAAAAAGGAGCACCAACCCCTTTACCAAGCATCCAATTGATTTTGATATTGATAATAAAATGACATATATGAATCTTCTCTTCTCACAAAAATTTACCGTTCTCTTAGCTCATTTTTCAAATGCTAAACACTTTTTGGGTATTGTGCAGAACTCTGTCTATGACCTCATCTCAAAATTTTAGCCAAAACTAATATCGTATGAGAAAGTTATGCCCAAAATACTAAAGTGATGTTTTTCACCTTTTTCCCAAAAACACGAATTTTCACTCTTTATTTTTCTCCACACACTCGTCTCACTTCACAAAATAAAATCCTCCAACTAAAATTCTCCAAGCAACACTCCTTTTATATCTATATTTTCTCTTTGTAACTCCTTTTGTAACTTCCATATTCTCACATGCTACCTATCAATTGTAACTCCTTTATGACACAATATTCTCCTATGCCACTTGTCAATTGTAAATCCCTTTTTATATTTTCAACCTAGTCCATATTTTCTATAGTCACTGCTGGTCACATATTACTTTCAACTGTTCAAATCTAGAGAAGACATTTCATCAAACACTTCACGGCCAACTACAGTGCACCTTACTCAAACTCATACTTCGGGACCACGTGACAACTCAAACCAAAATCAAAAGATGATCTATTTGATGCCTTGAAGGTGTAACAACACTGAAACTGAAACTCTGGTGACTCTTCAAGGTCAAAATGGCCAACTAAAGGATTTTTCCCAAGTGGCACAAATTGACATAAAAGATACCTATAACGTTTTTGCAAAAATCATAACTCTCACCTCGTAACTTGATTTTCTCTAAAATTTGAAACGTAGAATCTTTGCAACACTGACTATGTCCAAACCAAAACTCACTGCCTAACTCCTTCCATGACTGTTCATTTTCTCCTTCCATGATTGTTTGTTTTCTCCTTCCCTTGTGCATGCATGTGTTTTGGTTTCCAAAAGGGCTTTTCGTTTCTATTTTATGGCCCTTCGTTTCCTTTTCTCCACATGGGCATGTGTCCGCTTCTTTCCATGTGTAACGACCATCTTAAATGATTTCAAATCATTAAAGATTCCTTATGTAACATTTTTTCTTATTCATTGAATTGTATCCTTATGTGACAAATTACTTTATTCAATCTTTGATTTAATCCTTATAGGTCCACGTCACTATGCAGTCTTTAGTTTCACTATCCTGGTGTTCATCACTAATATCAGATGCACTGTCAACTACTCTGTTCCTTTGGCAAAAATGCAACATGTCACGATATCATGACACTTTTGTTTATCTGCCTGCCTGCCCTTTTTGAGTCGCGAAAATGCAACATGTCGCAATATCACGACACTTTTGTTTCTCTATCTGCCTGCCCTTTTTGAATCGCAAAAATGCAACATGTCGCGATATCATGATACTTTTGTTTCTCTGCCTGCCTGCCCTTTTTGAGTCACGAAAATGCAACATGTCGTGATATCGTGACACTTTTGTTTCTCTGCATGCCTGCTCTTTTTGAGTCACAAAAATGCAACATGTCATGATATCGCGACACTTTTTCCTTCTTGCTTTTTCTCTTTGCTTTGGACCATGAAAATGCAACATGTCGTGATATCACGACACTTTTTTCTCCTTGCTCTTTCTCTTTCCTTTGGACCACGAAAATGTAACATGTGACGATATCGCGACACTTTTTTCTCCTTGCTCTTTCTCTTTGCTTTGGACCGCAAAAATGTAACATGTCGCGATATCGCGACACTTTTTCTTTCTTGTTCTTTCTCTTCTCTTTTGGCCGTGAAAATGCAACATGTCACGATATCATGACACTTTTTCTCTCTTCTCTTTTGGCTGCAAAAATGCAACATGTCGCGATATCATGACACTTTTTCTCTCTTCTCTTTTGGCCGCAAAAATGCAACATGTCGCGATATCGCAAAACTTTTTCTCTCTTCTCTTTTGGCCGCGAAAATGCAACATGTCGCGATATCGCAACACTTTTTTTTCTTTGTGGTGTTTTGCTTTTTCTTTGATCTTTAGCATATGGGCCACTTCGGTCTTCTTGGAAAATATGCAAAAAGGTGGGTCCCCAATTTTGGAGTACATTGTGGAGCAGCCACAACATGACGATTTTTTCAACTTTGCACAAAGAACCTATAATAACTTCACCCAAACATCAAAAACATCCTCATAAGTATTTAACATCACTGTACATACTCTGAATAACCTCTGAACTCCTGTCCACTGCATCAACCAATCTATCTAACTGTGTTGACAACAATAACAATATTGTCGCTGCACCTTGCTCAATAGTTCCCTTAGATCTTATATCAATACAAGGTTAATCAAACTTATTTCTAAAGAAATGGCTCATAATAAAATCTCAAATTGAATGCCTATTACCCTCAATGTTCTATACAAGATCATAGCTAAAGCTATATCTTTAAAAATAAAATAAAAAGTTAGACAAACTATTATTTACCTAAAATAATCTGGTTTTCTTAAAGACCAATGTATATTAGATAATCTTATAGTGGCATAGGAAACAACACAATGGGCTATTGACTCTAATCAAGATGCCCTCTCAGTTAAGTTAGATTTTAATAAATCATATTGTAATGCCCCCCTTGGTTGGGACTGTTAAAAAAATTTTGATCTAAATCTTATTGCGGATATAGAACTTGAAGAACAGGAACAATTTCCAACAATATAACCCAAATTACAAAATATACAAAATGCATTGATTGAGAAATAACTTGCAATTTCATTTCAGATTTTAATGTAGGGCACAAATTACAATGTTTTCAAGATCAACAATCTTTCCACAAATTCTTATGCAATCTGATTTTAAATTCCTTGAAATACTTTATCAGAAAACACCAAAGTACCTCTGAAAACTGATGAAGCTCCAAGTGTGAATCCTGTGTGAATTCACCAATAGAGAACTAGGGTTTTTTCTAGCTCCAAATTCTAAGGGGTTTCATCCTCAGCCACACCTTTGGGGTTTCCATCCCTTTGGAGAAGAAGTCTCAGCCACCGGCCTTAAACTCTAGAGAAAATAACTAAAATCCATAATGACATGAAATGAGACCAAGCCATCGAATAAATAGACTCCTCCACAACAAACTCCTTTTGCATGCTCAATGTGGGATAAATCATGAAATATAACTCTTTTTTAAGTACCACGTCCCTTTTTTATAAAATAAGGTTTTAAAGTATATAAAGTATTTAAATAATTCTATTTTATATAATTAAACCTTCAAAAATTAAAAACTTGACCTTCTTATTATTCGATCTGCAAACTGAGGATAGATACGGACACCCATTTCGGTGAAGAATATCACTACACCGTTCTTTTTACCCGAAACCCTAAAAACTAACTTACTAAAAATAGTAAGTCAAGGCTTTGTCCATCCGATTCAACATCTGAGAGTGGATTTGAATACCCATTTTCGCTCAATTATCCACTCCGAGAACTTCCCCCTATAGTCTGCCCTAACCTAAGGGAACCCGTGAGTAGGCTAAACCACTGCATCTAACTAACTACTCAGAAATGAGGGATTACACATATGATAGAATCAAATGGGATTTAAATCTCCGTATGCTTTCTTGGATGGGTTTTGATCCAAAATTTTATAATCAAATTGGTATGCTCTTTGGTTATGATTTAGCTTGTGTTTAGGTTAATGGAGCAATATCCCCCTCCTCCCCTTTGCAATAATCTATCAGATAGGGTTACTCTCTTGATCTTTTTTGTATGTTCTAGTTTTTGATGCTCTTGGTTATCTTCTTCATAAGGATCAATCTAATAGCCTCATTTAGGGTATTATCTTGGGGATAAATGTGCTCTTAACTCACATTTTGCTAATAATTCCTTTCTTCAAAATATTGAATAGGAGGTGGAAATGGTTAAAGAGATTGTTCAATTATTTTTATGTCTCTGGCTCATGTGTCAACCACTCTAAAATAGAAGTCTTCTATACTGCTTCCACACATAGTGGATGCAACTCCTCAACTGAGTGGAATATAATCCTTTATGGAATGATGGTTCGATACTTGAGAATCCCCTTTGGGATTAAAATTTCTCCTAAATATATGTGGAACTAGGTTACGGAAAGACTTCAAAATAAGTTCAATGTATAGCCAGCTTAGTTTTTTTCCTTAGCATGAAGGATTCAAGTTGCAAATAAAGTTATGGCAACCTCTCATGTTTGCTACTCCTTGTTGGATGACATCTAAGGAAGCCTTTAACAAATTAAATTAGGTCATTCATAAATTTTTATGGACCAAATGGGATGGGGAGGTGGGAATGACAACCATCTCGTGGAAACTTTACACTCAACCAAAGGCTTTAGGAGGTTTGGGTATTATTGATCCTCTTACCTAGAGCAAAATTTTGGTTGCAAAATGGGTTGCTATAACCATCACTGGTGATGAAAAATGAAAATACCTATCTCGATATAGAATATCTCAAGATACTCACAAAGATAAATGGAAAGAAACCCCATGAGAGGATAAGGTCCTTAATGCACCATACTTTACAATGAAAGGATTTATTCCTCTTGTAATTGAAAATCTTGGCAATAAATTTCTCTTTTATTAGCTTGGAAGTATGAGTTCTTAAGATATGATCTAAGCATCAACCTAAATAGTATTTTATGGAATAAACTTATCCTCCATAATGATAAACCTTTAGCTTTGTGCAATGCTACTCAAGGACTAACATTTTTGAAGGTATAAATAGAATAAGAGGTATTTGGGATCCGATCAGCTACTCAATTCTTACTTGGAACTAGATCTACAATTATTGATCCTTCCCTCTTTGTTCAAAGAGTCTTATGGTCTTTTTGTGGCTTATATTTCTTGTGAGGTCCTTGTAAATTTAGGAACAATTGCCTACAAAATAAGGACTAACTGGGGATGGCTTAATGACCATAGAATGTCTTCTACTAAATCTAGTTGGATCTACAAAAAAACTTTGGTGTCCTTTATCATTGGACTCTAAGCTCAATACCAAGTGGTAAATTAATTTTACTAATGTCCAATGGCAGTCTCTTGTTGCTGAAATTTAAAAAGTTCTTGTTGAATCCAAAACTAGGCTTCTTGGATGATGGGTTCTACATCAAAAATTTCTAATTCCTAAAAGTTTGGCTTAAATTTTACATATTTTCCCTTAATGCAAATTTCGTAATGATTAAAAAACACTTATTCACTTATTTTGGTTTTGTGACATGGCTAAATTATTTTGGGATGTCATCTACACTTTTTTATTCCCCTCTTTCACTAGATCTTGGAAGTTTTCTCTACTTGGATTTTCTCAATAGGATCATTACCCCAAACTTTGGAATGTTAGTAGACTTTGTTAGGCTATAGGTAGTTAGCTATAGTTTAGTATTACATTATTTAATTATAATGTAGTGCACGCCTAACGTGCATATTTGATTTGTTAGCAATTTTTTAGTAACAACAAATATGTTATTTACTATTGTTAGCTTCGGGTAGGATTTAACATATTTTTATTATAGGATAATCTAAGTCTGTCCCATTGTATAAATCCACATTAGATTAATAAAAATGTTGTTCGATTTTTTAACATTGGTATCAGAGTGCACCTCAATCCTTTGGAAATTTTGGTGAGAATTGTTCTACCAGTGTAATACAACAAAATTGCTTTGTTTTTTATGTGCCTTCTATTTAAAATAAATAGGGTTATTCCCTATTTTCTCAACAATTTTTGTTGTTTGTGCTCAGCTTGCATGTTATCCCAGTAGTCAGAACATAAATTAAAAAAAAATTGACAAAGCTCATAGCCCGTAAAAGAGCATAGGCCACAAATTATCGTAGTAGATAGGCAGTAGCCTATAGCATGACCTGTAGAAAGCAACATCTCCAAGGGCCCATTTGCATCCACAAATAGGAGAGGTCATAGCCCATGTAGCTCTAAAAGACCACGCACAGGCCTACACAACTATAGAGCCAGCTCGACCTACAGTAGATCCTCAAGCTAAAGTTGGATTAGGTACTCTAGTCCCAAATCCATGCAAGCTGAGCACCCTTCGGCTCACTGAATCACTGCACCCAGAGCAGAAGCGTCATGCACAGAAGTGGAGGCTTAAATAAAAATAACAATCGAATAAAAACCAATTTTCACTACCTAAGCACCACATGGAGGAAGAGGAGTGTGAAAAGAGAAAGCAATGAAAGTTTAAATATAAGCTCGTGTTGCTCCATCTCGATGAGTTACTCAACCCAATAGAGTCACCCTTGTCTTCTAAGTTGTTGGTTTCCACGAGGCTACAGTTTCAAATTGTGTTAACACTCTTTTGAGTAAGCATTTCAAATTAAAAATAAATAAAGTGGGTTTAATCCCACATGCACTAGGAGAAAGCATCATGGAAGGTTTAATAATGCAAACGTGCCATAATCCAATCAACGCATTGTGCAAAAAGCCTCAGGCATCGTGAAGCTATATGTGAATGTCGACCTCGATCTACGTGTGGAAGTTGATGACCTCATTGACCACACCTGCACGCTATGTCCAAGGGCCTATTGACCTTCCTAAAATTTTGTGCCTACTATTTATTGCATCAGTTGGTAGCGTTGAAGGAGATGGTGCCCCTCCTGGTACAAAAAAAAACAAATTTTTTATTAAATTATTTTTTCTATATTTTTAAAGTTTTTTTAAAATTATTTAAATTAATTTATTAAATAATTTTTTATTATTAATTAGTTAATTAATTAATTAATTAATTTTTAATTAGTTAATTAATTGGTTAATGTAATTAATTATTTGATTTTATTAATTTAGTTAATTTAAACTTTTATGCACATTGAGTAAGGTGGCACTCCAAATCAAAATCAAAAGTGCTACATCAAAACAAAAACAAAAAATGGGGAGAGAAAAAAATACATTGTTTGTATATTTTTGCAAATCAAACTGAAATTCTGGATAAACAATTGGTGGTTGAATAAAAGTTGTTAATGGAAAAAATGTTGCTTCATTACCAAGAAGGGTAAACATATCGCAACGGCTTCCTACAAACATGGTTTGTTTGTATTAGATGCTATCTATACTCCTCATGTTGTCATTGCTGCTAGCTCAAAAGAAGCTACTTACTTATGGCAAAAATGGTATGGACATCTGGGCATCTAAGTTTAGGCTATCTACTCGAATTGAGTAAGCATGATATGGTGTTAGGTCTGCCCAATATTTCTCATACTTTACCTATTTTCTCAGATTGCTTAGCAGGGAAGCAACACCGAGTACCATTTAAATTGAGTTCTTCAAGAGTCAAAAGACCATTGGAGTTTATACACACTGATCTGTGTGGACCAATTTCAAATACTTGTGGTGGAAAGAAATAATTTAAGTTGTTTTTTGATGATTACTAATGAAATATGTGGGTTTTATTTCTATAGTTAAAGTCAAATGCATTCTTGTATTTTCAACAATTTCAAAAGCTTGTTGAGAAAGAATCATGATGTTAAATCAAGGCCCTCTACTCAGATCGAGGGGGGAATTCACCTCCAATGAGCTTTCAAAATATCTCACTAAACATGGGATAAAAAGATAGCTTACTACAACCAATACCCCTCAACAAAATGGAGTTTCTAAAAGGAGGAATCGTTCCATCATGGAGATGGTTCGATGTATGCTTACAAGTGCACATCTTGGGAAATAATATTGGGCAGAAGCTATCACTACTTCCGTATATCTCCTAAATTGATCACCAACCAAAGCTCTTCAAGGAGTCACACCACAAGAAGCATGGAGTGGAAGAAATCCCTTCATTTCTCATTTAAGGATATTTGGATGCAAAACCTTCATGTACATTCCAAAGATGAAAATGTGCAAGTTAGATGAAAATACTCTGCAATGTATCTTTCTTGGTTATGATGAAGAATCTAAGGGGTATCGATTAATTGACCCTAAAACCAAAAAGATTCATATAACTCAAGATGTGGTATTCGACAAATCTCCCAAGTTGGATACACCATAAACTAGCAAAGACACATCTTCTGCTATATACCTAGATTTTAAGGAGCCTAAGTCAAGGACTTCCTCCAAATAGAAGAAAACTCCAAAATGGTATACTAGCACTATAAGAGACATAAAATTGGATGCACCACCCGATCTCACTTCAGATCGGCCACGTACTCGAAGTATGTCTCATCAAGAAAGAGAAGAAGTCAAAAATGCAAAAGATGCAGATGATGAAGAAGAAGACATGGGTGAAGAGGAAGACTACAGTTTCATGACTGCAGTTGTGGAACATGAACCATTTCAGTGCAAGAAGCCCTTAGTGTGCCTCAATGGAAGGTAGCTATGGATGCATAAAATATGTCTCTTATGAAGAGTAAAACATGGAAGTTAGTTGATCTGCCTACTAGTAAGAAACCCATTGGCTGCAAATGGGTGTACAAGTATAAGGCATATGGAACTATTGAAAATCATAAACCCCACCTTGTTGAAAGGGATATGCTCAAAAATAAGGTATAGACTATGAAAAGTCATTTGCACCAACTGCAAAAATGACAACCATTCGTGCACTTTGTGCAATGGCAACACTGTTCGAAAGGAAGCTTCATCATATGGATGTGAAGAGTGCCTTCTTAAAATATAATTTAAAAGAAGAAGTGTACATGAATCAATTTGAAGGATTTGTTGTACAAGGACAAGAATAAAAATTTTACAAACTAATTAAGACCTTGTATGGGTTGAAACAAGCACCGAGAGCTTGGTACATAAAGATTGATAATCACCTTTTGCAACATGGTTTCAAGAGAATTCCATTAGATGTCAATCTCTATTTCAATAAAGTTGGTTCTAAAATAGTTATCCTTGTGCTTTATGTAGACGATATGATCATCATTTGCAGTTCAGAAGAGATGATTGAAGCAGTGAAGGGTGACTTGAAAAAGTCATCTAAAATGACAAATCTAGGAATTCTCCATTATTATCTTGACTTGTCTGTTCTAAATTCTCTGAGTGCATGCCAGACTTATTATAATGGTACAAATTCCAAATTATTGGTGGTCCTCTTCACACCAGGTTATAAAATAATGAGGTGGTATAGGCTTTTTGGAGGCAACCCTTGTGGTTTGAACTCTGCACTTGGCAATTACTAAAAATAGTGTGGATGTAACCAACTCCCCTATGTATCAAAAAAATCTTGTATTTCTACAATGATCTCTTGCATATTCCATGGACCCTTTACTTTCTTCAAAATTGCATTTACTACTATTAGTGAATTACCTTTTATCCATATATTGTTCCATTTTATTTGTATCTATATTATTAATCCTTCCAAAGTAGTCCAAATTTTAACTTCATTATTTGTCTTAAATCCACTACTGAAAGTATAATGTGATGAAATATTTTACCTCTCTTATTTTTTATTATTCTCCTCCTCTTGTTGGTCTTGGATTTCCTTTAAAAGCTTCATCAAAATTTAATTTGTCCAACTCTATTTTTAGTGTTTCCATTTATATATTTTTTCCTTCCTTTTGCTTATTTTGTATCCACCATCATATTTTCAATTGATGACTTAACTTCATTTATAAAGTTTCTACTTCAATAAACAAATTAAATATTAAGTAAATTCATAAAATTAATTTAAAAATTTCTATTATTAACAAATATTTGTACTAGGGGGATAGTGCAACGGTTCGAGCTTTGGCTCTTCTTCGGGAGGTCCAAGGTTCAAACCACGATGTGGGTGAGTGTGTGAGGGGGTGGGTGTGTGGTGGTTGTGTGTTAAATTCCCTATTGATAAACATAGCTCTCAACTTTACAGGGGTCATGGTTGGTAGGATACTGCCCAACCCTGTATTGGTCACAGGGGTTTCTCACACTAACCAAATAAAAAAAAAACTTTATAACCAATTTTATGCATGTCGTATTTATTTAAAAGTAATGTAAAATATTTGAGTTTGTGGAAAAAAAAAATTGGTTGGATAATAAGGGTTGTACTCGGGTCCCCCACCCTTGAAAAATTACAACTCTCTTCTTTAGAGCTTGAGATTTTATAAATAAATACACTTCTCATCTCAATTGAGATGCTATAGCTAGAAACCTACATCATTTTACATAAAATGTCTAAATTCTTGATTTTCATTTTCTGGATCTTTTCAATTTTCCATATGAATACAATTAATCCATAATTTAACATCTTTCTTGAAATTTTTCTATAGTAGCCTTCACAATGCCAAAACTTCACCTCTACTATCTATGTCTTACATCTTAGTAGAGTAATATTTCCAAAACATCGCACTATCATAGTCCACTTTACCAAATTTGGATTGCTAGTTTTCTTCTTGAAACACAAGTGCAACCACCAAAATTATAATAAATAGTCTAAATAGAAACACAATATTATTACAAAATAATACAAATATTACCAATGGAAAACACTAAAGTAAATCTTAATAATTAATTAAATCGGGCAATCAATATTTTCTTGTCAACTTCAACTAAACTTACTACTTCCTCTAACCATGGAAAGGATAATTTAACTTCATGATCCTCGATAAAAACCCCTCTATTGGCTGGCTTATTTACACATTTTTTTCCTTCCCTTAATATGTATAAACTTGATTTCTTCAAACTCTTTAGCAAGATCTTGAATTTTCATAATTATCTCGTGTATGTTCCATGGATCCCTTGCTTTCCTCAAAATTGCATTTATTACTATGAGAGATTACCTTCCGTCCATACTCTATTCCACTTCATTTGTTTACATATTTTTAACCCTTCTAAAGCTTCCCAAGCTTCAACTTCATTATTTGTCTTAAATCCACTATTGAAAGCATAATGAGACAAAATCTCTCCTCTATTATTTATAATTATTCCTCCTCCTCCTGGTCTTGGATTTCCTTTAGATGCTCCATAAAAAATTTTATTGGAACCAACAATTATATTCAATAAAAAAATAAGAGAGGTTACAATAAAAAGGGAGCTAGAAAAATCACAGCTCGGGGCGCAAGGCCACCCAAACAATCAACATCGTAGAGACCTGAGGCCAAAAACAAAACCAACCCCTAAAAGGGTGAATAAATAGAATAACTAAACAAAGGGAGCCACTCCAAGAGGAGACCGAGCCCTACTGTGGGCACTGACAGAACAACCTGATGCTAGAAAATGTCACCCCCTCAACCTGCTACACCGAGGCCTCAAAGAAATAGAGGGACCTTAAGGCGGAAGGAGGTTAGGTGAAGCCATGTTGATAGTGCATGGAGCCTCGCACCAGAACCTGACAAGATTTATCAAATGCGCCAACTCATGAGTCAACTTGGAAGCCTACGAATGGAGTTGAACAGTAACAATAGAAAATACTGTAATCTTTTCATGCAAGGAAAACTGACTAGAAATTGAATCTCCAGAATAGACAACAACATTCCTAGCTTTCCAAAGTTGAAACAAAATAATAGCATGAAAGAAATTCCATAGAGCAGCAATATAGGCAGGCCAACAACTGTTATCTCCAAAAAATATCATCTGCCATCTGAAAAATTTAGGATGAAAGGGCTTGAACAATGAGTGAATCCAGGACCAAGCAGACTGAGCACGAGGGCAGAACCAAAATAGATGTTTGAAAGTCTCAAAATGACCACAAGCTGGACACTTAGGATTAGGAAGACCAACCCTACTAAGTCTCTCTCCCATAGGAAGCCCTTGATAAATAAGAGACCAGAGAAAAAAGGTAATCTTGGGTTCAAGTTTAGACTGCCAGATATGGTTCAGATGAGCAATCCAAGTATAGGAGGTAGAATGAGTCTACCATCTCTCATTAAGTTTATCAACACCAGGGGAAACAGGACTAAGAAGTTGATAAATCAAGGAAGAAGAGTAGTTCTTGAAAGGAGTATCCACATTCCAGCGCCAATCCCTCCACCAGGCACTTGGGGGTTGAAGGTCGAGCTTATGAAGCATGACATCAGGTATGAGCTCTTGAATCTTAAGAATAGAAGGAAGATCTGAATTCTGAAGATTAAATTTTTGTTTGAGATCAGGCCAAGGAATCCAGTCTCGAGAGTGCACTAAATCATTAATATAGCAGATGCCCTTGCAAAACAACCTCAAAGCTTTAATCCCTAGCATATCAACAAGAAGAACTGAAGAGTTAGACAGAATAGGAGACCACTAGATATTCTGAGAATTGAATGAAAGACCATTACGAAAACCATCACCAATCCAATGAAGATGAGGTTTCACCACCTCAAAAGCTCACCAAATACTTTTAACAACAAAGGAACCCTGAATCTTAACTGGAGCATAAGTAATGATGAGAGTATGGAGGCCAATATTAGCCCAAGATTTGCGCCCATAAGGTAGCCCTGAAGAAATACAATGATGAATCAAAACCTTCCAGGCTTCAGGGCCTTCAATAGCTTTAACCACCCACTTAGCACATAGAGAAATGCTTTACCTGTAAATGTCAATGATGCCCATTCCACCCTTATCAGTAGGCATACAACAAATATCCCAAGCAACTCGATGAAAACCATGTGAATTCTTCCCCTTGGCCCAAAGAAAATCCCTAAGGAGTCTGGCCAACTTATTATAAGAATTCTTAGAGGGGGCCCAATAGGAAGAGTAATAAACATGGGTGGCAGCAAGAATCTTTGTGCAAACCTAAAACTTATCGGCAAGAGAAAGGGGATGCGAGGCCCAACAAGAAATCTTCTTTTCAATTCTATCAATGACATACTGCCAGAGTTTAGAGGGTGAGCTATCAAAAGCAAAGGGGATTCCTAAGAACTTAAAATGCTCACCCCTTTGAAGCCAATGCCATGAAAAATATCTAAGCCAAGCAGGCATAGAAGAAGAAGCAAGGTGGAAACAAAGGGACTTAGACCATTTGATGTTGGATCCCGAGGCCTTACAAAAAGTGTCCAAACAAACCAAAGTAGTTGAAACTGAAACCTCATCCTCATTGATAGTGAGAAAAGAATCATCTACAAAGTGCCCATTAATAAGTTGGGTGGACATATCAGGCAAAAGAATACCTTTGATCAACCCCTTAGATGCTTGATTGGCAAGAAGATAACCAAAAGCTTCAACAACAAGGATGTAAAGTGAGGGGGCCAAAGGACAACCCTGGCGAATAGAATGAAATAAACCAAAATCCTCTGACCTAAGTCCATTAATAGTAAGACAAGTTGAAGCATCAACAAACAACATACTGACAACCTTGATAAAAAAGGGGCCAAAGTCGAGAGCTTGGAGCATGGCAAGAATGAAAGGCCACTCAATACGATCATAAGCTTTCTCAAAGTCTAGTTTAAGGAAAAGGGGCTTTTGGCCAAAGATACGAGCCCATTCTAAACCTTCCCAGACAACAATAAGATTATCCAAGATGTAACACCCTTTAATGAAGCCTGTTTGCTCTGGTCTGATAATCATAGGGAGAATGTTGTGAATACGGAGAGCTAAAGCTTTAGCCAAAATCTTGTAAGAGACATTAAGCAAAGTAATAGGTCTCCAACTAGTGATAAGCTCAAGATTACCTACTTTAGGAATAAATTTAATGTTTCCACGATTGATAATATTACCCAAAGAATTATTGGCTAACGCTTCATTGTAGACATTGAGCAGATCAGGCCCAGTAAACTTCCAAGTGGCTTTATAAAATTCACATGGAAAGCCATCAAGACTAGGGGACTTGTCATCTGACATAGTCATAAGAGCATTATGAAGCTCATCAAGTGAAAGAGGAGCCTCACAAAGAAGTTTGTCATAAGCAGACAACTTAGTAGGAACAACATCAAGACACTGTTGGAGCACCATCTAACGTTCTAGAGAATCTTGTTGAGCTTGAAAAATAAGCTTATAATGATCCACAAAGGCTGAAGCAATATCAGGAAGAGAAGTCAGCCTACCATGAGAGACTTGAATAGCCTTGATCTGAATCCTGGCCTACCTGGAATGAAGAGACTTGAAAAAGGCTTTGGATGGGCGATCACCAACCCTCAGCCAGTGCAGACGAGCCCAAATCTGAGCCCCCTGGCTTCATGTCGTTCATGGACTATAAGCTGGTGGTGAAGACCAACAACCCTGGTTTGCAACTATCGATCATACGGATCATTTTCTAGCAATCATAAATTTTGTTGATACTCCTTCGTAACAACCAAATGAGCACGCTTTCTGACATGTGCCACCTGTTTTCCAAAATACCGCATGAAAGAGGTAGTACGAGCAATTGCTTCATTCCACCAAGAAATCCAACTGATAGAGTGAGGAGGTTGAGGTAATAAATTCTAGATTCGCTCAATCGCAGCAATGGTGCCAGGGTGTTGCAATAAAGAAGTATTTAAATAAAATTGCTTGCATAGAAAATTAAATTGATGACCACTCCACTCAATCTGAAAGGAAATTGGAAAATGATCTGATAATAAGAATTGATCCCAGACTATCACAATCTTGTTATTGATGGAGGAGAATAAAAAAATTGTTGCTCTGACATCATAACTCGATCAAGGCACTTGCAAACTCTATCATTACCCGCACAAAAATTGGACCATGTGAACTAGGGTGGAGGCATGCAATTACGTTGACAAAAAAGGGGATAAAAAAGACCCCATCTACGTTTAAGAAAAAACCAAGCCTCACGCTCTCCAGCACACCAGTGCATTGGGAGGCGACCAACTTTATCTTCAACATGCTCAACCATATTAAAATCACCACAAAAAATCCAATATGCCATTGGCAGGTGATCAACCAGGTACCACCAAAGGGCAGAGCGACTAGGCCCATCATTAGGTGCATAAATATTGGCAATGCCTAGGGTGTTCCCATTAATATTCAACAAAATCTAGACCACATGATGAGAAGGATCCTCGCCAGATCCAAGCAGACAATCCTCAAGTTTGGAGGAGATAGAAATAGAAGCACCACCCCGACCATCTTCATGGTGAGTAGTGAAGTGCATAAAAGAACCTGCAATACAGTTGAGAGAAACATCTAACAAAAAACCAGAAATCTTAACTTCTTGTAAACAAATAACATCAACATGGCCAATACTTTGCAGAGCAGATCGAACAAAAAATTTTCTTGAGGACTCTGTAAGTCCTCGAACATTCCATGAAAGGAAATTCATGGAGGAGGAATATCCATGGAGTCATCTCCCATAGGGCTGCCCCCACTATCAGCCAACATCGAAGAATTATTAAATGCAGAAGTCTGAGAAGGTTGAAGTAAATCACCAACAATTGAGGGACTGCCCACACTATCGGCTAGTACCAAAAACCTATTAAATAAAGAGGTCTGAGAAGGTTGAAATATGTCACCAATAGTCGAAAGATGATGCTTAGCCTCCTGGCTTCCCCTCGATGATGGTGAGCCATCCCGAGATGGACTACGCGAATGCCTGGAGGGTGGAGGTATTGTTAGTGAATTCCCTTCTTCTGAGGTTGATTTATGCTCAAGAGGTTTCTCAGTAGGTGGAGCTTGAGGAGCCAAAATAGGATGAACAAGAACAATAGGAGGCTGAGATGGTGGCTTCACAACCTTATCTCCATTAGAAAGCATCGACTTAGGGTTGGTCACCCCCTTCTTATTAGAAATTGTAATCCAATCACCCTCAATAGAGGGTTTGGAAGGTGCAGGCATAGTATGAGGAGCAGGAGCAACTACCGAAGGTTTTCAAGCAACCAACGGATAATCCTTGATATGATGCATGGTGGATTGGCATCAAAAACAAGTATTAGGTAAATTATAGTAAATAATTTTTTGCATAAAATGCTCTGTTCCAACCTGAATGTCCACAAATTCTCTGAGATCTTGTGTGAGGTCAACCTCAACATAGACTCTCTTATTAGGTCGTGTTGAGAAGAATCACTCTTGTTCTCGATAGATCACCCGACCAATGGGTTTAACAATATCATCAATAAACTCCCATAAGGGTAGCGAAAGACCAGGGAGTTCAAGCCAAACTGGCACTTTCAAGGCAACTTGATCTGAAACTCGAAAAGGAGTCCAAGGAGAGACGACCATCAAAGTATTGTGAAGAAACCAACAACTGGACTTAGCAACCACAATTTGCACTTGTGAGGGTTCTTTAAAGGAAAGCAAAAAAAACCTTAGTAAGATTGCGGATACCCGCAACCACAATGCCATAAGCTTCCCAGTGAAGTTTCAGCCAATTTTGAAAATATTCTTGTGATGGGATTCGACCAACAAAATAAGCTATAAGACAATGATTCTCATACCATTTTAAAACTGGAGAAACAACATCAAGAGAGAGCACAACATCTGGAGAAGAATCATTACCTCGTCCACCACTTTCAGAACAAACTTTTGAGCTCGCTTCGGTGCCATGAGTTCCACTATCTGTAACACCCGTTACATCTACGGATGGTGAAGCCATAAAAAAGGAGAGCGACCACCGAATTGGTGGTAATATCAGTATCCAAAACCAAAGCAGCCAAATTTACGAATGACAGCAGACCCAAACCCTAGCAGAGCAACTTTCCTCATCGTTCCATCAAAATTCAATTTAACCCACTCCACATCTGGTGGTTTCCACTTTATATTATTTGCCTTCTTTTTACTTCTCTTGTACCCAACATCGTAATTCCATTTAATGACTTGACTCTTTACTTCTAGATTAGGGACTGGATGAGTTGATAGGGTTAGTTCAAACTCCTCTATGGCTAAATATATCTTCTTTTTCATTACCTCTAAATTTCTTTCCTTTCCTTTAAATATTCTTCTATTTCTTTCTAGCCATATAGTCCAAAGTATTGTATCTTTTGATATATCCCATAGTTTATAAAACCTCACTTTTATAAGTGCTTTACCATTGCTTTAACCATTATTCAATTTTGTTATTCATCACCATGCAATTACCAAACATATTAAGAATCCATTACCATAGATTCTATACTATTGAGCAATATCCCAAGAGATGGTCTATACTCTCCTCCTTTTTACAAAAAACAAATTGAGAGGGCCCATGAAAACCCCTTTTCATAAGGTTATCCCAAGATAAAATTCTTCTATGACCTACTAGCTAAACAAACATTTTGACTTTAGGAATGCTTGGGCTATCCCAAATATCTCTCCATATTCTAGTGACATTATTATTTTATTGGTGTTGTACATTATATCCACTTCTTGTTGTGTATTCTTGTGAGCTATTCAGCTCCCAAATCAATTTATCCTTGGCTCCCCTTGGAATAATCATAGTTGTTATCTTTCTAATCAATTGCCTCCTAGCATCAATGTCTTGTATACTTTCCATTTGTATCTTCCTTCCTGATCCTTGTACAAAATATTTGAAACCTTATCATCGTATTTGTCTTGATGCAATCCCATCCAAGGTTTCAAAATTGGATCTAAATTGAGTGGGTTTTTATCACACTAAGTATCCGTCCAAATGGAAAATTTTCTTCAATTTCCACCACCCATCTTAAACCTTTAATCGTAAGATAAATAGATTTTTTTAAATCATTCCAAAGAGCAGGAACCATTTGGTAGAGAAAATACAGAAAATATTAAACTTGGGTCATCAGGATCAACATACTTAGAAGAATTATTGTCCATTGCCTTTGACTCTCTTTGTATAATATCCATATTACTTTTCTCCTAAGATCTAAGTTTGCATTTGTAAGAAATCTTAAACCAAGACCTCCCCTAGTTTTATCATCACACAACTTGCTCCATTTCACCAAAGGAAAATTATTTTTATCATGTACACCTGACCATAAAAAGGATCGCATAATATAGATTAAACTTTTTTTAATTGATTTTGGCATAGAATACAATGATATATAATATGTTGGAATGACTTGTAAGACTGGCTTAATTAACTGCACTCTTCTTGCTAACGATAACCATCTACCTATACAAGTTGGAAGTTTATTCTGAACTTTACTAATAACTGGATTCCATAAATCTATCCTCATTCTCCCCTCAAATAAAGGCATCCCTAGATAATTTGTTGGAAAATTTGCCTCCTCCATTTGCAACAACATGCAAATTCTTGCTTTGATATTAACAGAAGTGTTAAGAAAGTAAATTTTGGATTTAGTCTTGTTAAATTTTTGCTATGAAGCTCTTTCGTACTCTTTTAATTTTTGGCCTCATTTATCCTTTCTCTTTCAAAAAGGGTTGTATCATCTACAAATTGTTGATGGGTGATGTTATCGATGTTATTACTAACCTTAAGTCCATTTATAAGCCCATATTTGTAAGCCTTCTTTAAGTTCCTACTCAAAACCTCTACCATAATAATGAACAAATAATGAGATAGAGGATCTCCTTGTCTAAGGCCTTTCTTGGCTTTAAAATATTTTGTTACTAACCCATTGACCAACACTGAATAATAAACTATAGAGACACAAGATTTAATCCATCTAACCCATTTCTTCTCAAAACCAAACTTTTCTAAAATTGCAAAAAGAAAAATCTATTTAATCCTATCATAGGCTTTACTCATATCAAGTTTTAAGATCATTGCTTTCTCTTTTCTTGAAGGTGTTGATTGTATAACTTCATGAGCTACTATGATCCTGTCTAGAATCTATCTCTCTTTCACAAATTCTCCTTGCTATTTTGAAATTATTTTGTCTAAAAATGACCTTAATCTATTCGCCATCACTTTGGAGATAATATTATATGCCATATTACATAGGCTTATGGGTCTAAACGAATCAAAAAATTCAACATCCTTCTTTTTTGAAATTAGGGTAAGATATGTTGCATTTATCTTATAAGGTATGTATTATTTTACCCTAGACTGTTCCATTGTCACCAATAAATAATCCTTCACTATATCCCAATTATGTTAGTAAAAAGCTACAAAGAGCCCATCTAGACTTGAGGATTTATCCTTATAGAAATAGAAAAGATCTAAATGAAATTCTTCTAGAGTAATAGGCTCCATCAGTTTCCTATTTTCTTCATTCATTATAACTGAAGGAACATCTTGAAGAATTTTATCATTAAGAACTTCGATCTCCTCTGAACCTAGAATATTCTAATAAAAAGACTATTAAAAATAGATTATATTCCATCATTTGGGTCATTTAAATGTATCTTCCAAGGTACATACTTAGGACATTAGATTACTTTAGGGGGAAGTTATCTAGTTACTTCATGCAATGTAATAAATACACAAGTGTCAATGTGCAAGTTGTATATGTGCAAGTTGTCCCTTGCACAACTAGGTAGAGTGTTGTCCAAGGAACCTATCTTCCTATATAAGAAGAACCTCATTATAGAGTAAGATATAGAGTCAAATAGAGAAGCTTAGAGCATACTCATAGGTAGTAGCACAGTTCTGTGTAGATAACCATATAATGGTTATGGGTGCAATGTAGTTCAGTAGCTTTATTAATGGCATGTTCATTTCCTCCATAGCTACATTGTATTCATTTATGTCATTTCTATTTACAACATGTTTCAATCATCTAGTAGATTTAATTTCTTTCATATTATTTTGCATCTTGTGATTGTTATATCCCATTGTACTTTACATCAAAATATAACAGTGGTATCATATCCATGGTAGATCTAGCCATAGTAGATCAATAGGGAAACCACCATTATCATTGATCTTGAGTTTTTTTCAACCTAACGCGTTGCTAGACCAACCATTGTCAAAAAATCTTAGAAGAGTCTAGGTGGTAGAATTAGGGAGAGCCCAAGTGAGGACTAAAATAAATCTTAGTTCCACAAATACTAAGATTATATTTTACTAGAGTCTTTCTACAGAGTTCCAAGAAAAACTCATGAAGACTATGACTCAGCATTCAATCCACTAGATTGATAAATTATCTAGTGAATATCATTCAGGATATTTGAATTTTTTTAACTATTGCCTAAAGTTTCTTTTGTTGCAAAAAATTAATTCGTAAAGGATTATTACTCCTCCTACAACAAAAATCTACGAGACTCCAACTTCATACCCGAAGGTCGGTGTGTCTTCATAGTGTAGATATTAGTTCCTTGTGGAAGAGAAGAATACTGTGGAAGAAGACTTATGGAGAAGAGTCGTGGTGAATTTAGGAGACTGAATATCTCCATTGTTGGATTAAATAACTTCATAGTTGAAGAAAATTCCATGGAAGTGTTGATCCAAAAAAATACCATAGATGCCTTGATCCAGAAGAAAAGTCCATAGAAGCTTTGATACTAAAAAAGGCCATAGAAGCCTTGATACTGAAAATGCCACAGAAGCCTTGATATTGAAATGCCAAATAAGCCTTAGATGCTAAAAAAGGCTACAAGAGCCTTGATCCTAAAGAAGACTTCAGAAGAGATAATCTGATTCAAAATTAGATTAATATTTCAGTACTAATATTTTATTGCAGGGAAAGAAGATTTAGTGAGTTGGTAAACTTCCTACAAGAAATTTAGGAAGAGTATATCCTTCAAATCAATTCAACACCTGAAGCAAATTCGAAGAGATCAAGAGAAGATATCATTGAAGAACTTTCAGCCTTGGAAGAAGAAGAAGGACTGAGAGAGTCCTACTCCCATCCATAAGTAGCAGAATAAGAGATCCAGAAGATCTCACCACCAACACTTCTAGAAGTAGAAGGTTGAAGAAAGGGACTCAAGGAAGACCAACAGAAGCTACAAGATAAAAGAACTCGGGAAGGTCTCATCGAGCATCTAGTAAAAGGTTTAGAGAGCCTAACTAAATAAATACTCAAAGTAGAATTCATTAGAGAAATACACTACCAAGGAGAAGCCCTTGATAGTGAAGGACTTGGGACAATTATCACAATCCGATAACAAACCCAAGAGAAGGATAATTTGGAAAGGAGTGCCAAATATTAGAAGAATAATTTGGTAAGGAGTGTCAAATACTAGAAGAAGAATCTAGTGAAGACATCAAGATATTCATAATCTTGAGAAGAATATTCTGCTTGAAGTTAGAATTTGACAAGAAGACTTGAAGATAGAAGAAGCTCACCAAATCTAGGATATTTAAAGATTACCTCTCACAGTACGAAGGCATAGCTTTAGATACAAATATTTCTCCAAATCTATAGCAAAATAAGGAGACCACAAGAAGATAACAAGCCACCAGACCCTAGACTCGTGAAAGAAAGTTTGAGATCATCTTTTGGTGAAGGATCTATTCAAAAAAATCTACGAAGAGTTGCAAGTTCCTACTCGAAGAAACAACTTGGTGATCTTAGATATCAAGATCCACATCCTATACAGAAGTTAAAAATGAGCTACAAAAGCTTTAAAAAGGTAAGCAACTTATGGTGAAAGTAGATTCATTAATTGGATTACTTATCAAATTTGTTAAAGCACCTTAATTTAGATTAAAGTTGCAAGAAGAAAATTTGGATTACAATCTTCAAAAGTGCAAAAAGAGAAAAGTTATTTTTAAGGTTCATTTACACATTAATTAGGATTTTATTAGATTTTAGAATTACATCTATCAATTACCTATTATCTACTTTAGAAAAATAAAAATAAGACTAAGCCCTACAATATTAATTGTAGTGAAATTGTAAAAAAACTCTCGAAGATTCATTTTAGATTATTCTTGATTAGTTGTTGTAAATTGATTAAGTGCATTAATTTGAGAGTTTATTGGAGTGATAAGGTGAAATTTTGAGTGCATTAAAATAAATCTTACTAGATTCATTTGCACTATTCTATTACTCAAAAGAATTATTATTTGTGTTCTTGAGAAAGGGCACAAAATCAAAAATTATCAAAGTGTCTAAAGACACTATTAATGCACAAAAATTTGTAATACTTAGTGGCCAAGTGAAGCCATCAAAATAGGTTAGAATCCTCCAAAACTTGGAGAAGAAGACGATTAACCAAAATTAGAAGTAGAAGCTTCAAATATTGAGACTTGGTGAGTTTAAAATCCAAAGCATTGTAGGGTTAGTTGCAAGGAGAAAAGTGAAAAAAATAGCATCTTATAAGGATCTTCTATCTACTTCTATCTAATCTTGTAATTTTCATTATAATATCCAAGAAAAAAGGAAAAGGTGTCTAAGCAAAGAGACAAACTCAAAACCCCTACACTGCATTCAAAAATTTTCCGTATAAATCAAAATATTAGATCTACAAAAAGAAGTGCAAGAAAGGGTACAAAAGACATCTTATTTACAAATATTGTTACATTTTATAACACTTCTCTAACTCATTATACATAGGAAAAATGGAAGATTGGAAAGTGCCTCAAAGGCACAATAAAAGTAGGGTGAAACAGTCAACAATGGTCGAACACTAGCATTATTCCAAGCGTAGCAAAACTCCATGCATATAGGTTCATCTTCTACGTATCTTGGATGGTCGAACCTGCAAAAGACAAGGCACAAAGTAAGGGAGAAATCAAGAAGTTTATAAGCAAAAGGAAATTGATGCAAGAAGATTGGAAACATACGTCCAATCAAGGAGCATTCACTACCTCAAGTAGAGCATCATGGAGTCTTCATCAAAGCATTGCCATATCTCTACCAAAGCCCCTCCATAGCTCCACCATAAGCATTGCTTGACTAGAAACAACTTAGCTCCAATGAAGTACAACAAATAACAAGGTGGAAGAATACGTTTGAAAGGCTTGCAAGAATAAGTTGATAAGACAAGGGTATGCAAAGGAAGGTGCCACTTGTCATTCTCCAAAATAACCCTAAAAAATGTCCATGAAGGAGACATTACAACATTGTCTTGGTGTCCATACTCCATGCGGTAGAGGAGTTATTTACAGTCAGAAGCATTACAGCAAGAAGCTCATACACATTGAAGCAGAAACATCCCTTGGACAATGCATGAAGAGGGGATAAAAATATATTTTTTAAAGAGAGGTGACACTTTTCACAAGCATTAGAACAAGATCGACGTCTCACCAAACACTCAAAGCATTCTTGGAACCTCTTAAAACTACTATGATACTTGTCACTTGATAGACTGCCTATTAAATGCGGCTCGGACCAAGCAACTCGACAGTAATTTTGCAACAATCTGGTAGTAGTTCGGAGTAATTTAGGAGTATTCAAAAGCACTCTCGATCAAACAAGTCAAGGAAGAATTAAAGGAAACCATTGAACCCAAGAGCACGTTGAAGGATTTGTACTCAAGAAGGACAGGCCACCACCATTTGCATCAGATTTCATAAATGTACAAAGCCTTATTAAGGTAGAATTTCGTCATCTAATTTGCTTTCATTAAAAATGGAGTTATAAGGTTATATTCTAAGGTTGAAGTATTAAAAGAAATCAATTTATATTTGAAAGCAAAACTTAAGGAAATTAAATATCTAATATTTGCAAACACAACCTAGGAGAAATAAGGAATACTACTTGGGATTAATCCATTTAATGTTTGCAAATATTAATGTGTTCTAACTTTTCAAAATTGGGAGTGATAAGGGTTACAACACCAAATTAGGTTATTGGAAATCAGAAACACCTAAATAAAATCCTAAAGGATGTAAAAAGAGGTTGTTTAAGATTTTGCTAAGGTTGAAAATTTATAACAATCTTGTCTCAAAAGTTTCTCAAAAGGGACAAAAGGAATCCAACATTAAAACCTCTTCAATTTGGAAAAGTGCTTAGTTCAATAGGAGTAATAAGGTGTTTAAAAATTTGACTGTTGATCTTTCCAAAACTGTACAAAATCAACCATAAATTGAACTATAATTTACAAGAGCACTATATCAGATTCCAAATATCTCTAGGGAGTCATAAGGCATTCTAAAAAACTTGATAATAATAATATCTATCAAGATTATCAAGTTGGAAAGATATAAGCTTTCTACAAAAACCTAAAATTAGGTATACATACTCTCGTTACTAGGGAGACATAAGGAAGCATATAAACCTAAGGATTAATAAAGGTTTTATATTTATATAATGTATATATGAAAAGATAAAAAATAAAATTAATGGAAAATAATAATAATAATAATAATAAAATAAATAAAAAGGGAAAAGTACATATATATTTATATTTATAATATATATATATATGTGTGTGTGTGTGTGTGTGTGTGTGTGTGAATAAGATAGATAATAAATAAATGAATAAAAATGAAATATCATGAGTCCCCCTATATTCTTGTTGCATTATAAACATCTTAGAGTGCCTTATGATATTTATTTTAATAAATTTTGGATGTTGATCTCATGATAAATCTTGTGTAGATGATGTGGCAAAGAGTTCGAACGTTGATGACGTGGATGAGCTGGTAGACAACGATCATAGTGACAAACGTAGCAGTAAACTTGGACGATCTCGACGATGACATGGCCAGTTGTCTTTGATGACGAGGACGTAGAACATGGTTCAACGAGACACAAATGAGCCCTATGGCTGATAGTTTTGACCAAGGCAAAAAAGGTAGCTCCAGGTCAACGAGGAGGAACACACAACCTATGGGTTTTTGACGTGGACGAAAAGGATGAGGTCGACGTGATAGGTGTGTGGAAGGCCACGAAAGCATAACAATCGATGCTTAAAAGTGTTAAAGGAAATTTTTGACATGACTTCACATGTGACATTGGCGATGACTTGTAGGTGGTGGCAGATAAAAGAGGTAGATGTTGACGATGCAAACTCCTAACGTGGACTCTGACGCACACGTCGATGAGACATCACACGTAGATAAGAAGAGGGATGGTGAGCACATTAGACTGATGTGGGTGAGAGCCTGAACATTTGGTGACATGATTGGGCTACGAATGACGTATGCCCATGACCTATGTGGTTTTATCATAGTAAGAAACAGGGACATCTCGAAGGTTAACCTTGGTAAATCCAAAAAAAATAGGGTTCATGATGTGGACCAATAAATGTAGCAACGTCGAACAGCCAACTTGGCGATTTTGACCAGGCAGTGCAAAGGAGTTCAACGAAGCGACATGATGATATGAAATCCACGTGGAACTTGAATGTGAGGGGCTCGCCAGGTGAATACTTGGTCAAAATTTTTGTAGCAAGGGCTGGAAATTTTCGTAGCAAGGGCTGGAAATTTTTGTAATAAAAGACCATTTTTGAAGAAATCGAATGCATACATTTTGGCAAGCATACACTTTGTGAACAAAATTACAAGAGATTTTGGTTGAGGGTTATTGTGTTTATGGTTTATTCTTTTACTGCATCTCATTTTAATTTGTATCTATGTATTTAATGCCTTTAGGGGGTTATACTAGGTGAAGATTAAGATTGATGCAAACATTATTGAGTCCTTTGAGTCTTGCACTTGATCTAATCCGATTGTGTTTCATGCAAGTTTGCTTAGATCTGGTTACCTTCAACTTTATACACCTAAAACATGTCATTCTTAGGGGATATACACACATAGACACATTCATAAGATCAAATGACATAATCTTGGACTTTTCAAGCATCAACAGTGGTTCTCACCACTCATTTGGGGCCTTTTCAAGCCATCCAAGCCTAGTCGCTAAATCCAAGAGCGACCAAATCTTAGCCGCTCAAGCCTAGAGCGGCTAGACCTTAGTCATTGCAGATGACAACGGTTAAACCATAAAAGCAGTTTTACTGACAAACAGGCCTAATCACGGGTGGAAGTGGAAGTTTGCATGCAATAAAGGTGAGCAGGAGTAACTTTGCACTCCTTTTTATGACAAATTCACATAGGATACTTGAGTTTGCATTTAGACTTTAGTTAACTAGCTTTCAATCATAGACAAAGGGCAAAATCTTCTCATGCTAACATCCATTTTGCATAGGAGACTCAAGTCGGCAGTTATATTTCAGTAATTGACCTCCAAACATAGAAAAGACAAAAAATTTCTCATGCTAACTCTCACTACGCATGAGAAATTCATTCCTAGGGCTTGGACATAGACCTAGGGTTTCACACTATAAAATTTGCAATCCTAAGAGTACCAAAAAAGGATCTTGGAAGAGAGGAGAGACATCTTTTATTTATCCATATTTTATCTGAGAGATATTTATCCAGACAATTTATCAGGACAGGTCATTGAGGAGAGATTTCGAGACTTGGAGAGTTCCCTTGGAGATCACGTGTACGACGAAGCCCTGACAAATTAGAGAGCATAGTAACCATTATTTCAACATCGGATACAAGCTTTGATCCATAGCTTTGGAGCAAATAGGACGAGTCACTTTAGCAGCCGCTATGTTGGACAGTGGCTTGCGGGCTTAGATTAGGGTTTTAGACATTAGATTTTTTAGTTTAGCATATCATTAGCATAGCATCATTTCATTTGTTCGCATTCATAGCATTAGTCTAATTTGCACTTGCTTTCATTTGTTATATTCATTGCTAACAACCTCATTCGGGGAGGTATTCTTGGACATCTAAGCGTGTGTTGTTGTTTCATTGCTTATAGGGCCACAGGTTCATCGAACATAATCTGCAACATACAAGAGCAAAAGGGATCCCTTTAGGAAACAGGCCTGGAGAAGGAGGCATCTGTAAGCCCTCATACATTTTCGTGTGCAGAACTGGGAAGCTTTTTGAAAGTGCACCACCTCTTCGTGAAAGAGGCAATCTTTACCTATTTGTAACCTTATTGTATCGAAATTAGTAACTCTAAGAGGGACCGACATGTAATCGGGTTTCAATACAAATAAAGAGATCCATATTTGTTATTTTTGTGTTATATGCTTTTCATTGTCTTCCATTTCATTTTAGGTTTTTAATACATTGCAAGTAGCGTAAAAAGAGCGATGCGTGCATCCCGGGGTCGCTACAGATGGCGATCATGGTGGGACCTCCACTGATTTTTCATTTTCTGCATAAATACTAACTTAGTTTTTTCTGCAGGTCTAGCCGCTCTGAGCTACAGCAACCAAAAATTAGATGCTCTGAGCTACAACAGCCAATAGAGATTTAGCCACTCCCACTAACAGTGGCCAGGAATCAACCGCTCTGGTTGATAGCAGCCAAAATTGGAGTGTAGCATGAAGAACACAAGCTTATACTGAGAGGGGGGGTGAACAGTATAAGACCACTTTTTAATTTGCTTTAAAAATCAACTTTCAAAATAGTATAATGCAATGTACAGATAGCAGTAATCAAAGCAATGCACAACACACCATCCACAAAGTGACACAACAATTTACGTGGTTCACCCAAAGTGGGCTACTCCACGGATAAAACTTTTCTCTAAAAGTTATATCACAGTTCTTTGGGAAACCTTCCCAATTACAAAGTTTATGGGCACCAACCCAAAGGAGACACCTTCCCCTAGCTCTGCTCTTAGTGGTGATCCTCTAGAAGACCTCTACCTCCTTCGCCCTTAGCAAGTGGAACTCTATCCATAGAAGACACCTGTCTTCCCTGCTCTGGCTGGAGATCTCTGTCCTCAACTCTATCACTGCAAAGCCTGTCCTCTTATCTGCACCAAAACATAGTCCTTCGGTCTGGCACAAATCTGTCCTCTTCCTCTTTTCTTTTTTGTTACAGTTGCACTTGGTCGAAACCAACTTTTCACAGTCTATGCAAACACAGCAGCACTCGATCAACTTATGCTCTTCTATGAAAACATAGCAGCACAGTCTTCGCACATCCAATGCACAAACACGACAACACTATCTTTGCAACCTCTACGCAAACACAGTAGCACAGTCATCGCACACTCCATGCAAACACAGTAGTCGATCAGACTTCCACTTATGCACCTCTACGATCGAACTTCTCCCCACACTCTATCTATGCAAATCGCACTTCGAACGCACACTTGATCGATGCCAAACTCTTCAAGCAGCCCTCCTTTTATACTCACAATCTCAAGATTAGAACCTTGATCTTAGTCGGCTGCACATCCCTAAAACAACGTCGACTGCAAAACCCTACGCTGCGTCGGCCCAGATTTAACTCTGTCGGCTCCACTGCCTCCCTGTAGCTTCTGGCGTGAAACTTCAACATGTCGCGATATCGTGACATTTTTACAGCCGTACACCTTCTATAGCCTGCTGTCGTGAAATCGTGACACCTTGGCCTTTGTCGACTTCCTTTGTGCTTCTGTCATGAAATCGTGACACCTTTGCCTCTTGCTGACGTCATCTCACTTTGTCATGAAATCATGACACTTTAGTCTTCATGGCCTTCCTCTCGCTTTTGTCATGAAATCATGACACATCTACTTCTCGACGTCATCGACTCTGTCGTGAAATCATGACGCTTTTTCCTTAAGCTCTTTTGCCATATCCAACTGAACATGTCATGAAATCGTGACGCTTTCACCTTCGAGCTCTTCCTTCTTCAATTCATCGTGAAATCATGACGCTTCTTCTATTTAAGACTTGCTAACTGTTTCTATCATGAAATCATGACACCATCTCCAACTACAAGCTGCCAACTCAACCTGTCACGAAATCGTGACACTTCTAGCTTTCGTACGCTTTCTCTATAGCCTGTCGTGAAATCGTGACGCTTCTCCTTTCAGGCTCTTCTCTTTTGCATGTCACGAAATCATGACAGTCTTCAACTCGACCTCTGTAGCATGTCACAAAAATGCGACAGCCCTTACTTGGAACTTTGCATCATGTCACAAAATCATGACAGTTCCTGAATCACTTTCTCTCTCTTCAATCTTGTCACGAAATCATGATAGATCACACTGTGGACTTTCTCTTCTGCAACATGTCATGAAATCATGACACTTTTTGTCCGTATAGCCTCCTTTGTAGAATGTCATGAAATCGTGACACTTTTCTTTCTCTGCCTTCCTGCATTGTCCGAGTCGCGAAAATGCGACATGTCACGAAATCGTGACAGTTTTGCCTGCTTCGTCTCTGCCTTCCCGCATGTCACGAAATCGTGACACTTTTGCCCAAACTTTCTCTCTCCTCAAACATGTCACGAAATCGTGACAGTTTTGCCAATGCTTTCTCTCTCCTGAAACATGTCGCGAAATCGTGACAGTTTTTCCAGCCGCCTGCATACTTTTTCTTACTTGTCTTTTTCTTGATCTTTTGCAACTGGGCTACCCTGATCTTCTTGGAAACTCACTGTCCATGCTGAAACCTTCATCAAGACACATTCTTTGACATCAAACCAAATTGCTTCAAGACCTTCTTGACATCAATGACAACATCTACACTTAGAGTAAAGGCAATGTACCCAAGGTACCCAAAATTGCCAACAATCTCCCCCTTTGTCATTGATGGCAAACCTTAACTAAAAACACTAGTCAAGAGCCAAAACTGAAAACAACTGATCCAACAACTGAGAATCTGCCTTTGAAGTTTTTGCTCCCCCTGACTTGAAGCTCTCTTCTTCACTATGAAGCTCTCCCCCTTACTCATATCTCTCCCCCTTTGTCATCAATGGCAAAGGGTCACCTTTGGGGCTTGGGACTAAGAATGAGCTTCTTAGCTTAGTCCCTCCCCCACCTCCTGATGAGGTGATTAATTCTGGGGTGGGAGTACAACTCCCAATTTCTCCCTTAGATACTCAAACGTATCTCTTGGAAGAGGTTTTGTGAAGATATCTGCAATCTGCTCTTTAGTAGACACATATTCTACCTTGACCTGCTTATCTTGCACTTTCTCCCTTAGAAAGTGATACTTGATGGAAATATGCTTTGTCCTTGAGTGCATTACCAGATTTTTGGAAATACTTATGGCACTAGTATTATCACAAAATATGGAGATGGGTTGTTCATGCTTGACTTTGAAATCCTCCAAGGTGGTTTTCATCCATAGAACTTGAGTACACCCGACCACTGCTGCTATGTATTCAGCTTCTGCCATAGATAAGGAAACTGAAGGTTGTTTCTTACTTAGCCAAGAAACTAAACTCTTTCCCGTAAAGAATGCTCCACCACTGGTGCTTTTCCTGTCATCATTATCGCCTACCCAATCTGCATCTGTATAGGCTGTGAGAGTGAAATCATCACCTTTGGGATACCAAAGCCCAAAGTCCATAGTGCCCTTCAGATATCTGAATATTCTTTTAACTGCTATAACATGAGAATCTTTCGGAGCTGCCTAAAATCTGGCTACTAATCCAACAACCTGCATGATATCTGGTCTGGTAGCTGTAACATATAATAAACTGCCAATCATTGATCTGTACAACCTCTGATCTACCATTGGAGATTCATCATCTTTACTCATCTTGCACCCTGTAGTCATTGGAGTACATACAGGTTTGTTGTCCATCATCCCAAATTTTTTTAACATTTCTTTGATATATTTTCCTTGAGAGAGAAATATACCGTCTTTTGATTGAGCAATCTGAAGACCCAAAAAGAATGACAGCTCTCCAATCATAGACATCTCAAATTCCTTCTGCATGGTGTTAGCAAAATCTTTGCACATCCGGGTATTATTTCCCCCAAAAATGATATCATCAACATAGACAACTACAATAAGCATATCATTTCCTTTATCCTTAATATACAAATTGCTATCTCGCCATACCTTTCCTGAAACCTTGCTCATGAAGGTACCTGTCAAGTCTTGAGTACCAAGCCCTAGGTGCTTGCTTTAACCCATACAAGGCCTTTTTTTAGTTTACACACATAGTCCGATTGATCTGAGAGAGACACGCCTTCTGGCTGTTCTACGTAGACTTCTTCATCCAAAACTCCATTTAAAAAGGCTGATTTCACATCCATTTGATACACCTTGAATGCTTTGAAGCTTGAGAGGGCCAAAAACATTCTGATGGCTTCGAGACGAGCAACAGGAGCGAACGTCTCTTCGAAATCAACACCTTCTACTTGAGCATAACCTTTGCAAACCAACCTGGCTTTGTTTCTGACAATCTTTCCATCCTCATTGAGTTTATTTCTGAATATCCATTTTGTGCCAATGACATTCTTGTCCTTAGGTCTTGGAACTAAATCCCAAGTTTCACTTTTCTCTATTTGATTTAGCTCTTCATCCATTGCTTTTACCCAAAATTTATCTGCACATGCTTCACTGAAATCTTTTGGCTCAATCTGAGATAATAATGAAATATTTGTAGAATCGTGTGACGGAATGACTCTTCTTCTAGTTTGTCTGCTGTTTGGATCACCAATGATCAAATATTTGGGATGATGTTTCTGAACATATCGTGACGGAGTTTTGGGAAGCAGCTGCTGTTTTTCCTCTTCTTCATCTGAAACCTCTCTGAATTCTTCTTGACAGATTTCATCACTGATTTCCTTGACAGGTTCTCTTATCCCTGTCTTTTCATCAACAGTTACATTTATGCTCTCTACGACTGTATGCGTTCTTTTGTTGAAGCATCTGTAAGCCTTGCTTCTGCTGGAATAACCAAGAAAAATTCCTTCATCACACCTAGGATCAAACTTACCCAAATTCTGATCTTCCCTTCTGATGAAGCACTTACTCCCAAACACTTTGAAATGTTTGACTGTAGCTGGTCTTCCTTTCCACAACTCATAAGGAGTTTTATGATGATTTACTCTAAGTTGGGCCCTGGTGATAATGTATACTATTGTACTGACTGCCTCTTTCCAGAAACCATCTGAAAGTTTTGACTCATTTAACATAGCTCTAGCCATATTTTCAATAGTTCTATTTTTTCTTTCAACTACTCCATTTTGTTGAGGAGTTCTTGCTGCTGAATATTCTCTTTTAATTCCCTGTTGCTCACAGTATTCCACAAATTCATTAGAGGTGAACTCTCCTCCTCCTGTCCGATCTTAAACATTTGATTCTCTTTTCAGTCTCATTTTCAATCATTTCTTTGAAAGCTTTAAATTTTTCAAAAGCTTCAGATTTTTCTTTGAGAAAGGTAACCCAAGTCATTCTAGAATAATCATCTATAAACAACATGAAGTAGCTTTCTCCCTGAATGCTCTGAGTTCTGGTGGGGCCACATAAATCAGTATGAATGAGATCTAATGGTTTTGAAGAAGTATACACTTTTGATTTAAAACTGGTTCTGGTCTGTTTTCCATGTTGACAAGGACCGCAAATGGTGTTATGGGGCCTTTTTATTTTGGGCAAGTCTCTAACTGCTTCCTTGTTACTAATGTTGACAAGATTATCAAAGCTCAAATGCCCCAATATTTTATGCCATAACCAACTCTCATCTTCTTGAGTTAGAAAACACTTTTCCTTTTTTATCTCACTTAGCATGTAAAGATTGTTTGGAGTCCTTGTAGCACTAGCAATGAGTTTTCCATTTTTTTCTTTACGAATCTCACATCTATCTCGAAAAGAAAGATACTATGTGTCCTTGATCACAAAGTTGACTCACACTTAGAAGATTATGTCTTAGACCTTCTACATAAAGCACATTTTCAGTTTTGGATTTCCCATCCAAGCTAAGAGTCCCTTTACCACAGATTTTAGCAGACCTGTTATCTCCAAAACTAACTGTTCCTCTGTTTGTGTTTTTTAAGACCAAAAACTTTTCCTTTTCACCAGTCATATGTTTTGAACAACCACTATCAAGATACCATTTCTCTACTTTGTCTTGAGCATGAAAAGCAGTTTGAACTATCATTGACTTAGACTTGATCTCATTTCTCTTTTTAGTGAACTTACGGCTAGGTCTATCCAAACAACACATCCTTGCTATATGCCCAACATTCTTGCATTTGTAACACATGACATTTTTATCCATAAGAGGTGCAAAAGAGTTAACATTTTCCTTACTATGGCTATTCACGGATTTAATGCAATGTATAGCTTTGTGACCAAATTCCTTGCAAGAAAAATAGTAGCCATGGAAAGTATTATGTAACCTGTTTTGATGCCTTGGATGATTGTTCTTCTTGTGACCAACTGGAATCCATCGTTCTTCAGGCTGAAGATTGATCTTGCTGTCTCTTCTTCCTGTCATGATGCTTGAGAACAGAACTCTCTTCCCTGAAATTCTTAAAGCCTAGAAGAATTCTCTTTAGAGATCGAACTTAACCTCTTCATCCTTTTCTAAAACTGTATGTTCTTCTGAAAGATCCTTCTCCAAGTTGTTAGGCTTTTTCTGGAGAGACCCGCTCTGATACCAATTGAAGAACACAAGCTTATACTAAGAGGGGGGGTGAATAGTATAAGACCACTTTTTAATTTGCTTTAAAAATCAACTTTCAAAATAGTATAATGCAGTGTATAGATAGCAGTAATAACAACAGTAATCAAAGCAATGCACAACACACCATCCACAAAGTGACACAACAATTTACGTGGTTCACCCAAGGTGGGCTACTCCACGGATAAAACTTTTCTCTAAAAGTTATATCACAGTTCTTTGGGAAACCTTCCCAATTACAAAGTTTATGGGCACCAACCCAAAGGAGATACCTTCCCCTAGCTCTGCTCTTAGTGGTGATCCTCTAGAAGACCTCTACCTCCTCTACCCTTAGCAAGTGGAACTCTATCCACAGAAGACACCTGTCTTCCCTGCTCTGGCTGGAGATCTCTGTCCTCAACTCTATCACTGCAAATCCGGTCCTCTTATCTGCACCAAAACATAGTCCTTCGATCTGGCACAAATCTGTCCTCTTCCTCTTTTCTTTTTTGTTATAGTTGCACTTGGTCGAAACCAACTTTTCACAGTCTACGCAAACACAATAGCACTCGATCTACTTATGCTCTTCTATGAAAACACAAAACAAGGTCTTCACATCCAACACAAATACAACAGTCTTTGCAACCTCTACACAAACATAGTAGCACGTGTCACACTCGTGCAAACACAGTCGATCAGACTTCCACTTATGCACCTCTATGATCGAACTTCTCCCCGCACTCTATCTATGCAAATCGCACTTCGAACGCACACTTCGATCGATGCCAAACTCTTCAAGCAGCCCTCCTTTTATACTCACAATCTCAAGATTAGAACCTTGATCTTAGTCGGTTGTATATCCCTACAACCACGTCGACGCAAAACCCTACGCTGCGTCGACCCAAATTTAACTCTGTCGGCTCCACTACTTCCCTGTAGCTTCTGGCGCGAAACTTCAACATGTCATGATATCATGACATTTTTACATCCGTACACCTTCTATAGCCTACTGTCATGAAATCGTGACACCTTGGCCTTTGTCGACTTCCTTTGTGCTTCTGTCATGAAATCGTGACACCTTTGCCTCTTGTTGATGTCATCTCACTTCTATCATGAAATCATGACACTTTAGTCTTCATGGCCTTCCTCTCTGCTTTTGTCATGAAATCATGACACTCCTTCCTTTTGCTGATGTCATCATCATTCCTGTCATGAAATCGTGACACTTTCACTGCCTTAAGCTCTTTTTTGCCATATGCCAAAACTAGAACATGTCACGAAATCATGATGCTTTCGCCTTCGAGCTCTTCCTTCTTCAATTCATCATGAAATCATGACGCTTCTTCTGTTTAAGACTTGCTAACTATTTCTATCATGAAATCATGACACTTTCTCCAACTGCAAGTTGCCAACTCAACCTGTCATGAAATCGTGACACTTCTGGCTTTCGTACGCTTTCTCTACTGCCTGTCATGAAATCGTGATGCTTCTCCTTTCAGGCTCTTCTCTTTGCTGCATGTCACGAAATCATGACAGTCCTCAACTTGACCTCTGTAGCATGTCACAAAAATGCGATAGCCCTTACTTGGAACTTTGCATCATGTCACGAAATCATGACAGTTCCTGAATCACTTTCTCTCTCTTCAATCTTGTCATGAAATCATGATAGATCACACTGCGGACTTTCTCTTCTGCAACATGTCATGAAATCGTGACACTTTCTTGTCCGTACAGCCTCCTTTGTAGAATGTCATGAAATCATGACACTTTTCTTTCTCTGCCTTCCTGCACTGTCCGAGTCGCAAAAATGCGACATGTCACGAAATCGTGACAGTTTTGCCTGCTTCGTCTCTGCCTTCCCGCATGTCATGAAATCGTGACACATTTGCCCAAAATTTCTCTCTCCTCAAACATGTCACGAAATCGTGACAGTTTTGCCAACGCTTTCTCTCTCCTAAAACATGTCGCGAAATCGCGACAGTTTTTCCAGCCGCCTGCATACTTTTTCTTACTTGTCTTTTTCTTGATCTTTTGCAACTGGGCTACCCTGATCTTCTTGGAAACTCACTGTCCATGCTGAAACCTTCATCAAGACACATTCTTTGACATCAAACCAAATTGCTTCAAGACCTTCTTGACATCAATGACAACATCTACACTTAGAGTAAAGGCAATGTACCCAAGGTACCCAAAATTGCCAACATAGCAGAGGTCATCACGCACGTCTCATTTAAACATTAGGGAGTTGGATTTCATCACCAACCTTCATTTTAGTCCAATGACATTGGAATTCATATCCTTCCACTGGTTTGACCCCTAGAGCTTCCTAGAAATAGATTGAGAAAATTACTTATAGTGATACTAAGTTACTTGTGCTCAAATTGTCTCCCACTGTTGGAACAATCACTGGTTCATAATGGAAGAGCTAGGCGAACCCCCCACTAGGACTTCAGTGGTGTACCCTAGCTTCTTTTGAGAAAATCATGTTTGGCATGGGTTTACTTTATTGTCACTATGGATGAGTCTTTTCATTCTTAATCCAAGAACAAGAGCAAGAAATCGAAAGAACAACACATCAAAACATACCAAAAAGTTTAGGGCACACTTAAATCGATAATCAAGATAAACATTTGTTTGGTATTGTGTGGCTATTCCTAAATTACAACTCAAAAGATCAATTCATAGATAACATGGTCAAAACAAGAAGTAAACACCCTCGGTCTGATATCGAGGGAGATATTGAAGCAACTCATACCCATAGGAAAAGTTGTAGTAACATTGAACGGCCTACCCATAAGATCGTGGGACGTAGCTCCACGAGCCTAAGGGGTGATAACTCAACCCTTGGGGGATCTCCTCAAGAAACCCCAAGTAGGTAACCACATCATGGAACAAATTCACATAGACAAAAAGAGGCTTCATAGCCATCCTCATCAAGAAGACATGAGGAGACCTCAAGGGCCTCCTCTAAACACACGAAATCATCTCAAAGACATGAGGAAGCTTCAAGGGCTTCTTCCTCACATGCACATAAAGAGTTTTCTAAAACTCATTCTTCATGTAGGTATGACGAGACTACTACATCTCCATCCACATGGAGAAAACATGTCACCACAAAGCCCTCTTCATAAAGAAGGCAAGCAAGAGTTGCAACACCTCAATATTAACAAGAAACATATGAAACAAGTTTGCCCACTGAAGGGCAGGAAACTAGAGCTACATCTAGTCATGGGAATCATATAGAAGAAACCCTTCACACAAAATTAAAGATTCCCATAGACTATGACCTCATAAGAGTGAATGGCACCCCACAGGACCAGCCACGGAAAACAAGATAGCTAGATGGGTTGGATCTATTTCCTACATAGCCAACTCAAAGAACTATAGCTACTAAGAACCCTACATCTAGAAGCTCATGAACTATGACTTATAAATGCATCTCTCAATTTGGGGGTACCTTAGAGAGACCTCGCAATAGATGCACGGAGTCTAATCGTAGGGAAACTCAAAATTACACTAAACAAGTCACATTAGCTAGCAAGAGTACAAGTACAACAAAAACCTCCTCGAGGAATCTATGAGTCAAGACAACAAGAACAAAGTTAGATAAACATGAGTCTTATGTGACAGTGCAAACTGACCATGTGAGGCGGTTAGAAAATGCATTATGTAAGGAGCGAGAGCTAGTGGAGGCTCTCGAATAGGATAAACAAAGAGAAAGACTCTTGCACCAACATAAGCAGTGCCTAAGAGAGCAAGCTGAGTAGCTAGCTCTTAGCAATTTATAGATAAATGATGATAACCACCAAAGAACTAGACGTGCTAACTTGCCTAAGGAGAGGCGTACTAGACAAGATAGCCCATAATGAAATCACCCACCAAACCATGAACAAAATCCAACTAGTGGGGAAAGGGCAAGCATAACAAACCATGATCGCAATCCTGAGTCCCCTCATAGGAGGGAGGAAAATAGAACAAATCAAATGGATAGAGAGTTACCTCCATTGCCACTACGAGTAGGCCTACAAGAGGAGGAAATCCATGCCTCAAAGGCATTTGAAGAAATTACTGAAAAGATAAAAGCCTTTGAGAAACAAGAGGCAGCTAGGAACTCACCAACATTGAGCAAAATACACAACCAACCATTGTGTCCATCAATCCCTAGCCCTCCATATCCTAAGCACTTTGAGATGATTAGGTTAGAAAAATTTAAGGGTGAAGAGGATGCACAAGAGCACGTCACCAATTTTATCAATGCATGTTTTCATCTTGAAGACAATGATGCTCTCATGCTAAGAACATTCATAATGACATTTTCAGGTGTTGCCACTCAATGGTTCAACCAACTACCTAAGCATAGCATAACCAACTTTGAACAACTAGTAAACGCATTCCTAAAGTGTTTCTCCTTTGGTGCTAAGAAGAAGGTGAACCTTTTAGACCTGGCCAACTTGAAAAAGTATGATGATGAGCCAGTAATGGATTATGGGAATTGATGGAGAAAAGTCATGGTGAAATTATCATTCTTTGTTTTCACAAAAGAGATCATTCACATGTTCACCAAAAGTTGTTCTAACCACATCTCCCTCTTGCTACAACTTCAGTAGTATCCTTCATTTGAGGAAGCTTCGACACAGGCCAAGCTCATTGAAGACATAAAAGTAGATGAGGGAACCATTGAACTCCAAAACAAAAAGAAGTGGAACAAGAATGGTAAGAATGACAAGTACAAGCAGAAGCAGGGCAACCGTGCTCTAGTAAATCAAGTCATATTGGCTACAACCAATTACTATCAAGCTCATCCTTGCCAGCCAATTACGACCAAAGGAACTGATGAGGCCTGGAAATGCCTCAATCATAACATGTTTTGTACACTAAAAATGCCTATAAACTCTTATGTTTTATATGATATGTTAGTTAAGTTGATTTAATATCTTGTATATTAACCATTTTGCATGATCAATGTATTTGAAATATTATATGTTGATTTTACAGCTTTTTGCATAGTTTTGTGTTCTTTTTGCTATGATTTGCTACAATGGGATATGCTTAGAATAATAGCGGCATTTCACTAATCATATTTTGATTTGTCTCAAGCATTTACTTCACCTAAATCGCAGCAGATGCAAGCAAACTATTCTTGTGCGGCAAAAGCTGGTCTTTCCCATGTAAATTCCAGCCGATTGTCCATAAATAGCAAGGCATGGAATTCACATGAGGAAAGGGATGAAGACCATTAGAATTTGATCTTAGGAGATAACCCACCGAGAGATGCGAGAAGAAATCAATGGAAAAGCATATATTTGTTCATACCAAGATATCTTCGGAATGAACAGATATCTTCAGAATGAAGGAACACAACATCTTCGGAATGAGCGGATCTTCAGAATGAAGAATGCAGCATCTTCGGAATGAGTGGATCTTCGGAATGAAACTGCATTGTCTTCGGAATGAAGCCACTTATCTTCGGAATGAAGAACAGAATGTGTTTTTGACCTTTTGACCGATTTTTGAAGCCGAAAAAATGGAAATAAAGGTTGGAAAAAGTAAAGAGAAATATCTTCCATCTGTCTTTGCCGTCATTGCCGACCAAAGCCATCATTAAGGAAAAGATCAAGTTTTAGTCCTCTTCTAGGATAAAACCAGAATTTGTTGCAACATTGTAGGATTAGATCTTTTTGATATTCTTTGTTTGTAATCGAGATCATAGGATAGCTATAAATATTGCTCCCGTTCGGGTTGAGCGAGGTAGATAGAAAAGAGGGTAGAAAATAGAGTAAGGAAGCTAGCAGAAAATACGAGTATAACTAGAAATTAGTTATTACGATCCGTAGTGATTTTTCAGCAGAATTCTTGTAATCATGTCTTTTGATCAATAAAGTGCACCGGTTCTATTTCAAATTACTTGTAAATGAATGTGATTAAGATTTAGAAAAAGAGAGAGAATTACACCTTCTTCTGGACAAAGAGGCTGGCCACTTCCCGACCTAGGAGGAGGACTAACAAAGCGAGGTTTTATTCGATTTTCTTTGCAGTGAGAATGAGTTGTAGAACTTGTTATGTCAATTGCTTGTAAATAGTTGACAATATTTGCAGTATTAGTTTATTTATGCTTAGATTAATCTTGTGCTTAAAGTTTTAGTTGCAATCTTACTTTCAACAAAGTTTCCACTTTATTTTCAGATTGTTATTTCCAGAATTTACTATTTTTCAGCAATTTCCTGCATTTTATGTTTTTTTGTCAAAATCTGAACCAGAAGATTGACAACCTTCTATTACAGAACTTTGATAGTTTTTATTTCCACATTAGATCTAAACTTTCATTACTGCAAAAGTAATTAGATTTCCTTTCTGCAATTAGGATCAGACTTTCAATTCTGCAACTATTAATTCTGCAATATAATTAGGTCTCATTCTGCAATTGTAATTAGGACTTCATTTCTACAGTTAATGATTAGTTTCCAATTCTGCAACTTAGATTCAGATTTAATTTATGCAATTTAGAGATAGGAATGTTCCAAAACCCCCCACACAATCAGTTCCACCAATAAGACTTGTTGCCCTAGATTGACCTAAGTTATAGTTGTTTCACTTCTTCTCCTGCAGATAGCCTTGTACACTGCCCTGGATTGACAGATTCATTGAGAATTAATGATGGTATAACGACTACGCATCATTTTGGCACCGTTGTCGAGGAATAGTGTTGTCAAAAGAAAACAAATAGTCCAATAGTTGTAATCAGACTAAACTGTGAACATTCAGGTTAAAATCTGAATATAACGCAGAGTAAGATAACAACTATTGACTTAATTTATGTCATTTAGGAGTAAACATGAATGAGTAAGTCTAGGGATACTCCAAAGGATCCCTGGCTTGTCCCATTAAGGAGATCTTCACGCCTAAGGGGTGAATCACCTGTGTTTGAACTACCTGAAAGATTGATAGAAAAATCACCAGTCTCACCATCAGTAGAACATTTTGAGAAAGGAAAATCACCAATTTTATCAAAAGAATATCTTAAGGAAGATAATTCATCGGACTCATCAACGAGAAGCTTGGACCTCTTGAGAGAACAATTTGGAAAGCTTTAACTTCTCCTAGGAAACAAGAAACTATGGCGAGAAGGAGGCAATGCGGATGGCAGCATGGCTATGTTCATAATGAAGGGGATGATCAGGATATACTCCAACCATCCAGAACATTTGAATATCCTATTCATCTGAATCCAACACAAAACTCTCCCATGAAGACCATTTCACCTTCGGTACTTCCAACCTTTCGAGGTGTTGTATCTGAAGATCCTGATCAGTTTTTGTTTGAATTCAAGGTAGTGTGTCGGACCTATGATTATATAAATGACAATAAAAAACTTAAGGTTTTTCCCTCAACTCTCAAGGATTCAGCATTACTGTTGGTTCATGAGCTTAGAGCCAAATTCCATAAGAACACGGGATCAAATGGAGGCTGTCTTTTTAGACAAATATCGGGAATACTACCGTGTAAGGAATAGAAAAGATGAGTTATTTAGAATCAAGCGAGGAAGATGATGAGACCTTGGAAGATTATCTTGATAGGTTCTCCTTTGTTCAAAGGAGATGTGGACTAGTAGAACCAGAATTGTGTAAAACTATCTTTTTGAGAGGATTGCAAGATGAATCCAGAGAAGTTCTGGATTTAATGGGAAAAGGGGATGTAACCACTCTCGGTAATGAGGAAATTATGGATCTCTACGGGAATTACTCTCGCACTAAGCGAGAGAAGAAGAAAAAGCCGCACAAATGGCAACGATGTAAAGGACACGATAGAGGAACTTGCAAATTTCAAAACCGATATCCTAGTGCATCTAAACACTACTTTAGGGGAAATCTCTGCAAAAGCTAAAAACACAGAACCTTTGGCAATTTATTGCCCAAGATGTAGAAGTAAACATGCTTTGTGGGAATGTCCTTTGAATAAAACATCTATCTCAGCCATTTGTAGTATCTGTTCAAAAATGCATTCAAGCTGATCAATGCCACTGCTACCACAACTCAAAACTGTGTTAGAAAACCAGATTGAGGAACTCAACTATATTGGACCAAAACAAGGGGGAATTTCTCTCAATATCAAAATCCCCCTCGTTTTCCTACAAATTGGGGGCATAATCCTGGTACTATGCCTTGGGGACAATGAGAACCACCCCAACGTCCTTGGAATTATCCTCAATGGATAAATTCCCAAGAATGGCCACAATCAAATTGGAGTAACCTGACTGGAATCGAGAATCAAAACAACCCCTCATGGAATCAAAACAATCCGGCTTGGAATCAGAATCGGACTAATCCACATTGGGTGCAAAACCAACCACGGTGGAATCGGCAATACCGAGTCCTATCCAAGGCGACAAAGGAATCAAGGTCAAACTCGGCATTTGTTGCCTGCACCTAATCGAAATTTTCAAGAAAAACAACGACAAACACGACAAGTGAAACAACCTCAATTGCCAGCTCAACCAGTCACTAATCCAAATAGTGTAAGACAGACACCTCCTGTCTATGTGGCTGAAGCTGAAGAAAATATTGAAATTAATGTTCTTGATTGTAGCGATATCCAACTCCGTTCAGGGAAAGTTGTACCCGAACCAGTTTTAATGGAAATCAAAGATAATGAAAAGCAAGAATCATCAGAACCGGAGAGAATCCAACCAACAATAGAAACAAAAAAATTGGATCCAACAATAGAAAAAGAGACACAAGCGGAACAATTACCAAGGATAGTTCCATATCCTCGAAAGACTTAATGCAATACCAAAAATTTCTGAGTCGGAATTGGTCAAAGAACTCAAAAAGTTGACTATCTCATTACCCTTATTGCAAGCCATTAAGGAAATACCAGAAATTAACGATACTATCCAAAATTTGTGCATTAAAAGAGCGAGGAAGAAAGAAGAAAGCATTCCCCAAGACTGTGTGGGTTGAAGGGAAGATAGCTGATCTCTTATCCGGAAAACTACTACCTCCAAAGTATAGTGATCCGGGAAGCCCGGTTATCCACGGTCACCATAGGTTCGAGTACCAATATCAAATGTTTTAGTGGATCTAGGAGCTGCAATAAATGTCATGACTAAAGATACAATGGAACAATTACGGCTCAAACATCTCGGCCCCACATTTACGGTTTTAGAAATGGGTGATAGGTCGGTTGCAAAACCTGAAGGAATCATTGAAGATGTCCCTATAGAAGTTTCTTCTTGGGAATTCCCTGCAGATTTTCTGGTTTTACTGCCAAGAAATTCAGCACATGGATATCCCATTATTTTGGGAAGACCTTGGCTTGCAAGCTGCAGCGACCTTCATAGGCTGAGATCTGGAAATATGACTATTTCAAATGGTATTGAGCTGAAACAAATTTCTTTATATCCTCTTGCAAAACCATCTAGCAAATTTTTAGGTCAGTTATGGTTTTTGACTCAGATGAGGAACCAGAAGATGTCATTTCTACACTAGCTACCTTAGTAGTAAGAGAACACACGAGAAGACCTCGGTGACACAGAAAACTTAGAAAATGAAACAATCCTGATGAATGTTCTGCATGAACAAGGTTTAGAAGGGGAAGCAACAAATATCCAACAATTGATAAGTAATGAGGAGAATCAAAAATCTGAAGATGAATCATCTATGCTATCACAGGGAAACTCTGTTTCACTACCACATGGATGGCACCATCATCGATTTTTCCTTCTCACATGTTCCATACAAGATATGCTTCCCTCAAGCGGCAATGAAATAGAAGCCGCTCGTTTCTCCCATCTCGGCAATGTCCTCTTAATCCCTTAAACACCAAATATGAAGGAGTGAATTCGGTCCTTCTAAATACAAAACAAATAGAAGTCCAGCCGAGGCAAATTTTTGAACATCTACGACCGACTTACTAGGGAAGAGGAAGAAAAATTGATAGTTGTTTTGACGAAGCATGTTCATGCTTTTGCTTGGAACTACAAAGATATGTCGGGAGTTCATCACGATATATGTACCCATAGAATCTATCTTGAAGAAGTCAAGCCAGTCAGACAACCTCAAAGAAGATTGAATCCTGCCTTAAGAGATATTGTGAAAGAAGAAATTGAAAAACTCCTGGAAGTAGGATTCATTTACCCAATTTATGATAGCCAATGGGTTTCTCCATTGGTAATAGTTCCTAAGAAAAATGGAAAAATGAGAGTATGTGTAGACTATAGAGAATTGAATAAGGTGACATACAAAGACCATTTTCCATTACCTTTCATAGATCAAGTGTTAGATACTCTTTTTGGAAAAAGATACTTTTGTTTTCTTGATGGATTTAGTGGATATAATCAAATTCGATTGCACTGAAGATCAAGAAAAGACAACTTTTACATGTCCATGGGGAACATTTGCCTATAGGGTTTTACCTTTTGGTTTGTGTAATGCCCCAACAACTTTTCAGTGAGCGAGTCCTAGCAATTTTTGCTGATCCGACCACCAAAAGTGTTGAAATTTACATGGATGATTTCACGGTATGTGGACAAACTTTTGATTTTACATTGGAAAATCTTGACAAAGTCTTAACTCGTTGTGAAACATACCACTTATCCTTAAATCCGGATAAATGCTTCATGATGATGAAGGAAGGGATAGTTCTTGGTCATCACATCTCTCCTGAAGGGATCCAAGTTGATCCAAAGAAAGTTGAAATTATCAAGAATCTCCTTCCTCCTAAAACTCAGACTAATGCCGAAGCTTCCTAGGACACATTGGTTTTTACCGCGAGGTTTATTCCCAACTTTAGTACAATAGCCCGTCCTATGTTTTCCTTATTGACTAAATATTCTGAATTCTCTGGACTGCAAAATGTCAGGAAGCATTTGAAGCTTTGAAAGAGAAATTGATAACTCCACCTGTGCTCAGAGGACCTAATTGGACATTACCATTTCACATTAGAGTGATGCCTCCAATACGGACAATTGGAGCGGCATTAGGACAAATTGATAATGGTGAACATTATACCATCTACAACATTAGCAAGAACTTGACGGGAGCGAGAGAAAAATTATACAACAAGCGAGAAAGAATTCCTAGCGGTAATTTATGCCATCAACAAATTCGGGCATTATATCACGGGTTATCAAATATTTATTCACACGAGATCATACGGCCATTAAGTATTTGATGAATAAACCTATGGTAAGTGCAAGAATTATTCGTTGGTTCTTGTTCTTGCAAGAATTTGATATCACCATAATCAACAAACCGGGAAAAGCTAATGTTGTGGCAGATTTCTTGTCTAGGTTGCGAGAACACGGATGAAGGGGAATTAGTTGATGACACTTTTCTCGATGAAAAACTATTTGCTATATCGGTTCAATCACCTTGGTTTTGCGAGATATAGCCAATTATTTGGTCATGGGGAAAGTTCCTCCATATTTTACTTCAAAACAGAAAAAACAATTGATCAAACAGAGTTCTTCTTTTGAATGGATTAAGGGTATGCCTTTTAAGTGCAGTCTTGATCGTGTGTTACGTAGGTGCATCCGAAAGGATGAAGTGTATGATATCCTTAGAGCTTGTCATGATGAACCCTCGGGTGGACACTATTCCGTAAAAAGCACAGTTAGAAAAATCTTGGGGATAGGATATTATTGGCCATCTCTTCACAAGGATGTGAAAAAGTACATCAGGCATTGTGATGCATGCCAAAGAATGGGGAAACCCACTCATACAAATGAGATGCCACTGCAGCCTCAAATGGTTTTAGAACCATTTGAGAGGTGGGAGCTTGATTTTGTAGGACCTATTGATCCACCTTCTCAAGGAAAGGTGCATATTCTAGTATGCAGCGATTACACGACAAAGTGGGTAGAGGTGCATGCTTTCAAACATGCTCGTGAAGAGAAGGTCGTTGATTTCTGTATACTCAGATTTTTAGAGATTTGGAGCTCCACGGTCTATCACCACAGACCAAGGACCCCAATTTGCATCCAAAGTCATAAAAGCATTTACAGAATTGTATGAAATCAAACATAGGAAATCATCACCTTACCACCCACAAGCAAATGGCCGAGGTTGAAGTAACAAACGAGGGAACTAGAACGCATCTTGACAAAAATAGTAGCTTTTCATAGGAAAAATTGGCTAGACAAATTACAGAAGCGGTTTGGGCCTACAATACTACTTGGAAGTCCACTCTTGGATTCACACCTTATGAACTAGTCTTTGGTAAAAAGCCTCTCTTACCTATTGAATTTGAGCTACTAACATTGCGCACGACCTGGAAATTGGAATTGAATTATCGCGAGGCACGAGACAGACGGGATTCTACGAGTTGAATGCATTGGATGAACTTAGATTGGATGCTCTGCACCAAGCGAGGTAATTCGGGAGCGAGAGGAAGTTGTGGCATGACAGTCACATTCAACAGAGGAAACTTCAACAAGGAGATTGGGCTTTATTGTTCGATTCTCAATATGAATACTTCCTTGAAAAATTGAAAACTAGATTGTTGGGACCTTCTTTGGATTGAAGAGGTATTTAACAATGGAGCGGCTCGTTTATCCCCCATTGATGGGTCACGAAGAAAGTTGGTAGTGAATGGACATCGCCTCGGGGTATACCATACACCTCGACTAAAGAAGAATTCTTGCGGCAACTTGATAGTTTGGATACACGGCGAGTGGAAGAGATTCCTTCTTCCACTTCAAAACAATCAACATGATCGGTGGATTTCAAGAAAAAATAGAAAATAAAAAAAATCAGAAAAATAGAAAACAAAAAGATGAATAAATTAGAGTATGAATTCCTTCATGGGCATGGTTTCAGGGGAAATCATGAAATTCCTTCATGGGCATAGTCAGGATCAAGAAAAAAAAGAGAAAAAAAAAAAAGGAGAGGTAAAAATAAAAAAAATGAAGAAAAAAAAAAAAGAGAAAAATGAATAACCCAGCAGTGAAAACCTTTTCTTAAGGCACTACTGAGTTGGTGTGCATGAAAACCAGTTTTCTGGCATGCATAACCTTGAGAAATTTCTGAACCATCATTGTACAAATTCACCTAGTGCACTTGTTTTGAAATGTTGCAAGAAAATCTCAGTGAGAATATCAACAAAAGCGAGTCATTCTTCAAAAGCTAGCATTAACTATTTTTATCAGGTATATATTTCTTACATTTCTTCATTGTAAAATGATTGGTATATAGTATGTGACAATTAACCATTAGCATAAAAGGTATTCATAAGAGTTGGCATACTTAAAAACATGTTTTGAGAATGAAAATATTGATTTCTGCCTAATCTTTGGAACAAGAATGCCAAAAACAATACTGTTGTATTATCTTGGAATGAAATTGTCTTCGAATGACAGCAAAATGAATGTTGCACTTTGTCTTCAGAAAGAAACTTTGTCTTGGAATGACAATTTGTCTTCAGAATGAAACTTGGTCTTCAGAATGACGACTTGTTGCATCATCTTCGGAATGAAGATATGTCTTTGGAATGAAGATCTGTCTTCGGAATGGGGGTCTGTCTTCGGAATGACGATTTACTTTCACAATACAGCCTGATCTTCGGAATGAGGATTAATCTTCGGAATGAGGATTGATCTTCGGAATGAAGATCTATCTTCGAAATGAAAATTTTGCAAAGAAGATGTCTTCGGAATGAGGTCATAATCTTCGGAATGAGGATTTGTCTTTGGAATGAAGACCTGTCTTCGGAATGAGGTCATAATCTTCGGAATGAAATTTTGTTTGCGCAATAAGTTATAATCTTCGGAAAGAGCATTTCCACGTGGCATCCAAGAAGGTAAGATACGACAAAATCAAGATTTTTCTTAGTTGCATGCGAGGAAGGGACACGTGTCAATCAGCACATGGTTTGTTTTTGCACTCATTGGAAATACGGAGAACATGACCAACCATATGCCACCAGTTTTTAATGTCAATTAACATGCACGTGAGAATCTGCAAAACTAATGAGGTGGATCTGACGGCAAGGACATCCATGCAATTATCAACAAACAGGTGTACAGTGCAAAAGTAGAAATGTGTGCCATCTTTCTTTTCGAAGACGTGTTGCGAGGTACAGTGCACAGGATACGGTTCATTTCGAAGAAGAAGACGAGAAACAGGGCAACGAGGGTTTTAACTTAAAACTCTGCAAATTTGCAACAGAAAATAGCCAGAAATCCTGCAGTAGAACAGCAGTCGTAGTGTACAATTTTTAAACAGAGAAAAATGGGGCGAAAGATCAGAAGCGAGCCTGCGGATACCAATTACCTCCGAGAAAATCGCGAGTTGTGCAGATTTTTGAAGACGGAGGGTTTATGACATTTTTGGATAAATTCAATGGGTCTTCTGAAGATTTAGGTGGCATGTTCGCCCATACGTTCAGAAACAACCGAGCACATGTCAACGGCATGTCTATTGAGGTAAGCCCTAAAATTTTAAGTCAGATTATAGAGCTGCCATTAGAAGGGATTTCAATTACTAGATCTGGCAAGAACACATTGGCAAATGTAGTTAATCAGTTTGTAGAAGAAAATGATAGAGAACTTGAATACTTAACCCATAACAACACATGCAAAGGGTTAAAAGGGCCAACCTATGGGAACCCTGGGATGAAGTAGCCACATGGGTGATTAAGTTTTTGACCTGTGAAGGGCAGTATGTGTTGTTGTCAGGGCATCATCTACGAATTTTAAACCATCTCAGACATGGTAGACAACAACCAAAAGTTAGGGTAAATCTTCCCCTGTATCTGTATCAAGAGTTAAAGAACATGGCAAAAAGATATCAGGAGGGTAAAGGAAGCCTTCGCCATCATGGCCTCATCAAATTAGTTTGCCAACACCATTTTAGAGGAAACCCTAGGAGTTTTGACAGATTTTACTCTAACCTAAATGATGTCATTTTTGGGGATGAAAGTGAGGAAGAAGAAGAACCAAATACTGTGATGTTGCTGTAGAAGAGGAAACAGCTACTGCAGAAAGTATTACATAAGTTGTTGCAGAAAATGTTGTAGAGGATCTTGCTAGAAGGTGCCCCTAGAAGGCATTATGAGAACTACACCCCACGACGACGGCAGAAAACCTTGCTCCTGAACCCTCAACTTCACAAGTTAAGAGACAAAAGAGAAGAGGATCTGGAACTAGCAGCGAGCGAGAAAAACAAAAGAAAGTTTGGTTTCTGAAGCGCAGCGGATTTGTCAGAACAGAGAAGTGAAACAAGGGAAACAGAGGCATCTAAAGCTGACCCCATGACCCCTTTGTCACCAGAAAATAGAGCAAAAAGAAGAAGTTTGCATCTGGAACTAGGAGGTCTACAAGAATCCATTTGAAAGAAAGCTAGAACGGGTCATGGAGGAAGAAGATAGACCAAGTAGCCCGGATGTCACGGAGATACAACCGACATCTGACAACTTTCCAGAATTCCCTGAACAGATAGCTGAGGCGAAAGCGAGCAAGTTGGTTTGGAAGAGGCTACAGTTCAACAGGCTACAGATATGGTAGATATCCTTATAGACAGTCTCACAGAGCCTCCTGAACAAGAACAACTTGTTGTAGAAGAAGAGATATTGGTTGAGCGACCAACTGCAGCGATTTGTCTGTATCGGCTTAAAGCAGAAACGAAGTGGAAGACATCAGCGAGCGGTGAGGGCAGCAAGAAGTGTTGTCAAAACACAGACCAAATGGATCACAGAGAAAGAAAGCATCATTGAGATGCAAGAAATAAAAATTGCAGAACTTCAGCAGGAAGTGGCAGAACTAAAAAAATTGTTGTTGTCACAATCTGAAAAACAACTAGCTATATCCCATGATGAAGATAATTTGGCTCAATTGCTTATGGGTTTATCAAGAGCAGATGATTCTGATGAAGCAGACATGGGAGTCCATCCTGAAACAGCACTCCTTCATTCTGAAGAAGTGCTGTTCATTCTGAAGCGGCACCATCTTATTACGAAGCATTGCCTTCTTGTTCAGAAGATACTTCAGAAATGGTGAGGAATATTGCAGAGGATGTTGAAAATGAGCCACCAACACAAAAACAGTCCCAACAGCAAGAAAATGTTCAAGTAAGTACTCCTACTGAGGTCCCTGCATTTCAACTTGCTACACTTCCAGTAGAAACAGCAGATAAGGGGGTACAAGTAGAAATACTATCTGATGACAACCCCATAGAAATAGCAAATAAGGGGGTGCAAGTAGAGTTATTGACAGATGAACGACCAGTGGAAGTGGCAAAAAAAGGAGTTCAGACAAATCTGTTGCCTAGGATCCCCCCTATAGTAAGACCACCTAATACTGTGTCTCTAGAGCAGTACAATGCAGACATAGCTAGCTGGATGCTTAGATATGAACAACTTGCCAATAAAACTAAAAAATTCAAATTGGAAGCAAAACAACTAGAAGCCAAGGACACAGAAATTTGGGCATTGAAAGAAAAGGTGTCGACTTATGTCAAATTGCTGAATTTTTAGTCCAATTTAGACGACCGACCAGGTTTCTGACCTTATTTTGAAGGAAAAGTACCTCGGATGGCGGGTCATGAGGATTACTTCAAATCTTCCCTATAAATTGGACACTATTGAAGATTTTCTGGAAGCATATTTTAACGAGTCCTTTTGAGCGAGAAAAATCTCCTGTGTGAACTGTTTTTACATAGTTTCTTCATTCGAGAGGAAGTTGACTCTCATCCTCAAATCTACATTGGAGATGTTCGGTTGAGAGCATTTATGTCTACTTTGCAAAATCAGCTTTATTGGGATCACGAGAAAAGGCGAGAATAAAGTGATTGAAACAAGGGCTGAGTTGTTAGTCGAGCAATCCAGCCAAATCACCTAAATATCACTCAGCGGCACTTCTCAATGATGAACAGGGGATGATATTAAGAGAATGTACTTGAACAATTTGAGGGATTGTGTGGCGGATTTAACAATTTCTGTGATCACAATTTCTTCCCGAGCATTGTCGGTATGCGAGAGACCAGATGGAATGAACTTTCCATGTCTTTGAGGAAAAGAGAACCTATCTCCCCCATCAATCTAGAATGGTCCAGAAGAAGAGCGAGAAGGTGTAGTCCAACTGATCCAGATCATGCAACATAACTGGATAGGTCTCAGGTTCGGGCCTCCAACCATCATTACTCCAGTTCCATTCTACTTTGAGGAAGATGCCCGGCCTGATGAAAAATTTGAAGATTGGCTCAGAAACATTCAGGAAAATAGGGGGTATTACATAGGCAAGAAGTTATTCTACGGGTCATGGAATCTAAACATGGACATATGCGATTCCATAGCCCAACGAATGCATGAGGGCATGCATTAATATAAGTTGGGGGGAAAATGATGAGGCATGGAAATGCCTCAATCATAACATGTTTTGTACACTAAAAATGCCTATAAACTCTTATGTTTTATCTGATATGTTAGTTAAGTTGATTTAATATCTTGTATATTAACCATTTTGCATGATCAATGTATTTGAAATATTATATGTTGATTTTACAGCTTTTTGCATAGTTTTGTGTTCTTTTTGCTATGATTTGCTACAATGGGATATGCTTAGAATAATAGCAGCATTTCACTAATCATATTTTGATTTGTCTCAAGCATTTACTTCACCTAAATCGCAGCAGATGCAAGCAAGCTATTCTTGTGTAGAAAAAGCTGGTCTTTCCCATGTAAATTCCAGCCGGTTGTCCATAAATAGCAAGGCATGGAATTCACATGAGGAAAGGGATGAAGACCATTAGAATTTGATCTTAGGAGATAACCCACCTAAGAGATGCAGAAGAAATCAATGGAAAAGCATATATTTGTTCATACCAAGATATCTTCGGAATGAAGGAACACATCTTCGAAATGAGCGGATCTTCGGAATGAAGAATGCAGCGTCTTCGGAATGAGCGGATCTTCGGAATGAAAACTGCATTGTCTTCGGAATGAAGCCACTTATCTTCGAAATGAAGAACAGAATGTGTTTTTGACCTTTTGACCGATTTTTGAAGCCAAAAAAATGGAAATAAAGGTTGGAAAAAGTAAAGAGAAATATCTTCCATCTGTCTTTGCCGTCATTGCCGACCAAAGCCATCATTAAGGAAAAGATCAAGTTTTAGTCCTCTTCTAGGATAAAACCAGAATTTGTTGCAACATTGTAGGATTAGATCTTTTTGATATTCTTTGTTTGTAATCAGATCATAGGATAGCTATAAATATTGCTCCCGTTCAGGTTGAGCGGAGTAGATAGAAAAAGAGGTAGAAAATAGAGTAAGGAAGCTAGCGAGAAAATACAGAGTATAACTAGAAATTGATTGTTACAGTCCTGTAACAGTTTTTCAGCAAAATTCTTGTAATCATGTCTTTTGATCAATAAAGTGCACCAGTTCTATTTCAAATTACTTGTAAATGAATGTGATTAAGATTTAGAAAAAGAGAGAGACTTACACCTTCTTCCGGACAAAGAAGGTGGCCACTTCCGGACCTAGGAGGAGGACTAACAAAGCGGGTTTTTATTACGATTTTCTTTGCAGTCAGAATGAGTTGTAGAACTTGTTATGTCAATTGCTTGTAAATAGTTGACAATATTTACAGTATTAGTTTATTTATGCTTAGATTAATCTTGTGCTTAAAGTTTTAGTTGCAATCTTACTTTCAGCAAAGTTTCCACTTTATTTTCAGATTGTTATTTCCAGAATTTACTATTTTTCAGCAATTTCTTGCATTTTATGTTTTGCTGTCAAAATCTGAACAGAAGATTGACAACCTTCCATTACAGAACTTTGATAGTTTTTATTTCCACATTAGATCTAAACTTTCATTACAGCAAAAGTAATTAGATTTCCTTTCTGCAATTAGGATCAGACTTTCAATTACATAGCTGTTAATTCTGTAATATAATTAGGTCTCATTCTGCAATTGTAATTAGGACTTCATTTACTGAGTTAATGATTAGTTTCCAATTCTGCAACTTAGATTCAGATTTAATTTATGCAATTTAGAGATAGGAATGTTCCAAAACCCCCCACACAATCAGTTCCACCAATAAGACTTGTTGCCCTAGATTGACCTAAGTTATAGTTGTTTCACTTCTTCTCCCGTAGATAGCCTTGTACACTGCCCTGGATTGACAGATTCATTGAGAATTAATGATGGTATAACGACTACGCATCAGGAACAATCAGGGGCAAAATAGAGAACGCAAGTTGCCTCGCTATTTCATGCCTCTGATAGAATCAATGCAATCAATCTTCAATTAGTTGAGCGAGGCCAAGAGTATCAGATTTCTTGATATACCTCTTATAGATCCCAACCATCCTAAGCCAAAAGGATATAGGGAAGATCAATTTTACCCTTATCACAGGATATCGGGGCATGACATTGAGGCTTGCATTGGTTTTAAGCATCAAGTGCAAAACATGATTGAGGTAGGAGAACTCAAAGTTGACAACCCACTGGCTCTCGATAACAGAGACATGGGCATATACAAAAACCCATTACCAAATCATGAGGCCCCTAGAGAGCAAGGGGTCCAAGTCAATCAGGTTTGAGTTGATATACCTACCCACGGATGCGTTGGGATGGTTGAGATTGTTAACATAGCAACAAGGACTAGGTGGTATGGTCAACCGCAACCTCCTGCAGCTCCCATGAACGTCCCAGTTGCACCTAGGCAAAGGTAAGACAACCTTCCAGGTCCACCAACACGACTTGTGGTAACTATCTGGAGTATATTGGAGCAAAACCTACAGATGACTCCGACTAAGTTATCCATCTATGAGCTCATACAACAGTCCCCAAAGCATAGGGAGACTTTAATGGAAATTTTAAGAACAATTGATCTCCAACCATAAGATGTGAATGCATTCACTCACTTTGTGGGACAAGTACAAGAATTCCAAGAATCTGTAATTCGATTCTATGATTATGAGATTAAGACAGTACCTACTACCTTACCAGACCCTCCGCTAAACATTGTAGTGGAAATCAATGACTTACCTTTCAAGAGGATCTTGGTCGATACAAGTTCATCAATAAACATCATTACAACAATAGCAATAGAGCACCTCAAGATCCCCAAGTCTAATATCATTCCAGGAGCTTACACATTGAGAGCTTTTAATGATGCTTTATGCAATATTATGGGAATGATAGTCCTACCCATCAAGGTGGGGCACAAGACCATCCCTGTGATGTGTCATGTCTTGGAAGGATCTATGTAGTACAAAATCCTCTTAGGGCATCCTTGGATAAGGGCCATGAAGTGTGTGCCTTTGATCTTGCACCAATGTGTCAAGTATGTGCATGAGAACAAAGTCTATGTGGTTCTGGCCGATGAAGAGCATTTTAAATACGTCCATCAGGTGGACATTCTGGGAGAATTTGTAATTCCTTCTACCCACATGTACGTAGCACCTTCATCCCCAACCACACAAGTGGATAACGAAGACAAAAGGGTAAGAAAAGACCCATGCACATCAACACCTCCTGGTGCACTCAAAATAGTCAATGCTTCTAAAGTACCATCAACATCAAAACCAAAAGATAATTAGAAGCTAAAGGCATCCTTAGTCAAGGAAGAAAGGCCCAAGGAAGTGCCAACTATAGCCATTGTTGAAATGCCAAGTCCTATGGAAGAAGAATATCTTCAAGATCAAGATGAAGATAGTGATTACCACCCTGCTTCGCTAGTATCATCCGTAGGGTCATCCACGTCGCATGCATCAATACACTTGGCAAGCACAGGCATAGGGGAGTACCTTGTGCAGAACATTACCTTTATGCCTATCATTGAGTCTGCACAAAACATGGGAAGGCCTAAGGACTTGAGGCCGCCAGTGGGAATAGTGGTTCCACTTGGAATCCCTCCCAACCAAACCAATTTTGTCTATGTCGGCTTGGACTACGCCCATAAGTCTTCAGACATAGAAGAGGATAGTGACAAATTATTCATGGTCAATGTTCGTTACCTCTCTAACCCCGAGTTTGCTCTAAGCTACTTTGAGCATTGCCATTGGCATGGCTATGGCCTTGGCATATATGAGTAGGGGCACAGGTGGCCATACAAGCCACAATATCAGCTTCCCTCCGACATATTTGGCTTAGGCTATTATATCAGAGGTCGAGATGACTCTCTTGTAGCAGCATTGGATAGATTAAGCTTAGGGTTAGGAGAAGACATCGATTTCATTCCTTATCACCCCCTAAGAACAAGAAATTTGAGCAATAGATAAGTGGCCACGATAAACATACCGCCACAAAAAATTTATCATCCAAACATCTCAATTGATTCCACCCCAATAGGGTACAACTCGTGGGATGAGGAGAATGGATATGAAGCAAGTGATGATGAGGTGCAACTTGGCTTAGCCTACCATGGGCCTCACTATTTACAAAGATTCACATGGTCCATCCACAATGAGAGTGGATATACATCGAATGAAAGTGACTATGAATCAGAAGACTCAATAGAAAGAGCCTACTTAGGCCTAAGCCATCAACCCATGACTTTGGGGCAAGATACAAATGCAAATGGATTCTTCATAAGTGACGAAGAATATGAAGATGAAACAGAGATGGCCTACTTGGGTCCAAGACATGAGCCCCTTGTCTTAGGGCCACATACCAATGCTAATGGTTTTTGGATAAGTGATGATGATTTTGAGGATGAGACCAATATGGCTTATCTTGGACCTCACCACTTGCGGCAATTCAATGACATGTTGGTAGAGAGAGAGGCGGCACTTCGTGCCATAGACCCTCATCTACAATTTTTGGGGAGACCTATTGACCTAGCTGCCATTCACTAGATGGTCAATCCCCCTTGCCTACATTCAGAGAGTAATTAGAGCCCAATGATCCTATTATCCGCCCTGCTCATGGGCCAGATCCAAAAATTCCCATTCCTCCAAAGCCTCATCGTAAGTATGGAAGGAAAACCCCTAAGATAAGATTGCACCCATGTGGTCCTGGAGATTTCATCCCATCCATAAATATGATCTCCATTGATTTGACCACTCCACTTCATAATCTAGTAGATCCTACCAAATCATTGCATCTTGATATAGAGGCTATTTATTGGGATCATGCTAATTCACCCATAGAGCTTGAAGACCTCTTCCCCAATGAAGAGATGTTACAATCATTCCATTTTGCATCAAGTTGTGCGTATGATGTCTTCCATGTTGGTTTGGAACCTGAGTCAGTAGGTCCTATAAATCCCACCGATGACATTCATTTGATACCCATGCCTCATTAGCTAGAGGATGGGTCACATATGGCTATAGAAGCGACTTTTGAGGTGGACATCAGCGATGATCCTACCCAACCAAGAAAATTCAAGTTTGGAGAAAGTCTATCTCCAGAGGAACAAGCCATCCTAATTCCTCTCCTCAAAGAGAGGCCAAATAAATTTGTTTGGACTTACAAAGACATGCCAGGGATAGATCCAAAGTTAGTCATTCACAACCTTTCATTGGATCCCATGAAGAAGCCAATCAAGCAAAAGCTAAGGAAAATGCATCCAACCATCGCTTTGATGGTGAAGAATGAATTGCAAAAACTACTAGATGCAGTATTCATAGTTCCTATAGACTACCCTGAGTGGGTGTCAAACATGGTACCCATGGGGAAACCCGACGGAAGAGTTCGTATCTGCACAGACTTTAGAGATTTAAATAGGGAAACACCAAAGGATTCATTCCCATTTCCAAACATAGATGCTCTTGTAGATGCAATCGCAGGTCATGAGATGCTCTCCCTAATGGATGGTTTTTTTGGATACAACTAGATCCAGATTAAGCCCGAAGATCAACATAAAACTACTTTCATTACTCCATGGGGGACATTCTATTACAAATTGATGCCATTTGGTCTCAAAAATGTTGGTGCCACATATCAATGGGCCATGACATACATATTCCATGACTATATGCATAAGATATTGGAGGATTACATGGATGACTTACTGGCCAAGTCCCTATTGCGGCAAGAGCACACCGAAGTCCTTAGACAAGTCTTTGATCACCTCATAGAACACAATGTCCGATTGAATCCTAAGAAGTGCGTATTTGGCATAACTTTTGGCAAGCTTTTGGGATTCATCGTATCCAAGAGAGGCATTGAAGTCGATCCTGCAAAGGTAAAGGCTATATTGGAAATGGCCGCCCCTACCAACATTAGGGAGTTGAGGAGCCTACAAGGCAAGATAGCATCCATCAAAAGATTCATCGCGTAATTATCAAACAAATGCCGACCTATGAATCGATTGCTACACAAGGAGGTCTCCTTCCATTGGGACGAAGAATGCCATCAAGCCTTTGTAGAGATCAAAACTTATCTGGCCACATTGCCAGTATTGGCTCCACCAAGGCCAGACATACTATTTTTACTATATATATCGGCTACTGATTTTGCGTTGGGCACCATGTTAAGCCAAAAGAATGCACAAGATAAAGAGAAAGCTATATATTACATTAGTCACACCTTGGTGAGTTATGAGAAAGGATATGCATATGTCAAAAACTTGTGTTTAGCAGTGGTCTTTGTATTGAAATTAGGAGCTTAGGGTTAGAAACCAAAGGAGTCGAAAATAATATTCATTAATCATTAACATAAAACAATAGGTTACAAGGTTTAAATAAAGATAAAATAAACCATAAGCCTAACTTAGGGGAAGAGAATAGGGAGAAAGAAAATAGGGAGGAAAAGAGGAAAGGAAATTGAAATTGAACTCTCTCTGCCGCCCATGCCGTCCAAACTCCGTCGTCCACGAGGTAAAAAGGTAAGGTCCAAAACTTACCATGGTAAAACACTTTTTACCACCCGTAATTTCCAACATTCTCCCCCTTAAAGTTGAGAGGACTGACTATACAGTCTCTCAGCTTTATAAATTGAGCTTTATCCATTGCTTTGGTGAATATGTCAGCAATGTTATCCAAAGTGTTACAATATTTAAGCTCAACAATCTTCTGTTCCACCATATCTCGTATGAAGTGATACTTCATATCAAAATGTTTTGATCTTTTGTGGTGGATAGGATTATATGCCAGTTGAATGGCACTAATATTATCACAATTCAGTTTTGTTGGACCACTTTGAATTTCGCCAATCTCTTCAAGGATTTTCCTCAACCAGAGGACTTGAGTACTAGCATGTGTAATGGCGATATACTCTGCTTCAGTAGATGATAATGCTACAACAGATTGTTTCTTGGAACTCCAAGTTATTAGTCCTGAACCTAGACTAAAACAGTTCCCTGATGTAGATTTTTTGTCATCTATATTGCTGCCCCAATCACTGTCACTAAAACCAACTAACTTCACTGAGTTACATTTGTGGTAATGGATTCCAAAATCCAATGTACCTTTTACATATCGTAAAATTCTTTTAGTTGCTTGAAGGTGCAGCTCAGATGGACTTGCCATAAACCTTGAAACTAGAGAAACAACATATTGTATATCAGGCCTTGTGTTGGTAAGAAACATCAGACTCCCAACCATGCTCCTGAAAGTGGTCATGTCAACCTTTGGTGCTCCATCATCTTTGCTCGATTGGATTCCATGTCTGTTGGAGTTGCAAGTGATTTGCACTGCTCCATGGCAAATTTCTTTATCATGTCTCGAGCATACTTATGTTGACATATGAAGATCCCTTTCTCTGATTGGTGTACTTCCATGCCTAGGAAGTATCGCATTAACCCGAGATCTTTCATCTCAAACTGATTCATCATGGAGTTTTTGAACTCCATATTCATTTTATTATTACTACCCATAAATATGAGATCATCCACATATAAACAAACTATGAGGATGTCTGTTCCATTCTTGAGGTAGTACAAAGTTGGTTCACTTTTGCTTTTAGTGAATCCAAACTCATTAAAATAGCCATCAATGCGTGAGTACCAAGCTCTTGGTGCTTGCTTGAGGCCATAAAGTGCTTTTTTCAATTTATAAACAAGGTTCTCTTTTCCTTGTTCTTGGAAACCTTGAGGTTGCTGAACATACACCTCTTCTATTAAGTATCCATTTAAAAATGCACTTTTAACATCCATGTGTTGTATTGCCCATCCTTTGTGAGCAGCTAAGGAAAGAATTGTTCTAATTGTCTCCTGTCTTGCTACAGGAGCAAAGGTTTCCTCATAGTCAATACCATATTTTTGAGTAAAACCTTTTGCAACTAGTCTTGCCTTATGTCTCTCAATGCTTCCATCAGCATTGAACTTGGTCTTGTAGACCCATTTACAACCAACACATTTTTTACCTTTGGGAAGCTTCACAAGCTCCCAAGTATCATTCTTGTTTATAGAGGATATCTCCTCTTTCATGGCATCTTGCCATACATTTTATGTACATGCCTTTTCATAGCTAGATGGTTCTAGCTGTGCAGTAGCCAATAAAGCATAATTGACTACATCTCCTCTTGGTTCGTGAGATTCATCATCTCCGGACATGTGTAGATTTTCAAGTCTGGATAATATGTCATTCATCTCACTAGCTTGACTTCTAGTGTATCTTCGTTGGAAATTCCTATCCAACATTTGAGAAGATGGATGACTTTGTAGTGTTCTCTTTCCTTTATTGGTCTCTTTCCTTTGAGAAGATGGATCAATATCCATAGGACTTGGAGCACTAACAGATCTCTAAAATATTTTTGAAGAATTTGGGGGAGCCTTCAAAGGAGTTCTGCTTGGACTTGGAGTACCACTGGATGTACTCGAAGAAGATTCCTTATGAGGACTTTGTGGTGGGGTACCATTGCTATTCTTTGGCTGTAATTGTGAGGAACTTTCAGAATTAGATCCTACATCAACAAATTTTTGGTGACCCCATTCTCCCCCTTCATCAAAAATTACATCCCTTGAGATTATTATTTTATGGGTCTTGGGATTGTAAAGTCTGTATCCTTTTGTGGATTCACAGTACCCTACAAATATACAGGCTTGACTCTTGGGATCAAGCTTCTTTCTTTTCTCTTCTGGAATATGTGCATAGGCTAAAGAACCAAAGACTCTGAAATGCTTTACATTTGGCTTCTTGTCGTACCATCCTTCATAAGGAGTGATACCATCTAAACTAGAAGTTGGACTTCTATTTATAATATATGCACTTGTTCGAACTGCATCTGCCCAATATGTGTTTGTAAGATGCTTAGTTTGAAGCATTGTTCTTGCCATCTCAACAAGGGTGCGGTTTTTTCTCTCTGCCACACCGTTCTGTTGTGGAGTATAGGCAGTGGTGAACTGCCTTTTAATCCCATTTTCTTTACAATAGTGCAAGAATTCATTGGAGGAGTACTCACCTCCTCTATCTGTCCGAAGACATTTTACATAGTAGTCACTTTGTTTGTCTACATTATTTCTGAAATCTATGAAGCAATCAAATGCTTCATCTTTATGTTTCAGAAAATAAATCCAGCACATTCTGGAAAAATCATCAATAAAAGTAAGAAAATATGAATTGTTTCCTAGACTTTTAGTTTGCATAGGACCACAGATGTCCGAATGCACTAGCTGAAGAGGATAACTGGCTCTCCAGGCTTGTCCTTTTGGAAACTTCGATCTTGAGTGCTTTCCCAAAGCACATCCTTCGCACACTTTCTTATGATCTTGAATTTTTGGAAGTCCTGTCACCATAGCTTGAGAAGTTAACAATTTCAAGCTAGCGGAATTAAGGTGACCATATCGCAAGTGCCACAATACACTTGGATTTGAAATAGCAACATTCGCAAGTTGTGCTCCCCCTGGCTCACCAAATTTCAGAGGGAATAACCTATTTTTGGTCATAGGTACTTGTGTAATGACTCTATTACAATTGTTTTTATCAAGTATTGTACATCTGCCTTCATCAAAAACAAGTTTGTAATTCTTCTCCATCATTTGCCCAACACTTAGCAGATTGTGTTGGAGCTTTGGAGTGAAATAAATGTCATTCACTTTTTAAGGCCTTCTTTTGTTGGAACCTCCATGGCTCCAATGCCTTCTACTTGCAATGTTTTATCATCCCCTAACTTAATATGGGATTTATAATTTGAATCTAAAGTAGCAAAGAGTTCTTCTTTACCACTCATATGATTGGAGCAACCAGTATCCAAAATCCATGTATCATCTAGATTTTGATCTGATTGTCCATAAGAAAGAAAAATATTAGATGGGTCTTCTTCTTCTCCATAGAAGGAACCATACTGACTGCTTTGTCCTTGTGAAGTTTTTGACCAGCAGTCACGAGCGAAGTGTCCTGGTTTGCCATAATTGAAGCAAGCTATTTTGGACTTGGTACTTCCTCGTCCTTGATTTCCACCATGGCCTAAATTGCCGCCTTGATTCTGGTTGCCTCCTCTATTTTGATTACCTCCTCTGTAGGAGTTAGCTCCTCTTGAGTTGCCTCGGTCTCTGCCTCTTTGTTGTTGTCCTCTGCCTCTGCCTCTTCCTTGTCCTCGCCCTGCGGCTTCGTTAGAAGTGAAGGCATTGTCTTCACCTCCATAGCTTGTTGAAGGTGCCCCTTGTAACCTCTCCTCATGAGAGGTTAATGATCCTATTAAGTTATCAAATGTGAGAGTAGCAAGGTCTTTTGATTCTTCGATTATGATTGCTATGTGATTCCACTTAGGAAGAAGTGTTCTCAACACTTTCTTCACCACTATTTCAGGTTTTGTGTCATCACCCAAGGTTTGCATCATATCGACTACGGCTTTGACTCGCACGCAGTAATCTCCGACTCTTTCATTTTCTCTCATTCTGAGATTTTCAAAATCTCTCTTCAGTGTTTGAAGCTTGACTTGCTTCACTTTATCATTTCCTTGAAAACCTTCTTGCAAGGCCTTCCATGCATCTTTAGCAGTTGTGCTAGATGCAATCCTAGGAAAGATACTTTTAACTAATGCCGCTTGAAGTAGGGATAGGGCAGAAGAATTATTCTTTTGGGCTTCTTTTAGGGTTTTCTTGTCAGCTGCACTCAAAGTAGTCCAATCCGTTGGAGTTGTGTAGCCTTCTTCTACTATGTCCCATAAGCCTTTTCCAATGAGTAATGTCCTCATTTTTATGGACCAGTACTCATAATCATCCCCATCAAATTCAGGGATAGGTAGATTGTAGTTTGATGTCATTACAATCAAGAACAAAAAACTACTTTTATTGTGCAATTACAAGAAAATAAAGGAAATTACAAAGATCAAGCCTTGCTTGATTTACCCGTTCACAAATAGCTTATTCTTCTCGATGAGACTCTGCTATTTTTGGATTCACAAAATTGTCAGCAACTTCTTCCTCGTCGTCACTGATCAAGATGATTTCTGGTGATGCGGGTTCAAGGATTTCTACGGAATTACTATAATGAGTATATTCCGATTCTTCTGGAGCAATTGGGATTGATTCAGATTGTTCAAATCTGCTTCCAAAAGAATTATCTTCTGAGTCTGCTTCGTAGCCTAAATCAGGATTCCTCTGATGTGATATTACTGCATTTTGTAACTGAGAAAATACAGTATTTAGGCCAAGCGTACGCACATGTTCATCAAAGTTTTTGGCGTTCGTTCTTAGTAACAAATTACAGAGAGCATGATAACATCCATTCGACCTTATCATCTAGCTACCCTATAGAAAATTTCCTTGAAATTTTCTTTTTACAACTTATTTCCTCTTAGGAAATATCTTTAAAAAACTTCTCTAAATTTTCACCTTTCAAAGCGTGAAATTTTTTTACATATATTTCCTCTTAGGAAATAATTTTATCACAAATTTGATAAATAAAAACCCCTTTTAAAATAAAATTTTAATGTATTAAAATATTAATTTTAAGTATATTTTAATAATAAAGTTAATTTGATAAAAAATAAAATTAATTTTTATATCAAAAAACTTTAATTTATCAAAAAATAAACTTAAAAAAAACTTTAATATATAAAAATTTATATATTTTTTAAAGATGCTAAGGTTTTCTTTTAAAAAAATTTAATACTCCCGCGGGGATTCGATCCCGCGTCTTCACGGGAGAGAGCGCCCTAGCTGGCGCTCAAATGCCAGTCGGCCCCTGTGGCTGATCCGAAGGCCACAGGGAGCTACAATGTATTTGAAGCGCCCGACGCTTCGATTTTATAAAAAAATCATGGGACTTTAGTCCCACATCCGCAGTGCGGATGATGCTTTGAGGGTTTAAAAACCCTTGGGCGCAGGTATGTTCTCGATTGCCTACGGGCAATCGGGACCGCCTTTTGCCTCCCGCGCGTCGTCCGTCCGCCACTTGTCCTGCGTCGTCCGTCCGCCACGTGTCCAGTCCGCCACGTGTCCTCCTCTGGTTTGCTCCTCGATTTACGTGCCTCTAGGGTCACCTCGGTTCATGAGCTACGGGCTAAGCTGACCTCCTCGAGATCCATGCCTGCCTCGGTTCACGTGCTACGGGCTGACCTCCTCCTCGAGATCCGTGCCTCGCCTGTGCAACGCCTTCCAGCCTCGCTTCCAGCCTGCTCTGATACCAGATATTGAAATTAGGAGCTTAGGGTTAGAAACCAAAGGAGTCGGAAATAATATTCATTAATCATTAACATAAAACAATAGGTTACAAGGTTTAAATAAAGATAAAATAAACCATAAGCCTAACTTAGGGGAAGAGAATAGGGAGAAAGAAAATAGGGAGGAAAAGAGGAAAGGAAATTGAAATTGAACTCTCTCTGCCGCCCATGCCGTCCAAACTCCGTCGTCCATGAGGTAAAAAGGTAAGGTCCAAAACTTACCGTGGTAAAACACTTTTTACCACCCGTAATTTCCAACACTTTGCAACTCGAAAGTTGCGACACTACATGTTGAGCCATACGATCTTGTTGGCATTTTTGCCACATTGTTTTGATTGTTGATTATTCCTGCATAAAATGTTGAAGTTCTCATTCCTCTACGAGTTTTGATGCCAAAATAGCTAAGTCCGAAGACTGTCGCGATATCGCGACAAAAAGCAGCATGGAGAGCATAGTTTCAAAACCGTCGCGATATCGCGACATGTCGCGTTATCGCGGGTCTGTTGAGGAGAGAGAAGTCAAAAGCAAAGGTGTCACGAAATCGTGACCTGTCATAGTTTCGTGATGCCAAATGCAAAAAAGGGCTAAGCAGCAAAGTCATCACGATTTCGTGACGTGTTCCAAAATCGCAATCAAAGTGGTCAATGGAGGCAGCGCAGTAAAATTGTCGTGAAATCGTGACATGTCGCGTTTTCGTGACTTACAACGGCCATGGAGCAGAGTAAGAGAAAAGGTCACGAAATCGCGACATAGTTGGGCAATGACAATGAACCTCATAGCGATTTCACGACAGAATAGTGAACAAGGCGCAAAATGTGAAAGACGTCACGAAATCGCAACGTGTTGCGTGGTCGTGGCAAAGTTGAAACAAAAAGCATAAGGCATGAAAGGCGTCACGATTTCGTGACATTTGTGGAGATGAAGTCCAGCAACAAGGAAACGTCACGATTTCATGACATATTGGGGCGGAAGGACCAAGTGCAGGGAATTGTCGTGATTTCACGACGCGTCGTGTTTTCGCAAAGAGGAAACAAGGAGGCAGCCAGATTGTACGAAATGTCGCGATTTCGCGACATGGTGAAGTTTTCATGACATGTCAAGGAAAGAAGTCCAAACAAAGGAGAGTGTCGCGATTTCATGACGTACTAGGAAGACAAAGCCAAAGGAGAGAAAGGTGTAGCGAAATCGTGCCTTGTCGCGTTTTTGCGGTTCGAAGCAGCCAAAGGACAACATAGGTAAGGGATGTCGTGATTTCGCGACAGGTCATAGTTTCACGAAAATAGAGCGGAGAAAGAGCAGAATAGTATGGAACGTCGCGATTTCGTGACACGTCATGTTTTCACGAGCTAAGGTGGTGAAGGAGACCAAGGATTCGAATACGTCATGATTTCGCGACATGGTTGATTTTCACGATCCAAAATGACAAAAGTGTATGGAGCAGAGAAATGTCACGATTTCGTGACATGTCGCGTTTTCGTGACCCGTTACAGTTTCGTGCCAGAAAGCAGTTCAAACGGCCCGATGAAGCATTGCGATTTCCAAGGATTAAAAGTACTCCAAAATTAAATGTTTTGCTACTTTCCAATGTGAGCAAGGTAGAAGAACGTGCCCAAGCCACTAGAATTGAAGACGCCTCCATTATTCAAAGCTTCTGTTCGTGATTTTTCTAACGGTTCAAGCATGTTTCGAGAACGACCATTTAATGAAGACGATCGGTTCCTTATTTCATTTAATTTTTGGTTTCTCCGAGGCTGGTTTAAGGGGATCATTTCCTTGTTTCTGTTGCACATTTTGTAGATCTCAAGGAAGTCCGTTGCCTATTTTAAATGCTGTAGAGAGGCAAGACCTCTATAAATATCAATGTAGATCTCAGAAAGAGGGATCGAGAAAGAGACTTTTGCTGAAAGCTTTTCAAGTTCTTTGCATGAATGAAAGATATTTGGCCTCTGGTTTTGCAAGCAACTGTCTGTGTGGTTTTCCTTCTATCTTATACATTCCTAGTTTACGCTCGTATTTCTTATCTGCTACTTAATTTGAATTTTGCATCTGAGTTTAGATATTGCTAGTGAGGAAGTGAGTTCTGGAATGTGATCTTGGAGGTTTTCTGTGCAAGGTTGTAAGTTAATTACGTCGCTATATTCTGTTATATGTTGTTACTGTACTTGAGGTTATCTACTGCTAATATTTCCCGATCTGATAAATTTGGCCTATGGCTATATTTCCCATCTCTTTCCGTAATTTCCCATTTCTTTGCATATTTCCAATTTCTTTCCTGTAACTCTAGTCTTCATCAAGCTTAGATTTAGTAAGGGAACCAACCCTCTCTAGAGATTGGTCTAGGAGACATCTCTTTCTCCCAGCCTTTCAATGTTGGCCGGGTCTAGGGCGCATTTCGCATAAAATCCTTTCCTGTGGCAGATTCGTGACCAACAGTTTTTGGCACGCCCAGTGGGACAGACTGTTTCTGTCCCAAAGATCCATAATCGATGAGACTGATTGTTTCATTGTTTAACACCCGGAGGTATCAAGATTTTGATGAGCTATCTTGACCTCATAGCGGAGATTTGTAAGTTCATCTGGCGACTCTGCTGAGCTGAAGATCCAAATTTCTTGATCATAGACGCCTGCCTTTTAAAGCTAAAAGAAGATAATGGCGAGGGTATGCTGTCCTAGATGGGATGATCCTGGCCCTCTGAATCTCCAAATTCGGCACGAGATTCCCAAAAGTGCCTTGAAAGCCCTAGCAAAATATAATGGCACCCGAGGAATGGCCCGAGAGCATGTTGAAGATATTGCCACTTTGTCGACTCTACATGATATAGTTCATGAAGATGTTATGATCAGACTTTTGGTTCTGTCTTTGCAAGGAAGGGCGTTGCAATGGTATAGACTGCTCGGGCATAAAAGCATCAGCTCATGGGATGACCTAGCGGGAGCACTAATCAAAAGATTCGACGAGGATCTCTTTAACAGCTCTCAGGATCCCTTTCAATTTTTCATGTACATCACGAGAGCACCTATGGAGAGCATCACAGACTTTAATGTCCGATTCAGCAGAAGTTGGAAGAGAATTCCAGAGATGATCCGACCAACACCCGCCCAAGCCCACTTCTTCTATGTTCGAGCTTTCCATCCGGACATAAGCCTCCTCTTGCTACAATCAGGTGAATGTAGATTCCCTCAAATCTTTGAGGAAGCATTACAAGCGAAGCACCTTCTGCTCCTATCAAGAAAATTACCATGGGGAGAAGCTCCATTACCTTATCCGATAGTCACCACTCCTATCTACCCTATGCAGTATTCATCATGGCAGATCCCTTATACTATGCAGAGACCTGAAATCCAGTTGTGTGGAACTCAAGGGGCAGATTTCATCCAAAGCCAACGATGGGAATATGTAAGTACTTTCCCAGCAATGAACAATATGGTTGCTTGCAATTTCTATCAGGAGATGGGCCAAGGAGAGAAATAGATTCAAGTTCCAAAACCTGAGCACAAAGAGAGCACAATCGTGCACAGCACGCAAGTATTTAGTCAGGATCCATTGAGCATGCCTCATCATAAGGTTGAGCCTGAGGAGATCCTGGAAGCAGATTTCTCATCGAAAAGGTTCTGTGATCGAACCAAGGGATTGGAGGAACCCGTTCTCAGTCCACAACCAGGGAACCCTTCAAGATGGTGGTATTGGCTTCAGCCATTACTACAACTGGTACCCACAGGAGCCCTTCATGTGGTAAATTTCTTTGCTACATTATTTGTCAATTGTGTGGGTACTGGCATGCAGGATAATTTGCCCATGTCTGCAACATGGAGAACTTCAGGAGGTCATCCCAACTTCAAAGACCGACTCAAGTATGATCAGATCTGGTTCGGTCACTGTAGATTCACCGGATAACCCCTTGAGACTGGGTTTGTGGTGGCGACATGCCAATCATGTCATAAACTATTGTACATAGCAAAAAAAAAAAAAAAATAGAAAACGAAAAGAAAAAAATGTGCATTTCATCTGTCAACTTCGGCTCTTTTTGCATGCGAGCCCGCAGGTACGTTTATTTCTTTCTTTTTTCTTCTTCCTTCCCAACAGTTAGTGGCTTCCTCTCTATTTCTTCCTTCCCCTCTTCATTCCCTTCTTCTCCTACTCCTTTTTCTTCTGCAAGTAATTAAGCCACTACTGTTGTTTCTTTTTCCCTTTCTAATATTCTCGTTTCTTCTTTTCCTTTTCTTCTAATTTCATTGTCATTTTAGCATTTATCCACAGTTCCCACCATCCCTTCCACTTCCATTCCATTATTCATTTTCCCTCCATCCCCGCAGTCGGTAACACAGTAGCCCCTCTTCCGGTGCTGTATCTACCGCATCACTCCCTCCACTCCACCATTCCATCATTTACTATTTCCATTTCATAGTCCTCACTCCACTTATTTCCTTCATTTCCATTTTTGCAACCCCAGGTGCTTTCATGGAAATTCTTTTACAGCACCTGGTAAGCTAAGCCAAATACAGATTCCTTTGAGTTTTCAGTACGTACGCAAGAGTTGTTGCAGCAGTCCGTCGAGATGTACCCCATCAGCCAGCTTTCTGTTCTTTCAGTTTTTCTTGACTCTGTTGCCCAATGGATTCAGGCCTGGGATTCGTGCATACAGCAGAACTGTATACCCCGTGAGCCACCAAGAATGTTGGCATTTTTGCCACATTGTTTTGATTGTTGATTATTCTTGCATAAAATGTTGAAGTTCTCATTCCTCTACGAGTTTTGATGCCAAAATAGCTAAGTCCAAATACTGTCATGATATCACGACAAAAAGCAGCATGGAGAGCATAGTTTCAAAACTATCACGATATCGTGACATGTCGCGTTATCACGGGTCTATTGAGGAGAGAGAAGTCAAAAGCAAAGGTGTCATGAAATCGCAACCTATCACAGTTTTGCGGTGCCAAATGCAGAAAAGGGCTAAGCAGCAAAGTCATCGCGATTTCACGATGTGTTCCAAAATCGCAGTCAAAGTGGTCAACGGAGGCAGCATAGTAAAATTGTCATGAAATCGTGACATGTCACGTTTTCGCGACTTACAACGGCCATGGAGCAGAGTAAGAGAAAAGGTCATGAAATCGCGACATAGTTGGGCAATGACAATGAACCTCGTAGCGATTTCACGACAGAATAGTGAACAAGGCGCAAAATGTGAAAGACGTCACGAAATCGCAACGTGTTGCGTGGTCGCGGCAAAGTTGAAACAAAAAGCATAAGGCATGAAAGGCATCGCGATTTCACGACATTTGTGGAGATGAAGTCCAGCAACAAGGAAACATCACGATTTCATGACATATTGGGGCGGAAGGACCAAGTGCAGGGAATTGTCGCGATTTCACGACGCGTCACGTTTTTGCGAAGAGGAAACAAGGAGGCAGCCAGATTGTACGAAATGTCATGATTTCGTGACATGGTGAAGTTTTCGTGACATGTCAAGGAAAGAAGTCCAAACAAAGGAGAGTGTCGCGATTTCGTGACGTACTAGGAAGACAAAGCCAAAGGAGAGAAAGGTGTAGCAAAATCATGCCTTGTCACATTTTTGCGGTTCGAAGCAGCCAAAGGACAACATAGGTAAGGGATGTCACGATTTCGTGATAGGTCATAGTTTCGTAGAAACAGAGCGGAGAAAGAGCAGAATAGTATGGAACATCGTGATTTTGTGACATGGTTGATTTTCGCGATCCAAAATGACAAAAGTGTATGGAGCAGAGAAATGTCATGATTTCGCGACATGTCGCGTTTTCGTGACCCGTTACAGTTTCGTGCCAGAAAGCAGTTCAAACGGCCCGATGAAGCATTGTGATTTCCAAGGATTAAAAGTACTCCAAAATTAAATGTTTTGTTGCTTTCCAATGTGAGCAAGGTAGAAGAACATGCCCAAGCCACTAGAATTGAAGACGCCTCCATTATTCAAAGCTTTTGTTCATGATTTTTCTAACGGTTCAAGCATGTTTCGAGAATGACCATTTAATGAAGACGATCGGTTCCTTATTTCATTTAATTTTTGGTTTCTCCGAGGCTAGTTTAAGGGGATCATTTCCTTGTTTCTATTGCACATTTTGTAGATCTCAAGGAAGTTCGTTGCTTGTTTTAAATGTTGTAGAGAGGCAAGACCTCTATAAATATCAATGTAGATCTCAGAAAGAGGGATCGAGAAAGAGACTTTTGCTGAAAGCTTTTCAAGTTCTTTGCATGAATGAAAGATATTTGGCCTCTGGTTTTGCAAGCAACTGTCTGTGTGGTTTTCCTTCTATCTTATACATTCCTAGTTTACGCTCGTATTTCTTATCTGCTACTTAATTTGAATTCTGCATCTGAGTTTAGATATTGCTAGTGAGGAAGTGAGTTCTGGAATGTGATCTTGGAGGTTTTCTGCACAAGGTTGTAAGTTAATTACGTTGCTATCTTTTGTTATATGTTGTTAATTTACTTGAGGTTATCTGCTGCTAATCTTTCCCGATCTGATAAATTTGGCCTACGGCTATATTTCCCATCTCTTTTCGTAATTTCCCATTTCTTTTTGCATATTTCCAATTCCTTTCCTGCAACTCTAGTCTTCATCAAGCTTAGATTTAGTAAGGGAACCAGCCCTCTCTAGAGATTGGTCTAGGAGACATCTCTTTCTCCCAGCATTTCAATGTTGGCCGGGTCTAGGGTGCATTTCGCGTAAAATCCTTTCCTGTGGCAGATTCGTGACCAACAGATCTACATCATATCAAAACAAAATCCTTTGTAGTACATGATGAGCAAGACATATCACAATACACGTACCGCAAAATGGATCATGCTATTGATAGAATTTGATCTAGAGTTCATAAGCCAAAATTCCATCAAGGGACAAGTCATAGCAGATCAATTAGTAGAGGCGCCTCTTCAGGATAACAAGCCTCTCACCATAGAATTGCTTGATGATGCGGTCTTTGCATTATCAGATCTGCCAAAACTCGAAGAACCTAAGAAAGAAAGAGACATGTCATTATTCTTCGATGGTTCAAAGTGTGAACAAGGGGGCGGAGCAGGGATTGTCTTTATCACACCGTAGGGCACTCCATTGCCCTTATCATTCAAACTAGACTTCCCATGCACAAACAACAACATGAAATATGAAGCATTGATCTTGGGACTCCAAATAGCCGTAGCAATGGGCATTAAAATATTGAATATCTTTGGTGACTCCTTGCTCATAGTAAACCAGGTCAAAGGACTATTTCAATGTAGGTGCCCACTCCTAAAGACTTACAAGGAACTTGTTGACACTTACCTAGCCCGGCTGGAATGGTATGACATCGAGGCAATCCCTCGTACATCAAATAGATTTGCAGACACCATGGCCTCTTTGGGATCCTTAATCCCTTAGAATCCATCTGCTAATTTTACAACCATTCATGTGAAAGTGCTTTCGCACTCAGCAATACATCATGAAGCTTTTGACAATCAAGAATCAGTCAACATGATCAACATCGAACCAAATCAGGATTGGTCCTTCGTAGCTAGATATTTCTTGCAAACGACACCTTGGGGGTCTTTGATCTCCCAAGGACCTGTGGAGTGTGGTGCAACCATACACCATAGAGTTGTTCCTCAATCCGTGTTCACCAGCTCGAGAATGTAGGAAAAGCAAGCCATATTTTCTATAGAAGTCATGGCTTATCAAGATTGGCTTTCCCAACTACGGGACTTCCTAAAACTTGGAATAGTACCTCAAGGTTTGTCGCATACTGAAAGGTGAACGTTCAAATAGAAAGCAACAAGATACATCTTGCTAGGAGAAATCCTCTATAGACGAGGATATGATGGAGTATTACTCCATTGTCTTGAGCCCCAGGAAGCATCCTGGGCAATTTTGCAAGCTCACGATGATACATGTGGAGGGCATTTCAGTGGCATGGCCATCGTTAAGCGCATCTTGAGAATGGGTTACTATTGGCCCACCATGGAAAAGGACTATTGTGAGTATGTCAAGAAATGCATTAAGTGCCAGCATCATGCAAATCTAACGCACTTACCATCGCAAGCCTTGCAACCCATCCAGGAAGCATGGCCATTCTCATAGTGGGGACTAGACTTGATTGGGAAGATCTCACCCCCATCCTCAGGCCGACACACATTCATCATAACAACCACAAAATACTTCACTAAATGGGTGGAAGCGATCCCCTTAACATCAACAACTGGACCAAGGATTGCGGAGTTTATACTCCACAATATCATAAGTCATTTTGGGGTCCCTTCGAAGATAATATCGGATAATGGGCCATATTTCAAGAACAAAAATGTGCGTGCTTTAATGAAAAAATACCATATTCAACATAATTTTTCAATGCCTTATTATCCACAAGAAAATGGGCAAGCAGAAGCCTCGAACAAGACAATAGTCTCCATCTTGAGGAAGACAATGCAAGACAATCACAAGGATTGGCACATGCAGTTACCTCTTGCACTATGGGCATACAGGACTAGTATACGGATGCCCATTAGGGCAACACCATTTTCACTAGTGTATGGCATTGAGGCCATCATGCCACTAGAGTTGGAAATTCCAACTCTACGCATAGCATTAAAGGACTTCATAGATGATGATGTCGCATGACAAGGCCACCTTGATCAGTTGATGCTTCTTGATGAACGTCGAGTCAATGCTTTAGAGCATCTTTGCATTTACCAAGATCACCTTGCGTGAGCTTACAATAGTAAAGTCCACTTAAGGGAATTCAAGGTTGGATATCTAGTGCTCAAAGAAAACCAACAGAATTTGAATCTGCCACCGCATCTACGAGACAAGTTCATGGTAAACTGGATAGGCCCATACATGATTTCATAGAGAGTTGGGCCTGGAGCATATCACCTTATATCATTAGATGGTGTTGAGGAGCCTGAACCTCTCAATATCATTCACTTAAAGGCATTCTACACATAAAACACAAAAACATTCAAATATGTCAAAAATACAAAAAAATTCAAATATGTCAAAAATACAAAAAAAAAAAATTAAAAAAATCAAAAAAAAAAAAAATCATAAAAACATAAAAATTCAAAATACAATCAAAGGCTCCAAGGACATTCAAGCCACTTGGTCAAAATCAATTCAAAATGCTCCAAGGATATTCAAGCCGCTTGGTCAAAATCAAATCAAAATGCTCCAAGGACATTCAAGTCGCTTGGTCAAAATCAATTCAAAATGCTCCAAGGGTATTCAAACCGCTTGGTCAACTCCAATCAAAAATGCTCCAAGGGTATTCAAACCGTTTGGTCAACTTCAATCAAAAAGCTCCAAGGGTAATTCATCCCACTTGGTCAAAATCAAAAATCTCCAAGGGTACTTCATGCTACTTGGTCAAAAATCAAAAAGCCCCAAAGGCATAATAAGCCCTTTGGTCAAATTAAACAAAAATACAAAAACAACATAAAAATCAAAAATACAAAAACAATTGCATCTCACATCTTGCATCCACATAATTGCATTGCATTTTCAAAACAATTACAATTGCATATGTCATGAGAGCCTTAAAAGTGATACCAAAGTTTGTCACACAAATCATTCAAATCCATACCTCCATCAACACATGTGTGTAATTGTGTTTTTCAACACAACCATTATTTGTTGCTATACATAATATACTAAGGTTTTTTGGTTAATCAACCACACCTAGTGATCTTATCAACTTTTGTGGAAAAAAATCTTGGTTAGTAGAAGGTAAGGTCTAGCTGTGATAATGCCTTGGATATTCAAGATCCCGTCACTAATTGAAACACTAAAATCCTATCTGGTACAAGGAAAATATGAAAGTTGCAAAGCGGTCTAGGTTACCTTAAGCGAAAAGGATCTTCCTTGCTTATCCCCCTATGCAACCGGTTTAAAGGTGTTGAGAATTGGCAAAAGGACAAGCTTTGCCCTATCCAAATCCCTTGCTTAAATCAAAATAAGCAAAAACCCGAAGCAAAGTACATATTCAAAAATCCAAGCATACATTCCAGATTTCAAAGCAATGATCCGATACACAAATCAGAAATTCCAAGAAACCTCGCTCAAAGAAAAATCAATAAAAAATAAACAATGATTTTCATCACTACATATGAGCAAAATAAACAATGATTATCATCACTACAAGAATCCTCGCTCAAAGAAAAATCAATAAAAAATAAACAGTGATTTTCATCACTACATATGAGCAAATATCCAAAGCCAAAAGGAAGAAAAGAAGGGAATAAAGCTTGAATCCCTAGAATTCTCAGCATTGTACAAAATCGGAAGGAGAGATCCTTACGCATGATGATATGTCTATCACAATTGCTTCATGCATTTGTGTAGACCAATGTTTGAATGTGGATGAGCTAGCTTAGGTAACCCAATATTGCCTAGTGGTATAGTCCAACTAAGTCCAACTTAGGATGAGACGAACACTTGAGAATCCCTGATCTTAGCAATGGGCTGAAAGAATCCCGCCTGACATCGAAGGAAATGCTTGAGTTCTATCTCAAAATATACAATCACTTGCACACATAGAGATCATGAATATCTAGGTCCATGGTAAAAGCCTTACTTTTCAAAAGTCTAGAGTGGTCAGTAGACAATTGTTGATAGGGTAACTAGAGTGTTTGAATCTCTAGAAAGCCCCAAAAATTCTTACATAGCAACAAATCATATCATCATTCACACCATCACTTTCTTTATAAGATTCTATAAATTAGGGGGTATCAACATAGTAGGACAGATACCACATATATATTAGAAATAGTATATAGACGACCACTGACTACTTTATATCTTTTAATTTACAGAAACTTATCAAGAAAATACATTACACACCATTACATCTCATATATGAATACTTAATCAATTCTTATGATAAGAGTGATTATTTAAATTCATGATTATTTTTTTACTTTCTGTGGTATCACCCATTAAGATTGTCAATGTCATATGCATTCCTTATGTTTTAAGTGATTAGAGCATACAGGTTCGTTTATACCATCCCATCACATAAGTTAGATGCATACAATTAAAGCAAAATTAAACATGCATTTAACAATAACATCGCATCCACAAACACAAGTCATTAATCATCCATCATCACATCATAGAGCACATCATAAAACATATAGGCAATATCCATTTGCATACAATCATGAATTCATCATTCATCATCAAAATACATCACGTCATATCATCAAATCATATAAGCATCTACACATCCATATAAGCATCTACAATATCATCTATCATCTAACATATACATCAAATCATCATAATGCCATCATCACATCACATCATAAAACAAAATAACAACAAAAACATGAGCAATAAATGATACACATAATGAGTCATAATGCAAAGATATCATAAAAGTATGTGTGTCAATGGATATACAAAAATGCCCATGGGCTACAGTCATATAGGTCAGCCGACCTCAAAAATGAATCAAAACCAAGTGAACCATCAATCAAATACTGGGCCTATGCCCCCTACAGCATCGCCCCCTATGGACGGATCTCTAGGAGAATGGTGCGAGCTGGACCCTACTGGTCTCTCAGTACGAGTCTGGGCCCCATGACCAGGTCGGATGGAAGACTACCCTATGGTAGAACTCCTACTGACCTGTGACCCACCTGTGGCTCCTCTCTCCCTAGGGATGGCTCCTAGCCTCCTGATCTACCTCGAGAGAGTGGCAATATGGGTTGCATCCTCAGCAATCTGTACATCACTCTCATCCAAAAACCCTATAGATGATTGATCTCACCCTCGAGAGCTACCCTCGAAGGACCCTCGGGAGTAGGAGGAGCAACAACAACCTACATCCGGGTAGCTCCTCCTAGAGTGGCCTACAAAGCTTGTATCTGATCTGATAGCTATGCTATAGTAGTATCCCTCTGAGCTATGATGGCATCGTACTGCTGTACCTATATCTTGGCCGACTAGAGCTCGACCTCCACATCATGTAGTTATGCCTTAAGAGGAGAATCTCTCTCCTCAGGCTCCATCTCCTCCTCCACCTCCTTAGGAGCCTCCTGCTCCTCCACTACCACCTGCTCTACCTGCTGGCCCCACATCATAGTCCTAGCATGAACCCTATGCCCCGATGGATCTACCCCATCTCTACCATCATCCTCTCGGCCCATACTACCCTCATCATGCCACATCAGGTCACCCCACCATCATGCAAATGCATCTGTAACTCCACCAGCTACTCTAGGATCAACAACTGGGGCATCCTCCTCGTCAGCCAGCTCTGTAACCTATCGGGAGGGAGGTCTCTCTCTACTTCGATGTGCCTATACAGAAATGGTACTAATGGCACATCCTACTGCAACCCGTACTAACGAAGAACTCGAGAGTAGAAGAAGTGCTCTCGGATGTTAACCTTATGACCAATGAGCCATCGCTCATGCCACATCCTAGCAGTAAAGTTGTCAGGGTCATCCCAAGCAGGACACTCATGATACGGGTGCCATATGACATCTCCAGCCTGAAGTCCAGTGAAAGTATCAGTATAATGAGTCAACTCCCCTACAAAAGTGTGGCTCTTGTACTCCTCACTCCCTCTAGCCCATCTAGCACCATAGCACTACATCCACCTATCCACAACTATGATCTTAATAGGAAGCCCCTTAGGGCGATCTACCCTAATGTGCTCCCATCCCTAGATCTACAAAAGCCAACTATAGGCGATGCTGACATGACCCCTCTGATGGATGTGGTATAACTCATCATAACATTGAGCCAATAGAGACCTACCCCATGCATAGATGATGGGTGCCTCACTGTCCATCAGGTCCTGAACCATCGCAAGGAGGTTCCAAGGGAACCTCAAGCTTGAATAGTCTAGGATAAGGACATTGTTGATGACCATCAGCAACACCGCATGCCTCACTGTGAAAACATGCTCTCGATACCAGTGGATGATAGACACTCCCCCAGACTTGGTGTCCTTGAGAGCATCCTTAGAATACCCTTCGAACACCTGAGTGAAGACGACCACCTGATCATTAGTGGCCAAAGAAATAATGGCCACCCCATCAAAAGGGATCCGAAAGATCCTGTACACATCCTCCGACGTAATGGTCATCTCGTCGTTGGGAGGTGGAAGGTATTAGTCCGAGGGTCCCAACGATGGGCCAAAGTCATAAGGTAAGCCTGGTCCGACATAATATGAGGTAGTCTGGTAACATACTGGAGCCCAGAGCCTTAAGCCACCTCCAATCCGTGTCATCCAGAAGAGGTAGAAGGTCATTCATGAGCCTCGGGTCTCGAGCCCGAGCAGTAAGGATCTAAGCAAAGCAAAAGAAAGATGAAACATAACTACAGTGCATCTAAGGCATAAATCCTAATAAAACATAAAAAATCTGACACTCTCCTAAATCTGAGCAAAGAAGGGGGAATAAATGCACCTAGGCATGCAACACATGCTAAAGAGTAGTTCAAAATTCCAAAAAAAATTAAAACTATCTCAAAAAATCCAATAAAAAGCAAAAATTTGTGCAAAATTGGCTAAGGGGATTAGCCATTGTCACCTACAGTGGCCAAAATCTGGCCGCTAGAGACAACAATGACCAAAGCCCAATGGTCAAATTTTTGACCGTTGGGGTTCAAACTTAGCCGCTCTGAGTGACAACGACCAAATTTCTGTCGCTCTGAGCGACAACGGCCGAAAGGTAACACGACAAACCCGTGAACCCTAGGCCATAAAATTCAAAAAAATTGAAAAAAAAAAAAAATGGGGACCAACCCACCACTTAAAAACCTAAACTAAGCCTAACTATGGATTTCGTTCATTACCAACAGGTTTAGTGGGGTTCATTTGCCATTTACTTAGTGAGGTTCAGTTTTACCCAAAAAAGGAAAAGAGGGTAGGGTTTGAAAGAATACCCGAGAAGCTCCGGCTCCTCCAATAGCTGATGCCTCACCCTGTGCAACCATGTCCTCGATGCAGGTAACTTCAGAAATCACAACTGTCACTGTCTCACTAGAGCTCTGAAAAGTGAATTGATAACAAATGAAAGTGATAGGTCAAAACCCTAAAAATGCATTTTTTATATTTTCAAATTATGCCTTGGCCGCTGCTGGCATCAATGGCCCAAACTTCATGGCCGCTCAAGGCGACAACGGCCACAAGCAGAGACTCAGAGGCCATTGGACCTGACAACGGCCTGCTCCATAGATAAAAACAAGAAAATTCCTTCCATGGGGGATAACAAAAACATTAAATAAATGCATTTTGATGAATTGAAGTCATCTTAATGACCAAAATAACAAAAAAATCACATATAAGCATAATCTCAAGTAGGCCTCGTACCCAGTTACTTACTCTATCCACTCGATGATTGCAGCGATTCACACTCCATGCATTTCGATGAGATGAGTAGGCTACCATAAGGCCACTTGGGGCAAAAGCATTTCATTTTGGAATTACGATGTGCCACCCTTCAATCTCGAAGAAGACCAAGATGGTCGGACTGCTCCACGGGTGCGAAAGGATCATCCTAATTCCCCTATGATACCAAAAACATTAAGCCAAAGTGATACAATATGAACATAAATAGAATCACTCATCCTAACTCCCTAAGAAGGCTATTGATAGTTGGACCGCTCCTCGGGATAGGGATGGATGATTATCATAAACAATTGGAATCACACTTGGATGTGGGATTGCCCATTAAAAGCAACAAATGCTAGAAAGGAACCAGATTAGTCATATTGGTCAAGCGACTTGTCGCTTCATTCATTGTCATTTCTTCACCAATCCATTGTGTGAGGAAGTAGTTCAAAACTTCAACATAATCATAATCAAAATCAACAAAAGATCACTCGATCATAACAAAATCATGTTCATCCTATGAATCATTGCATACAACAATCACAAATTTCCCTTGTTTGCTGGGAACGTAAGCAGACATGACATATTCAATTGTAGCTCTCCTACCGATCAAAACTATTGTAGCAACTGAAGCTACCCGATTGAGTTTGAGGAATGAGTGCAATTTAACATGCCCAAGCCACTGAGCTAAGTCCTCCGAACATTGAGGCAATGATTCAAAGGATGCATGCCATCTTGCATGATTGGGCCATCCAACGTTGATCAGACCATTGATCACCATACACCCTACAAACAGATCAGTCTACGTTTTTGCTCAGCGTTGTGTTTTCCACACAGTGCATCACAAAAAGGGGCATCTATAGACACCTAAAATATGTCATGCTTAGGGGAGCTACTCACATAGACACATTCATAAGATCATATGACATAATATTGGACTTTCCAAGCATCAAAAGTGGTTCTCACCACTCATTTGGGGCCTTTTCAAGCCATCCAAGCCTAGCCGCTCAAGCCAAGAGCGACCAGATCCTAGCCGCTCAAGCCTAGAGCGGCCAGACCTTAGCCACTACAGACGACAACGACTAAACCATAAAAGCAGTTTTACCGACAAACAGGCCTAATCACGGGTGGAAGTGGCAGTCTGCATGCAATAAAGGTGAGCGGGAGTAACTTTGCATTCCTTTTCATGACCAGTTCACATAGGAGACTTGAGTTTGCATTTAGACTTTAGTTAACTGGCCTCCAAACATAGACAAAGGACAAAAGCTTCTCATGCTAACGACCAGTTTGCATAGGAGACTCAAGTTGGCAGTTATATTTCAGTTAACTGGCCTCCAAACATAGAAAAGACAAAAATCTTCTCATGCTAACTCTCACTACGCATGAGAAATTCATTCCTAGGGCTTGGACATAGACCTAGGGTTTCACACTATAAAAGGTGCAAGCCTAAGAGCACCAAGGATCGATCTTTGAAGAGAGGAGAGACATATTTTATCTAAGAGATCTTTATCCAGACAATTTATCAAGACAGGTCATTGAGGAGAGCTTTCGAGACTTGGAGAGTTCCCTTGGAGATCACGTGTACGGCGAAGCCCTGACAAATTGGAGAGCATAGCAACCATTATTTCAACATCGGATACAAGCTTTGATCCATAGCTTTGGAGCAAAGAGGACGAGAGTCACTTTAGCGGCCGCTGTCTTGGACAGTGGCCCGTGGGCTTAGCTTAGGGTTTTAGACATTAGATTCATTATTTTAGCATATCATTAGCATAGCATCATTTCATTCATTCGCATTCATAGCATTAGTCTAATTTGCACTTGCTTTCATTTGTTATATTCATTGCTAACAACCTCATCCGGGGAGGTATTCTCGGACATCTAAGCGTGTGTTGTTGTTTCATTGCTTACAGGGCCACAGGTTCATCGGACGGAATCTGCAACATACGAGAGCAAAAGGGATCCCTCTAGGAAATAGGCCTGGAGAAGGAGGCATCTGTAAGCCCTCATACATTTCCATGTGCGGAACCGGGAAGCTTTTTGAAAGCGCACCACCTCTTCGTGAAAGGGGCACTCTTTGCCTATTTGTAACCTTATTGTATCGAAATGGGTATCCCTAAGAGGGACCGACATGTAACCGGGTTTCAATACAAATAAAGAGATCCATATTTGTTATTTCCGTGTTATATGCTTTTCATTGTCTTCCATTTCATTTTGGGTTTTTAATACATTGCAAGTAGCGTAAAAAGAGCGGTGCGTGCATCCCGGGGTCGCTACACAAACTTGTCTCATAATCTATGGTTTTGCAGGGTAGGGGAGTGTGATACCATAATTTATATGCATGTTTTTCCAGCTTTGGTGTAAATAGATTAGATTTGTTTCTGTATTTCGTTTATTGGGTTTTGCGAAAAGTCATTTTTGTCTATTGCTTTCCATTCAGGTCCATTTTCCAAAATTTTAGTTCTTTCATTCTGGTCATTTTTTAGGATTTCTACATTTTGTTTTCAGTTCTTTCCATTCTGGTCATTTTCCAGAATTTTTGCATTTTATTTTCAGTTATTCACATTCTGGTCTTTGTTTGAAATTTTTTGTAAATTTCTAGTTCAGTTTATATTACATTCTGGTCTATTTTCCAGAATTTCCTGCACAATCATTTCACCATTTGCATTCTAGTCCTCATCCAAAATTTTTACACCTCCAAATTGCACAAAATTGTTCAATTTTTCAAATCTAAATCCAAGATAAAATTAATTTAAGAGGGATGGTACTAACACATATTTTACATTAATGGAAGATAATGCAAATGAATGCTAACTTACTAACTAACAAACATGTTTAAAGTCTAACCTAGCAATTAGTAGAATACTCATAATGAAGATAAAATAAATCTACTAACTGCAAAATGAATCTCACATTAAATGCATAGAGTTTAAAATGAAGTGGACTATTCCACGCATCTATTCATTTTTACACCTTTAATTTGAAGATAAAATGGGTTTCTAACTAGGATTCAAGGGAAGATAGATTAATACCAAGAACATTAAAATGAATCTCTTTTCACATGATCAAAATTCATATTCAATTTTAAATATTAAGGAAAGAAATCACTAAGCATGTATGAATTAAACCATCAAGGCCCCTTGTTAACTGTCACTTGCAGGTTATTGAGCTAGTTCTAGCATATATTGTCTCATATGATATTTGCTTTCACATATATATGCAGAATGCTTGTGTAACAGAACCTTGGAGAAATTCGAGTTTTCACTTAATTTCTTTGCAAGAGAGAGTTTTCAATTTAATACTCTGATTGTGGTGATCATTTTGCAATAGGGCAAAATATTCACTCAATAGGATCATGTATCTTTTTTAGGGAACTATAAATAAGACCACAATTCTATCTCATTCCTTCAATTCAACTTCTTCAAATGGGTAAAGGAATGTCATACAATGAATGTAAAACTTGCTCCAATAGGAACCAGTTCACAAAACATGAAAACATATGGTATATTAACTCAGTAGCTAGTCATCATATGATAGGAAATATAAAATGGTTTGATTGTCTTGAAGTGGCTAAAGGTTACAGACTAAGAATTGCAGACAACCAAACCTATCCTATACATGGATATGTATGTGTAATAACAAACAAATCATTTCCAAATCATCTACTACAAAAAGTATTGTATGTTCCTGGATTAACATTCAATCTCATCTCAATAAGCAAGTTAGTAGAAAAAAATATATGACTAACTTTGGATATATGGATGGGATTAATACATGTCTCATCATGAATCAAGATGGAATAAAAGCAACAGGATCAATCCATGAAAATACATATGTCCTAGACTCAATGGAAATCTCACAAGATATTGTGGTGTTTCAAAATAACACTAACATATTTACAGAGAAAGAGGTTAAAGAAAATGAAGAACCAGTACACCAAAAAGGCAAGCATAGAAAAATCAAAATAAAAAAGATGAGAGGACAATTGCACCATGATCTACTCATTCATCAACAATCAAAACCAAATGAAGATACTTGTAAAGAAAATTACAAAGGTGGCTGGATAGAAGACAAGGATGATGAATTTGAACAAGCCAAAGATCATCCAATGAAAGAAGAATCTTTAGCTTCAACTACAACTTACCTTGCATCATATGAAGACACAAATTACCCGTTGAACTTGAACACAATAAGCAACGAAGGAGAATACAAATTCTATTATCCAATGGAAGAAGATCCATATTGAAGACTGAAGTCTTCAATACCCAAATAATGTAATACAAGGGGGTGTTAGAAATATATTATATTCTATCATTTGGGTCATGTAAATGTATCTTCCAAGGTACATACTTAAGACATTAGATTACTTTAGGGGGAAGTTATCTAGTTACTTCATGCAATGTAATAAATGCACAAGTATCAATGTGCAAGTTGTCCCTTGCACAACTAGATAGAGTGTTGGCCAAGGAACCTATCTTCCTATATAAGAAGGTCCTCATTATAGAGTAAGATAAAAAGTCAGATAGAGAAGCTTAGAGCATACTCGTAGGTAGTAGCACAATTCTGTGTAGATCAACATATAATGGTGATGGTTGCAATGTAGTTCAGTAGCTTTATTAATGGAGTGTTCATTTTCTCAATAGCTACATTGTATTCATTTATGTTATTTATATTTATAACATATTTTTGTCATCTAGCAGATTTACTTTCTTTCATATTATTCTACATCTTGTGATTGCTATCTCCTATTGCACATTACATCAAAAGCCAACAAAGACCTTGCCTCTTTTCTAATTTCACTATGATCTTCAATCTAAACCCCTTCTATTGATTTAATTCTATTAATTATGGAAGTTGATCTCTGTATTATAGCCATCCTATGAAAAAACTTTGTACTTTTATCTCCTTTTAACCAAGTCTGTCTTGATTTAAATCTCCAAAATTTCTCTTCCTTACTCAAAATATTATGATATTCACTAAGCAACCCTCTTTCCTCCGAGCTTGGGTTATTAAGATCAGCTTTTTTGAATTTTGAAAATTTATCTTTTAGTTCTTCTTTCTTCTCAAAAAGGTTTTCAAAAGTGTTCTTGTTCCATTATTTTAATCTAGATGTCATAGATTTATTTTGATTTGGAAGAGCATACAACCCACCATTACCTAAATAATTCCACGTTTGAGTTATCATATCAACAAATTGAGGATGGTCATCCCACATCTTCTCATATTTAAAATATGATAGTTTTTCTAAATTCACTTATCACCATTTTAACTCTTATTGGCCATTAATAAAAAAAACATGGTGAAACAGTACTCTAAAAACGTAAACTAGTTTATGATTCACCACATCGTAGATGTGAAAGTGAAGAGCATATTCCTAGTGCTACAAGCTTTCGATCACATTACGTGCAAGTGAAGAACATAATACCAACAATAAAAACGTATTAATGAAGAAAAATGAAAAAATTTAAACTTAAAGAAAAAGACGAGGTTAAAAAAAAAAAAAAAAAAACATTGAATTGATTTTTTTGTTTTGAAAAAATACATCTCTTATATAAAAATTAAAAACATTATAGTAATGCACAAACACACTAAAATTGAAAATTCTTAATAATTTTTATTATAAATATAACATACATATAAATCTTGATTATATGTTATTAGTAAAAAATAACACATAATCCGCTCATGTAGAGGAGTTGGAGAGCAAGTGGGTAGTTAAAACTCTCCAGTTATCGAGAAGCCCAGGTTCAAATCTCTCCCCTCACATGTTGCGGATATGTTGTATATAAAAGGTTCCTCATCAAAAAAAAAATAACACATATATATATCTTTCTTTGCTATTAGGTAAGTAATGGGTTAATATATATCTTGCTATTAGGTAAGTAATGGGTTAATGAATTAATAAGTTCCTTCAAAAGGAGCCGAGGAGCTTAGTTAAAAGAGCACACATTGTTGAAATGTTATCATCCCTATATTGAAAGATCAAGATTCGTTTTAATTGTATACGTTTTATTTTAAAAGTTCTTAGATTTAGGTTTAAATTTTAAGGGCATGTAGTAGTCAGACCTAGATATGCTAAGTGTGCATTAGTTCAATGATGACGATACAAATCTTAGGTAATCGGTGGTTTTCTTCATCCCGAGTTACAAAACAATGTCAGAAAAAAATGTTGTTAAGAATAGCCTTAAAATTTGAACCTTATAGGATAGTAGAAAAGAACTATGAAGGTAACCAACTCCCCTGTAGATAAAAATAAATAAAAATAAACTTGCTTTAATAAAGTTAAAATACTAGCTACAAAATTATTTGATGTAACTGTTTTTTTGGGCAGAGGTGGACCTATCGGTTTCTGTTGAGCCCATAGAGGTTAGTGTTTGCCAACTTGAGGTTGGCGGTTCTAATCCCAATCCCAAGCTCCTTCGAGGTCAGTGTGTGCCAACTTGAAGTTGACGGTTGTATGCCAACTTGAAGTTGACAGTTTTAATCTTAAACTCTTATAGGTCCCCTCACTTAAAGTAAAAGTTTATCAAACTAACGCGAAGTTATAATAATAACTTTCAAAATCAATCCTTACCCATTACTACTGATTCCAAAAAAAATTAACTAGCTTAGATATAAACTAAAGGAGAGTTATCAATGTCGAGGTGACTATCTCATTTCTTGAGGGGTGTGATTTCCAAGATAGGTGCCTCGGGATTGATATCTCTCGGCGTTTTTAGATATATATCCTTTATATCTAAGCTAGTTTATTAAACAGTTGCAACGGTTGGTTAATTGGCTGTTTTAGTTTAAATATTTTAAATATTTGTAACGATCAGTCACAAATATTTTAATTGGCTGTTTTAGTTTATATCCTTTCTTGAGGGGTGTGATTTCCAAGATAGGTGCCTCGGGATTGATATCTCTCGGCGTTTTTAGATATATATCCTTTATATCTAAGCTAGTTTATTAAACAGTTGCAACGGTTGGTTAATTGGCTGTTTTAGTTTAAATATTTTAAATATTTGTAACGATCAGTTATAATCAAGCTGTTTTAGTTTAAATATTTTAAATGTTTTTGTTAATATCAAATTTTTTAATAAAAAAAAATTGTTTACATGATAACATGTATGACCTCTTTACCTTGCCTCCCACACTTATATGCCATTGTAGGAACACTCTCAACCTAATAATTAAGTGTCCTTCAAAGTTCTTCTATAATAAAAGAGAATAGTGTGCCATTGTAGGAACACCTCTCGGGGTAATAATTAAGTGTCCTTCAAAAGTAAAAGAGAATCTAATAAGTCCAAGAAAGTTCTTCTCTATAGTAAAAGAGAATCTAATAAGTCCAAGAGCGCACACTTCATAAAGATTACATCTATAAATTGTTCAGCCGACGATCTCCTCCAGGCTCGCTAAGATTTCGTCATATATTTTTGCTTCCAACTTAATTTCTCCTTCACCGGTAAACTCTTTGTCTATTTACTTGGTTACAATGGGAAACCTCCTGTCAGTTTCTGCAACCTGTCAAATCGTATCCAACTAGTTCTTGTCCGTAGTCGAAGTTTCCAAAGTGGGCACCTTTCAGTTTTATCGGGGCAACACTCCATTTTTGATTTGCACTCTAAAATCAGAGGGAAAAATGACGGACAACTACAGAAATCCATGCCTAACACTGCACCAGCCGTGGGCTTCGTTGCTAATACACGGAATCAAGCGAATCGAAGGGCGGTCATGGCCTGCACCAGTGCGAGGTGATCTTCTTAACCTTTTGTTTTTGAAATTTGACCTAAGAATGAAATCCATGGGATTAGAACAGCGGGCTAACTTTTTTGAAACTGTTTATTTCCTTACCCGTTCTTTTGAATTACTTATTGATTTTTGGTTGGGCCACTTCCTACTGGAACTGCTCAAAATGTAGATTTTGAAAAGAAAACCCTAACGCCTTTTTGAAAAAAGAAGTGCTCAAAAACCCTAGCTAGCAGCAATCTGTTTTGTATTGGGTCATTAAGCACTCACTTGTTCGTACCCAGTTTATTTTAAAGAGAGGAGACCAGGAAGGGGGAAATTGAATGGCATAGAATGGTTAGTTTTGCTCCAAACTTGTGGGCATGTTGACAGGGTTAGATGCAGTGTACTTTTGAGTCTAGATAATCAAATTCAGTAAGGGGGTAGGAAACCTATGTGCAAAAACAAATAATGGCATTGATCAAGGAGCTTTCTACACTTTAACATCTTTTTTGGTATCCTGCCCAGGATTACCTTGTCCAATTTGTTGCGTACAACTTTGTTATCTCCTCTCTTTTTTTTTTGGGCTGTGGTAAAGCACATGACAGGCGGCATGTTTGCTTGCTTGGCCACAATTTTGTCTACTTCAGACAGATTCCATCGTCATCATCTTCTTCTTCGTTCGTTCGTGATTCAACTTGGCTGAAGAAGTATATAGAAGATTAAAGCATTCTCTTTTTCTTAAGCAAAATTAGGCGATGGACTATGCTGTGTCTAGAAGTGATGATTTCTGTGAAAGACTCGGGTTTTGAGCTCCCCTTTGCCTACTGGTGATGATTCAGGTGAAATTAAACTTGTTACTTGCTTGTGCTAGACAGTGAAAATACACAATATGATGATATGTTTCAGTATTATATAATGAATCAAGGTTCCACGAGCCCGGGGGACGGGGGTACGGGAGACGGGTTTCCGGGGACGGTGGGGGACGGCAGGCCGATTTTAGAGGACGGCTCGGGGACGGCTAGTATAATACTATAAAAATTGAAATTTTTTAGAAATTTAGAATAATCTACACATTCAGAATTCTACACCCAACAAAAATGATATTTCATATTAATAATCAATTATGTAAGTGCAGCAATTCATATTCAGATTAGTTACTAACACATAAGTGCAGGCCATAATTGAGTCATTTAACATTTTCATATTCATATTAGTTACTAATTTGCAGCCAGTTAATTGTTTCAAGTTCAACAACTATAACTTGAAGGTTCAGCCAAGGATATCAAGTGCAAACAATGTTCAAACAGTCATCATTTTAAGTAATAACAGTCATCATTTTTTCAGCCACCAATGTTCAAACAAAGACTGTCATTTTTAAAAAATTTCAGTCACTAACTGTCACTAACTGTTCAAATTTTCAGTCACTATACCAAAAGAATTGGTATTGTTTAAATAAACCTCCTTTTAGCCTTTTAGGTTTGGGACACCGGAAAAAAAAAAGAGGAAGCGAGACAGTGAATAGAGAAAGCTTGTGCAAATTTTGCCAAGAACATCTAGGGTTTTGTTGCAAATAGAACCAGGTACTATCCTTGGTTAAATTATTTGTTTACCATTCATGTTGAGATGGAAAAAACCTGTGTAGAAAGAGTTTTTCATGTTGCTGTGGAAATAAGTGAAGTCTTCTATTTTCACTCCTTGTTTTGTTAGGTTTAGGGTTTGATGGGGGCGAGACTCTAAATGGGTCCACCCCTTACCTTTTTTTAAGTTAATTTTTTTTTTTTTTCCCCTTGGGTGAGGACGCCCAGCCGTGGGGGACGGTTGGGCCCCATGGGGGACGCTCAGACCGTCCCCGGGGATGGTTGGGCGTCCCCGGGGACAGCCGGGCCCCATGGGGGACGCTCAGACCGCTGGGCGACGCCCGGGGACGCTCAGACCGTCCCCGGGGACAGCGTCCCCCATGGGGCCCAGCCGTCTCCTGGGACGGCTGTCCCCCTTTTTGGGGCGTCCCTAGGGACGCTCAGACCGTCCCCGGGGACGGCCGGGCCCCATGGGGGACGCTCAGACCGTCCCGGGGACGCCCAGCCGTCCCCGGGGACGGTCTGAGCATCCCCCATGGGGCCCGGCCGTCCCGATCCCGGGGACGTTTCCCAGCTGTCCCCCAAAAAGGGGGACGGGGGAAACGTCCCCCTTGCCGTCCCCCCGTGCTGGGGGACGCGGGAAATGGGGGGGACGCGTCCCCCAGGGAACACTGTAATGAATCCTTAGGCAGAATTGGTTTTAGTCTTACCCTTTCAGAATTTCAATTTATTCAATGACAACTATTATATCCGATTGCAAACCATAAATGGAACTCTGATCATTTAACATCACAGTGCAGTCTCTTGTCCAGAGCGTTTAACACTATGTTCCATGAAGTTTCTGGAATGGGTACGGTAGGTCAGATTTTTGGTATGTCTGTACACGACTCAGATGGCCCATGAACCCAAGATGTGTTCCCATGGAACATATATTTAACAAAGGAACACCAGAGGGAATATTTCACATGAAAAAGAAAAAAATTAACTCAATTATAATCAAGGTCACAACTTTTGTACAGGGCGTTTCATCTGGTAGACCTTAAATATGGAGAAAAATGGTTCATTAAAAAAAACTGCAAAAAATAAGGTAAATTATCTATATTTATAAACTAATAATTTATAAAAAATTATGTGAAAATATTTGAAGTTTTGTATGTCAATATCAATATACTTGCAGAACTTGATAACTTGCTCTTTTCATTGTTATTTCTACAAGATACCTTTGTTAATAAAGATTAGACATTTGTACAGGCTAATATTATTAAACCTGTTGAAATATCCTCTACTGTCACTGTTATGGGAAGCAGAACCAGAAGCATTTAATTTCTTTCATGTACAGCTGCTACTTTGGAATAAATTTTCACTTTTTTCTGAAATCAGACTGCGGAGTTGACTAAATCCTTCATTCTTTTGCCATATTAAAATGTTAGCCTTCAAACACAGTGAAAATGCATGAATTTTGTGTTTCCACATATGTCTTCATGTGGAGGATCTTCATCAAATATATCAGCCGTTGATGAGATCAAATGTTCTCCTGCCATGTAGACTTGCTGCGAAATCTTGTCTTGGTCAATGTCTTCTACTGTGGTAAGGTCAATCACCCCTTGGATTTTTTTCTTTGTCATGGCTTCAATCATTTGATTAAGCCTTTGCTTGTATACGTGATGTATTCCTGCTTGCTTTGATCTTCAGCGTGATGTGCTACCATGCATGTTGTGTCGATCATTGCATTGACTGGTTGCCAATATTTTTTGTGTATTGTCATATCTTTTGAATGGACCAGTTTCCATTTCATGTTTTGATTGTCTCTTGATGTAGTGAGATCAATCATCTTTTGCTTCTTCTTGGCATTGTTCATTTTAAGAAGACGTTGTTTGCGGTAAGCAATGTATTCACTCTTTATTTGGTATGCTATTGATGGTTGAATCTTAAATGCCTATTGCATTGTTTCCTCATTATCTTTGCTGTCTTCTTCTTTAAATTCTTCTACAGATGGTGAAGTATCACATTTGGAGTGTACATTTTCACTCTTAGGTGCTTGAATTTTGTTTTCCTGTTGAACTTGGCTCTTGTTGTCTCTGGTTGCATTATTTCCTGTATAATAATGGAACCAATTTTCTTGACCTGTCATATGTTTGGTTGCGTTGGAGTCATACCAAACATCATTGTGATGTCCCAGCTGTGCTTATGCAACAAACACATTCTTTTTTTTTTTCTTTTTCTTCTTCTTCGTTGACTTGATTTTCCCTTGACTACATTATTTTGTTGTGCCTTTCTCCAAATGAAATTTTGCTTGTTTAAAGACGACCTGTTCTGCTGCTGGTTCATCTCTCACGAAGGAGATCCATTTTTGAATGGATTATGCCAACATTCCTTCATGGTATGACTGTTTCTGCCACAATGTTCACGCATGTTTTGTGTTTGAAAAATATTTTTTTGAGAATCATTTCTTTGATTCTGATATCTTTGAAAGTTGTTTCTCTGTTGGAAGCGTTGTGGAGGTCTGATTCCGCTTCTCAATGGTTGCTTCCTCATTTGATTTGTATGAAGTAATTGTTCTTTTTCATCTGCTGAATGTGAGGCCTCTACTTTTTGAATTAGGTTCACTAGATTTTCAAAGCTTGGTGTTTGTTCAATGATATTTAATGTTGTCACAAAAACATTGTACTTTGATGGAAGATATCTCAAAATAATTGGAACTATAGTTTCATCATATACCTTTTCTCCTAATGCTTGTAATGATGCTCATAACTCAGCTATTCTCCTCATAAATGATTCTAGTTTCTGTCCACTCTTCATCCTCAAGCAATGGAGCTGGCTCTAGAGGAATAGAATCTGATTTTGATTCTTTGCTTCAAAGACTGTTTGTAGCTTCTCCTATGCATCTTTGGTCGTGGTTGAATCCTGAATGTATGCTTGTACTTCATCTGTTACTCCAAATGTGATGATTAATCTTGCCTTTTTGTCTGCCTTGTCGAACTTTATTTGGTCTTCATTTTCTTCTTCAAGACGGGTAATGGTCCCGTCTACTACTTGCCATACTTCCTCAAACTCAAGCTACGTTCTGAGTTTGGTTTGCCAGGCAGCATAATTATTCCCCCTTAGTAGTTGGGAATTGGCAACAAGAACTTCAGTGCTGCACTAGAGATAGTAATATTTCACAAAACTTGAATATTTTTCTTTTATTGAATCTGCTTCTAAAAATGCTTTTTGACTAGTATATATAAGTCTATACTCATGATTCAAATGATGGCTCAAATTTCGAGAATAATAGTGTCTTGTCGGGCAAAAATTATAGCTAGAGGAAATCTTCTTCCTATAAGGAATATTATTTGGAATATTCCAATATTTTCTTTTCTATTAAAAAATATAGGTCCTTCCTTTTATCCTGTAATTTTAATAAAGGAAAGAGTAGACCTTTATTTTCTTTCAATGCTCTCTTCACCACCAATGTGAGATATATTTTGTGCACATCTGGACTTCACATGTCCATGTTTGCATGGAAAACGAACACTTAAATTTTTTCTTGTACCAGGTTACTCAAGTAATACTCCGAGCATGCAATGCTTTTGTCAAAAGAGGGGGTGCCTTTGATTTTTGGCGCACCTTTTTTTTTTCAATGAGTTTACACAGGTTTTTATGAGGGGTCCAACATTTCAATGAGTTTACACAGGTTTTTATGAGGGGTTATGAGGAGTCCCGGTCCACTCATACTGAGTGGGGTTTGAACCTTGGACCTCTCAAAGAGAGGTCAAAGCCCTTACCACTGCAGTAAGCTTGCAGCTTGGCACACCTTTGCTTGGTGAGTGTAGATTTTAATTTGAATTTTGCTCACTTGTTAATTTGTGTTCCCTTTTGTTTGGTGAATGCTGGATTTCGTCCATCTTCTTGAACGTTTTGACCTTCTGGATACTTCACTGTTGTGTTGAATATTTTGGAAATGAATGCCTTATCTTTGGTTGTCTTTGAGAATGGAATTGAGCACTCAGATTGTGCTCGTGGGAGTGCATAAAAAATCTTTGTTTGTGCCTGTATTTGGAAAGCGTCTCCAAACGATTTCTCCTCCTTCGTGGGTTGTCTCTTTTTTTTGTTTGTGCTTAGGTTTGGAGAGCTCCTCCAGACACTTTTTTTCTCCTTCGTGGCTCAGCTCTTTCTTCGTTTCAGTTTGTGCTTGGGTTTGGAGAGTGTATCTAGATGCTTTTCTGCTCCTTCGTGGGTCAGCTCTTTCTTGAGCGCCTTACTGTCGACAGTGATCTGAATTCAATTGCTGAGTGGGCTTGCTGAGATGTGCCTTTTTTATTTTCTTGCCATTCTCACCAATGTAAATTCTTGCAAATATTTATTGTAGTCCGCTTTCTAATTTGTTGAAACTGCAGGTTGCCCGTGAATGAACGGACGTTGGAAGTAAGCTATATTTAGGCCAAAGTAGTGTTTATTTTGCTTTTATATGTGCCTTGTTGAATTGCACATTTGTTTGTACATGCCGTTGAGCTCCTCGTGAATGTCGATCACACTATTCTTGCACTTGAGCTCTGAGTTCTGATTTCTATTCCAGATCAGAGTTGCATTTCAATGGCAAAATCAATAATGTTTTGATGAATATCTTCACTTTACCACGTTCCCTTGGAACTTTTATCTCTATGCCTCACACCTTTGTTTTGTCTTAAGAGAATTTTTTCAGCAGCTTGATTTCTTCAATGCTGCTTTTCTTTGCCTTTAGGGAAGTCTTTGCAATTTAAAAAGGTTTCAATAACCTTTTAATGCTTCAAATAATATTTTTGCAGCTGCTTGGCAGGAATTTTATCCTTCACCTTTGGCCTTGGAGGTTTTCTCTATTCTTTGTGAGCTCTCAATGCTCTTTGATTCAGCTGCTTGAAATTTTCTTGCAATTCTTTGTGAAGCTTCAATGGCTTCCTAAGTCTTCTTGTAATTTTTAAGGAGCTTCTATGGCTTCCTTAATGCCTTTTGAAATGACAATTCTTCAGGGGAAACTTATGACCCTTTTCCCTTTTTGCTAAACTTGACCTTGTTGTCACTTGCAGGCTTATGACCTTATTGGTCTTAGAAGGGATTGAGACCCTTTTTAATGCTTGAAGGCTTTTGCCTTTCTGGTCTTTGGCAAGGGTTTTTCACCCTGAGACCTTTGAATCCATTGTTTTTGCTTCACGGAGATGATTACCTCTCTTTTAATGTTTTTATAATCAATCTTCAATAGGGTTGGTCTACCCTTGAAACTTCTTCTCTCAAACAGAGTGCTTTTGGCGGCTTATCTATGCTGAAGCTAGAGGAGGATCTGAAGGAGAGTTTTTCTTCCTTCTACCTGCTCTGATACCACATGTTAGAACTTGAAGCTTTGATACTTTGCATTATGCAATGATGGGTATTTAAGTACATAGAATGCCTATTTCAGGCATAACAAACTCTCAACCAAACTTGCAACTACCTCTGTCCTATACTACATGCATAGACCTTGTGAGGGGTGGTTATACCACTTGCCACTTCACATGGGCTATGATGCTAACAAGAACATGAACATTTAATAACATGAACATATTGATTCTTCTCTACTTAGCTAGATGTGGTAATGTGCATTGTATCTTACCAGAGGATATAACTTGATCTCTTTAGTTGTCCTGTAGAAGTTCTTATTCCATGCTTGTCATTCTTTGATTTGTATGGAGCCAACAGAATGTGCTATGGTGTTGGGTACCTTGGTCAGGTTGACTGGGCCTAATTTACTTTTGTACTATAATCTATGAAGCATTTTAGAAATTTAGAAATTAGAAGTTAGATTTATACAAAGGAAATTGCAAAAACTTATAAAAATCTATTAAAGCAGTTCAAAGAGCATGCTTGAAATTGTTGAAGTTTTACGAGGGCTTAAGAACTTTAGAAGATTGAAAAGGTTGGAATTGTCAGTCATATATTTGGATAATTTGATGTCAAGAGATTTTTTGGGAGTGTCTCTCTTTGCTTTGCCTTTTTACGAGAATCGATATTGAGTTGAAATTGAAAGAAAAATTGAAATACCTTTTGAGTAGATGACAAGATTATTGTGTCACAGGAAGGCGGTTATATCTGTTTAAGTTGATAGAACTTTGTTACTATAGATTCAAGTTTTGTCTTAATTTGAAGTTCTGTTACTTTGTTCATGTTTGCAGGTCGTCTGTGGATTCATGCAGCTGCAAAAATTCCAGATCTTGAAACAATTCAAGCTATGGAAGAGTTTTACAAGGAAGTTTATAAAATTGATGGAGTGACAGACATAAAGTTTCCTGAACATTATCCAGTATCTCAACTTCTAGGTAGTCACTCAGTGCTGTTTTGAATGGTAGTTAATGTTGAATTTTGAGGGGGAATGCATCTCTGAATATGAGGTACTCTGTAATGGGTCCAATTAAAATATTTTGAATCGCTATGAACTCTGTGTGAACTAAAAGAATGCATATCTGAATTTTGAATGCTAACTAAAAGATTTTTCTCCTCTATGTCATAAAGATAGGAAAAACAGGTTTTAATTAAAGGTTTAATTGCATATAATTGAGACAAGAAATAGAAAAGTTTTGCTATAAAAAATTCAGTTTAGTAAATACATAGGAAAGAAGATAGCTTTTTCCATTTCGGAGTGTCATGGGCTTCAACTCAATCTAGGGTAGTCTCCTGGCATGGCTGTTGCACTTGGCCTAGATACATTTTCCATAGGCCTGTGCACAAACCACTTTGACATCAAAACATATTCTGCTGTAACATACTCTGAAAAGTCCATAGTTGTTTTAAGTGTATGGTATGGTTTTGAATTTGTCTCTGAATTCGTAGGTTTTCAAACTTAACACTATTATTTTTCGGTTTGATCCTTGTTTGGATCACATCAATGTGTCTTGAACTCTGAATACGTTTCTGCTCATTCCATTGTTCCCTCTATAGGACCATTTTGGGGAGTCCAGTGTAATTTTGATATCCTTTGTTTTACAAATTTGTTTTAGTTATTGCTTTCATTAAGCTATATATGCCTTGAAGGGGTGTAAGTTCCTCTCTAGGGTCGTAACCTGGGCAAATTATCTGCATAAGTTTAATGATCGAGCTACCCACATTATTGATACAAACTTTACTTGAATTAAGATCTGTATTTTTTTCAAATGTAGTTGCTCTATGACATGCCAACTATTAAGATAAGCTTTTGATTGGCATATCTTAAAAGCTTTTTATTTTGAATTGTGAAATGGTGTTCATAAATGTAACATGTTGATAATTTGGCATTTTATACTTCAATCCTTATGTTGCCTCTCATCCTAAACATCATTTGATTTGACTTATGCTGTATGCTGAACTTCTACGCCAATTTTATAACAGGAAATATTAAATTCCATCTATCTAACCAAAGTGCTATGCTTACAGGTTGTGTGAATGTAGTTGGATGTGTAAAATGTGAAGAACTAGTCTGCTGGGAAGAGCTGTCCAATGGTGTAGGTGTCTGCTCCTTTTTCATTATTTGACTAAAAACTGTGTGTGAGATTATTTTAACAAAATATCCAAAATTTTTGTTCTAATATGATGGAAAATACAGGTACGAATGGAAGGACAAACAGACTTTTGCTGGCTGTGTGAGGATCCCCAGGTACATTTCTTTCTACCTGTGTGCATCCTTGTAGCAGACTGTAGGACTGGTAAATACTATTTGCCTTTCCTGTGTAGCTCTTCTATCTCAAAATAATTCAAAGGGAGTATTACGATTGGCAAACTGTTTAGATTTTTTTTCTACAATAATTAGCTACCTAAAGATTTTCTTCATGTTAATTTAGAAACGATGTGGTTTGTTAAAATGTTTTCTCAATCATAGAGCGTGTGCCATAACATAAATATGGTAGCATCAGACTTTGATGAATATTATTATAATTAACTACAAAAGGAGCAGAATGAAGAGCATACATGATACTGTATAGATAATATTTTCATGGCCACAAAACAGAAGGGTACTTGAGAATGGAAATGGACGAGGGAGTTTGCTTTTGTTCCTGCCTTTCTTTTCTTTTTTATATTATCAAAGGCTGTTTAATTCTCAGTCACCTATGGAATACCTCAGGTTGTGTTTCCGATTGTCAAGTTGGCATTACATTATGCTTCTGAAGAAATATGGGAATATGAAGGTTCATTCAAACTGAGCTTGTGAGTGTAAAAACTGCTGACAAGTTGAAGTGCTTATGTTACTTTTAGATATTGATCCCAAAGTGAAGAAAATGTGAAATATCAGATCCCTGGTTTTCAAACAATATGGATTGTGTATACGTGATTCTAATGGCATAAGTTAATATTCTGTATCATTGCTATTGAGGATCTATTGATTTTAGTATTTTTTATGGCTCGAATATGTAGTTTTCTTGGTATACAATCATTCAACTCTTCTCATTGAAATATATTCCCACAAATCCACCATAATTTTTAATATGATTTTTTGCTGTCATAAGAATTTCCCTTTCACATCACCTGTTGTTCACTTAAGTATTTTTGTTCTGCTGTCTTGGATTCTTTTTACAATTTTCCCCTCTAACAGTGACCCATCAACATCTGTAGAGTTTGTACTCTTTAAATCACCAATCATCTGCATTTCTTTGTGCTTTCCATGCCAAATGATGTCAACTCTACCTTTCAAGTGTTTTTCATCTTTTATTCATGTTGAGTTATTTGTCTTGTGCCTTTGATTTTCTCTATTGCTATTGTTTCTTTTCCTTTCGCCAACTGTTCTGTTTCCTGTTCTTGTCATGTCATATGCATTGACCTTTGATTTGATTAGTTCATTGCTTCTCTTCTTAGTTGTGTTACTTTTTAATCCATATTTCTGTGTTCTCCGCAAACTCTAATTTTCTATCCATAAATCAAGAAATTGTGTATCAATGCACGCAAATATAGTTGATGGTAGTAGAAATTTAAAAGCTACTCTTTCTGTTTTCTTTGTCTCTGTGATTTTCCTTTCATCTCCATCAGAGTCAAAACTGAAGGTCCACACATATCAGTGCAGAGGCAAGATTGAAATTTACTTCCATTAACAAGAATAATATTATGTAAACAAACAAACATTTCTTCTCTTGAAAATTCAAGACAGAGGACAACAGTCTTTATCCAGAATATGACTATAACATACATCTTGTCTCCTCATATTTACATCTCTACTGATCCAAAAATTTCCCCGTTTTATCCTTAGGTATATATCTTTACAATGATATCATTTTCTGTTTATTTAGGCTGAGTTATGAACTCTCAAAGCAATAAGTAGTCTTACAGCATTGCCCTTCAGCATTCATCAGAATTAACTTTCAACATTTGACACTCTACTGAATTAGCAAATGCTCCAGGCATTGATTAGATTGGGTGGTTTAGTCAGTTTCTATTTGCAGGGACCTTTTCCTGTTAATGTTCAAAAAATGAACTTAAAAATGGCACATTATTTTCAGTCATAACACTCTTTTCTGCTGCCATTGACTTGGCTACAAGATAAAGAACTTTTCATGTGACTTGCAATAAAGAATTTTGACACGACTAGACATGACTATCTTAGTTATTTCCTCATGTGTCTTAAAGAACCGTGTCTTTTAGAGACAATCTGCCCTTGTATACCTTTTAGAAAACTGTGTTGGACTTTCTTGTATGCTTTGATCTGTTTGAAGGGAAACTTGGGTTTTGCTGAATCATCGTCAACAATGCTTTCAACCTTACTATCTTCAAACCCCTTTGTTGAAGTCAGCGTCAAGTAGATAACTGGCCTAAACCACCACATCTTATCATTTTGTCTTTCTTTCGTCATTTTTGACTGCAACTGCAATGGACTGCTTTCAACTGGTGGTTCCTCTACTTTTCCACTCTTTTAACTAGCATGTTTTCAACACTTTAAATCTCGGCATTTACATTTTTGACAAACGACTGACTCGACATAAACCATTATTTTGCCCAATGAGTTTCATGACTTTTCCACAACAATCAATTGAATGACTTAGACTCCTCTCTCGTTGCTCAAATTTTGCAATGGTCAGGTTCACTAGAACTGCCATCAAATAAATCAGATTTTTTATTGCTATGACTCAGTTTGCAATGGTCCTACATAGTAAACAAACTTTAACTGGGAACAATTTTCAACACACTGTTAAACATGAAAGCAAGACTCCTTTTATTTCCAGTACTTGTTTCAGTTTGATCACAAACTTAAATTTTCTATTTATTTCATATATGAATGCAAGACATAATATTTAATTGACCAAATAAACTTAAAGGGTGTGTAAAAGAAACATTTAATTCACCTTAGAGAGCTGCAAGCTTACTGCAGTGGTAGGGGCTTTGGCCTCTATTTGAGAGGTCCAAGGTTCAAACCCCACTCAGTATGAGGGGACCGGAACCCCTCATAAAAATCTGTGTAAACTCATTGAAAAAACATTTAATTCACCTTGTACTGAGATAAACTTTTTTTTTCCAAGGAGTTTTACTGGGATAAACTTTTTTTTTCCAAGGAGTTTTACTGGGATAAACTTATCACATAACCTGACTTCTACAATTTTTTGACTTGACATTGAACTTTTCTTAACAATTTTTAACAAAATCAACTATCTTTTTGACAGGTAAATTTAACTGCGTTTATGCGTTGGGAAATGACCCTTTTACATGCCAATTATTCATGATCATCTGTCACTCCCAAGAGAGAGAAATTCTTTTATCGACAACAAAAGACCACCTTTTTCTTTTACCTTGAATGAGGCATTATAGACTTCAGAGTTTCACAAATATCTTTTTGAATCGCCATCATTTGATTTGTTTCTTGTTTGTTTGCATCCATTGAGTTGTTCTCCCAAGTTTAGATTTATCTTTGTATGATTTATTTGCCCAAATAGTCAATATTGAACTCCAACTGGAATTAGAGAAATTGGTTTTGAGCTCTTATCTATTGAAATTGCTTATTTAGAAGACAATTCCACTAAGCAATGCAATGTCTTCAACATTTGATGTATTATTTTTCTTATTTTGAAGGATTTGGTTGATCAGCTAACATCTGATGTTTGTCTATAGTAATAGATGGGTACAAGTTCTTTCTGTTTCTTAGTAAACATGCAACTCTATTCAGATGCATAGTGGCGATATTATTTACTAAGTTTTAGCAGACTCCCTACCTAAGTAGTGTGCAGCGAGGACAATTTATACATGGTTTAAAAATTATTTGTCAAGCTTCTTATGCTGGGTTTTCTGTTTTTTATGTGGCAGAAACTATTAGTTCCTTTTGAAATGCGAGGATATCAAGGTGTATATAACCTAGAAAGAAAGGTAAATTTTGTCACTCACAGAAGCTTTAACATTGACTGTCCTATCTTGTGGGAACTGTAAAATTATGTTTGGAGGATATTTAATTTTTTTGGGTTAAAGCTCATTTTACTGTAATATTTTACTTGAATCTTTTAGAGTGTGAAGTTCATGTTGACACAAAGCCTGTAATGATTGTATACAGTCATTTTGCCTTGTTTTCCAAACTATATTTACACCTTGAAATTGCTTATGTTGGGATGAGAATTTGTTTCAAAATCCAACAGATTATTGTTACATTTTCCTGAAACTTGTGGCAGATTTTTGCATCAGCCGTAAGAGGCCTTAGGCCAGTTGAGAGCCCACTACCAGTAAAGTTTCCACTTCCAGATCCATTAAATCCCTTCTCCTTGAAGCCTGGAGCTCTTACTCATATTAGTTCCTCATCTGATAATCTGGTCAAGACACCTGGCATGGATGCAGCAATTGCTGGAGCAAGAGCAGCCGCAACACAGTTTAAGAAAAAAGGGCACGGTGCTAGGGCTGATTCAAGTCGACTGAAGTTTGATAGGGAAAAAGAAGGTGTTGAATTTGGATCAAGTAAAAGTAGAGGTGGCTTGCTTGAATCAAGCCAAACCAAACCGAAAGCTGTTTCATCTAAAGTCAACCAATCGTCTCTTTTGAATGCAAGAACTTCAGGAGCAGGTCCATTTTCAAAACCTATGATGCATGAGGAAAATAGCAGGCTAGAATCATACCATGCTGATAGGGCTGAGTCACATCGATCTGAAACTAGAGCTTCATCATCTAGGGTAAGAATTTCTTAACTCTTATGATGTTTATGAAGTTTCCTGAAGGAAGAAGTCTTTCTAGAATTTAGAAATAATTGCTCTCAAAACTCAAGACAGATATAAAACTCTTTGTTTTGATGAGAAAATTGAAGATGGACTGATCTGTATTGGTTATGCCAACTTTTATAGAACTAGATATACTTTCAATTTATAATTTTATTCCAGTGCTAACTAAACTATGTCAATTGTCAAATCATGGTACATGACAGAGCAGAAATGCTAATTATCAATTTTAATAACCAATTGCAGATTTTTGCAGCAGCAGTAAGAAGCCTCAAACCAAGTTAAGGTCAAGTAGCTGTTCACTTTCCAAAACATTAAGGTGAAAAGTGGGAGATGATTCTAATCTTGATTTTGTGAAAGAAATCTTCCTCTGTAGACTTGGCATTAGTGTTTGCAATAGCCGTTTCAGCCAAAATACGGTTGAGGCAGAAAGGGCAACATAGCAGACTTAAATCAACATGGCTTGAATGTCTTTTCTTCCAAGATTGGGTGTTTTCTACACCTAAGATTGTTCAGTCTGGATAAATTTGTTAATATTGTGTATATGTTTAAAATGTAACTAAGATAATCTCGAGCTTTTAAACGTTTCAGAGGTTTGAAATGGTTTCTTTTCGTTTGAAAATATCCCCTTTATTGGGACCATCAGAGTGCTATTTGCACTCTCAGATTCACTTGACTCACATTGTTGCTGGCACTGTACTTTGTAATGTTATAAGAGATAAATATGTGCAAGAGGGAGCAACACATCCAACAGGTGGTCTTTGATTTTAGTATCTCCAATTTGGGGTATTACTTGTGCTTCCGGATTCCAGATTATTTATGTTAGTAAAAAACTTCCGATTTTATACCTGCAAGCAGAAAACACAATAACAGAGAACAAAACAACAACACAGGTAACACAGATAACACAGATTTTACGTGGAAACCTGCGATGTGCAGGAAAACCACGGGGCAATGGCAACTTCTTTTTTTTCATTTCAGCAAACTTTACATTCTCAACTCCATGCACATCCAAGGGATCATTCTCTTTTTATAGAGCAGAAAAGGAAAACACTGAAACTGTTTGTTTCCTCTCCCAAAGGAAGCCTCTGGAAAACTGTTCGTTTCCACTCCCATGGAAAAGCGTCTGAAACTGTTCGTCTTCCGCATCCAGACGTCTGGCACAAACTGCTGCCTAGATGTCTGACACAAACTGCTGCCTAGACGTCTAGCAGCAGCCTCTGCTGGCTAAAACCCTGCATAGTGACTTCACCTCCTAACAATTTATATACTTATATTGCTGGTGGTAAAGGGACAATCAACCCTGAAGTAAAAATGATTAATGTCGTTATGAATTTCAATGCTGACATGAAATAGTTCCAATGCTTGTTGGTTTGTGGATTTAAGTTGTACATGCAGCATTTGAATATGTGATTTGCACTGTAAAAATATGAGTTTCAAATACAGTTGAATGTTTATTTTTTTTTGGAAAAGCTTCATTTACTAGTAATTAATTGCCTCTTTGTAATATGCTATGGAAGATTCAATGCAGTAATGCCCTTTGTTTGGATATTAGACATTGATGCCTTAAAATGTTATCAATTGTTACAAGCTATTTTTATTAGGTTGATTCTAATGAGTATGCCAATTGGTTATTTTATGACATCCTATGAAATAGATCTTATCTTCATTTGTGAACAATTTTTGGTTATTGAATCGTTCTGCAATATTTTGAAGTATCATTTTTTTAACAAGCTATATGTGGCTTTTATTTGAGTCACTCGTCAAAATATCAAAATAGCATAGTTGCTATTAAATCAATTAGACCATCCAACCTTCCTTTTTATCAAAAGATATTCATCATATTTCTCAAACTCCTGTTTTTTCTTTTATTGACTACTTGATATTATTTTTATTAAGAGAATCTCACGGCCAATTGTCTTTTTAACATATGAATTTTGTTAAGAAAAAGATACAAATTATTTGTTACCTTATTTTCTTTTATATATATATATGCTGACATTTTTGTTTTGGACTTACAAAATAATGCTATTGGCGAACCAATCCCCACATCAGTTTTTTTTTTTTTTTTGATGAAAGGCCATTTTAATTATAAAAATAAAAGTCCTTTACAACTAAAAAAAAAGTGTGGGTGGAGAAAAAAATCACACCCCGAATGTCACTAACTTATCCTAATAGCGGATAAAGAAAAACAAACTTCACCATACGGACACCACTATCATCAACAACAAACTAGAAACAATCTACAACCAAAAAGGTTTTTTTTAAAGAAGGGGGCTTGTGGCAGACATGGCCTTATCCATTTGAAGTGGGTGGTTCCTCCCACCCATCAAAGCGCTCCTCATCCCAACCTCAAGCATGAGTAATTGGAGGAGGAGGACGAGACCAACCAGAAATATGCCCATGGTTGCCTGAAGCCCCCCAACCATCATTAGGCACAGGCGCAAATTGTGAAGTGATCACAGGCGTAGAATGCTGGGAGGTGTACATATCCGATTGCTGCAACGGACCTCCATAGTCACGGGATCTGCTTCGAGGAGGTTGACACCATGCACGATCAGGGCGTCGACGTGAACGGGATCTGGCTGGGTGAGGAGGCAAACGATCAGGGGCCTCTCTATTGACAGCACAAGGGGCATCACCCCAATAATTTAGTAAAGCCTGCAAATGGTCCAACTCCATAGCCACATTTTTAGCCTGGTCACAGATCTGAAACCACACATCATGAAAAACTTCAAGCTTGTCAGCAAATGAAAAATCCTGAGACGGATCAACCTGCTTGAAAAGAATCTTGTTTTTAAATTTCCAAATGTGAAATAGAAGGCTGACTCTGAAGATATGCCACAATTCCCTCAACGGGAGAGAAAACTGAATGGGATCACCTAGAAGGACATGATGCCACGAAAGCTGCAGGGACATAAATGGGGCAAAGAAAGAACCCACCCAACTCCAAGCGAGACTGGCCCGTCTACATGCCCAAAAAAGATGCATACAAGACTCAGGTTCTTGATAAAATGGGCATCGGGGCTCAGGCACCCCCATATAAGAAAGTCTGCGACCAAGGGGCAAACCCTGATACAGTAAGATCTAGACAAAAAAAGCTTTCTTTGGCTCCATATAAGATGCCCAGGCTGAATGAAATTTGGTTTTCCACCAAGATGGTGATGAGAGGAGGCCCCAGTTGACACTGAGTTTCGGCACTGTGGGTGTAGTTGGCATAAGCCAGTCACAACTTTGGCTGGCTCTGTAGCTGAGCAAGGAAGTGCTCTTATACCAGGCCCAATATTTCCACCAGGGTTTCTAGAACCTGACACCTAATTTTTGCCATAAGGAGAAAGGTGTATGGTCTAGAACAACATCATACGTAGCATTGTCAGCGTTGGACAAGCGAAACATCCTTTTAAAATCTTTTCAAGAAATTCAGTCTCTATTTTCCCTGGAGTAAAAATCTGCAATGGCGGCAATGCCCCGCTTAAAAAATTTATGGGCATGGACCCACGGAACTTGGCCCAATGGCTTACTCTGAAGCTTGAATACAGGGGACCACCAGACATTGAGAAAATTAATGGAAAGGCCTTTATGTGAATGGACCCCCTTCCAAATAATCCAAGGGTTTAATTGTTGCCAGGCCTTCCATATGCTTTTAATGATAAAGGGGCTAGGGATTTTAATAAAAACTAGGGCCAACACTAGAGAGGACAAATCCATTCCTGCCCAGGCTCGTCGGTTAAGGGGAAGCCCAGCCGAGATGCAATGTTTAATAAGAACTTTCCGTGCTTCAGGTCCTTTGAGAGCCTACACAATCCATTTAGCACAGAGGGCTAACCCTTGACGCTTACAGTACAACAAACCCATACCCCATGCTTGCCGTGGGAGACAACAAATATCCCAAGCCACTATGTGAAAGCTCTTCCGCTTAGACCCACTAGACCATAGAAAATCCCGTAGTAATTTTTCAAGCCGTTTGTAACAAGCCTGGGAAGGGACCCAACAAGACGAGTAATAAACATGCGTGGAAGCCAACACTTCGAGCAAATTTGAAATTTGCCAGCAAGAGACAACTTCTTAGCATTCCAATATTCCAGCTTGCTTTCTACTTTGCTGATGACATAAGACCATAATTGGGACGGAGAGCCTTGAAAGGCAAAAGGAATGCCCAAGAATTTGAAGACTTCTCCAGGGCTGAATCCAACTCCACTTGCACATGCTTGAAGCCAATGGGGAGGAGGTTGTAGGGATTACCTGTAACATGAGGTTTTCCTCCATTGGATATTAGACACGGAGGCTTTGCAAAAAATATCAAGACAAGAAAGAGCTTCAGAAAGAGATTGTTCATCCTCATTCAAAGTAAGAAAGGAATCATCAGCAAAATGGCCGTTAATGAGTTTACCAACATTCTCAGGAAGGGAAATACCCTGAAGCATCCTAAGAGAAGCACAATGAGCCAAAAGATAACCAAATGCTTCTGCTGCTAAAATGAATAGCGAGGGGGCCAAAGGACAACCATGCCTTACTGACCTATGCAAGCCAATAGCATCAGTTTGAAACTTGTTGAGAGAAAGCACAGCTGATGCATCCTGAAAAAGCATTTTAACAAAGAAAATAAACTGAGGACCAAAACCAAGAGCTTCCAACATGGAAAGAATGAAAACCCACTCAATTCAATCATAAGCCTTTTCAAAGTCAAGCTTGAGGAAGAGGGCCTGTTGACTGGACCTGCGAGCCCATTCCATCCCTTCCCAAACATCGAGAATGTTGTCCAAAATATACCTATTCTGGATAAATCCAGTTTGCTCAGGCCTCACAATAGAGGGAAGCAATGGCCTAATCCGCAAAGCAAGTGCTTTGGCAATGATCTTGTAGCTGACATTAAGCAAAGTTATTGGCTTCCAATTTGTAATAATTTCTGCTGCCCTTATTGATAATAACACCTAAGGAGCCAGACTGTAGGGCTTCTAAATATACTTTATGCAAGTTAGGACCAACAAACTCCCAACAAGTTTTGTAAAATTTGCAGTGGAAGCCATCAAGCCCTGGGGCCTTCGCGTCTGCCATTTGAAACAAGGCATCTGCAAGATCCTGCTCTAATAGGGGCCGTTCACATTCATTCTGCTGCGCTGGGGAGAGGCAAGTTGGGATAACCTCTTTCCAACATTGAAGGACTAATTCTCGTTCAAGGGTGTATGATTGAGCAGCAAAAACATGAGAATAATACCGTGCAAATTCGGCTGATATCTCAGGAAAAGAGGCGGTGCGAACCCCTTTAACCACTAAAGCTTTGAATTGAGTGGAGTGACGCGGAGGTCTGGAAAAAATCTTTAGAAACGCGGTCACCCAATTTGAGCCAATGCAGTCTGTCTTTAATCTGAGCCCCTCTGGCCTCGTACTCTTCAGCCACTTTGAGCTCATGCTGGAGCTGAGCGACATGGGCTTGAATGACGGAGTCAAAAGGAGAGGCCTCAAGACGGAAGGAGGCCTGTGCAAGCTCATTATGTAGAGCAATATTAGAGCGACGACGCAGCTGCGCCACCTTCCCCAGGCTTTTGAGCAGAGCAGTGGTACGACAAATGGCATCATTCGACCACTCAATCCATCCTAAATCTCCATTGGGTCTGGGTACAATGTTCCAGATCCTTTGGATGTGACAAACAATAGTTTCATGTTGCAAGAAAGAATTGTTAAGAAAAACTGAGCATGAGTAGGCCATTGATGGGTGGAGGAAACATGAACAAAGAACATTATGGGGGAATGATTAGACGAGACCATACCAAGAATGGTTTCAACAAAAGGGACTGAAGGGAGCCGACGAGAAAAAGAAAACTTGCACTGGTTTGACAACATAGCCCTGTCCAACCTTTTTAAAACTCTTGCGGGGCCTGACTGAAAATTAGACCATGTGAACCACAAATGCTCGGGAAACTGACCCATGAGAGAAACAACCATTGGGATCGAAGACCCCCAATTTATTTTTCATAAAATACCAAGCATGTCGCTCTTCCGAGGCCCACCTATTGGGAACCTGACCTATTTTATCATAAGGCTTATCGACCATATTGAAATCACCACACATTAGCCAGACTACGGTAGGTAAGGACAAAGCACACCATCTCCACAGTGCACATCTATCTTGGACCTCATTAGAGGCGTAAATATTAATAATCCTGAAGGAAAGACCACCAAATTCAAGAAGAATCCAAACTGCATGGTGAGAGGGGTTAGAACCCCATGTGACAAAATTGCTTGCCCACCTATTATTAAGCAAAATGACAGCACCTCCATTGTCGTGATTGTGGTTGGTAACATACATCTGAATTCCAGAACATAACATAGAACAAGTAGATTGCAAATTGAAACCTGCCACTTTGACTTCTTGTAGACACACAAAATTTGGATGACCATAGAGACTGGAACAGGTAGTGAGCTCATCCCGAACCATGTAACGACGAACAAGACCCGTCAACCCACATACATTCCAAGATAGAAACAACATTAAAAAGAGTCAAGTTGCATACCCCCACTGGCCTTAGTCGCATTCTCCGACAACAGGTGATAGGGATTATTCTTAAGGGCATCCATGGTGGTTGAGGAGAGAGAAGTTTGCCGCCACTTGTCTAAATGAGCAAGCCGTTGATCTTGCAGGGGGCTACGGGACCGTCGTCCTAAATTATGAGAGAAACTTCCTTCAGCCCTTGCCTCGTATGGAGAACCCAAGGGCACAGTGGACCGAATCCCTTCATCATCGTCTACAGAGTCGACGACCTGTTGTGGTTGCTCCACAACGTACCCCAAAATTGGGGACCCACCTTTTTGCATATTTTCCAAGAAGACCGAAGTGGCCCATATGCTAAAGATCAAAGAAAAAGCAAAATACTGCAAGGAGAAAAAAGTGTCACGATATCGCGACATGTTGCATTTTCGCGGTCCAAAGCAAAGAGAAAAAGCAAGGAGGAAAAAGTGTCGCGATATCGCGACATGTTGCATTTTTCGCGGTCCAAAGCAAAGAGAAAAAACAAGAAGGAAAAAGTGTCGCGATATCGCGACATGTTGCATTTTCGTAGCCAAAAGAGAAGAGAAAGAACAAGAAAAAAAAAGTGTCGCGATATCGCGACATGTTGCATTTTCGCGGCCAAAAGAGAAGAGAAAGAACAAGAAAGAAAAAGTGGCACGATATCGCAACATGTTGCATTTTTGCGGTCAAAAGAGAAGAGAAAGAACAAGAAAGAAAAAGTGTCGTGATATCACGACATGTTGCATTTTCGTGGCCAAGAGCAACAAAAGGGGGCAAAAGTGTCGTGATATTACGACATGTTGCATTTTCGCGGTCCTGTTGAAACAAAATCTGCCTTCGGTTAATAGTGTTGTGCCTTAAGACTTTGCCAACATTGAATAGACAGATCTTGCTTGAGATCATCTGTCTAGTCTCCAGAGAAGGGTGGTTCCTTTGAGTTTTTTAGAGAAAAGGGGAGCAAAAGATAAGGGAAATATAGCCTAAGCTAGAAACTTTTCTCATGGTACAAATTGGACAACAAACATTGACGATGCAGATTACTACTTTCAGAGTTTTCTTTATATGTTTGACGATGCAGATTACTACTTTCAGAGTTTTCTTTATATATTCTTTAGAGAAAACACGAATTCCTGAGTGTGACTTTTAGATGTTCGTCTAAAAGCATGTAACTATCTTTTAATGTTCAACTCTAGAAACAAGATTTATACGTGCACAATCTAGATTTTAGAACAGATACATTATAAAACTTAGAGTGAATAAAAGTTAAAACAACCAGATACATACACTTGCACACAGAAGTTTCGGAAGCCAGAAGAAGAAATCTTTTATTGCTTGTAATCCAATACATGTACATCAAGCTTGTAAACATCCAAGAGCCGACCTTTTTTCATGGTCAACTCACTCCTATTTATACCCTAAAAAGAGTATCTTCTACTACGTACATTTAATTTATTCAATCAATTACAAGTAATTGTCTGCAGTTTCTAATAATATACAACGGATTTCCCACAGATTGGATAGATTTCCTTCGGCTAATTTTAGATGAGCCCGTTGTTACGCAATCATCCGGCGGACTTGCCAGGTTATAATCAACAGACCATTCTTCAGAAATCAGCACCTGATGTCAGTGCATGTCCTCAGTTGCCAAAAATATACTTTATTCCTTTACAGCTGGCGTGTCGCAAAATCGCGACATTCTTTCCTTGCTTTGCTCTTTTGCCTCCTCCAGCCGCGAAAATGAGACATGTCGCGAAATCTCGACATTCTTTCCTTGCTTTGATTTTCTGCCTCTTCTAGCCGTGAAAATGAGACATGTCGCGAAATCGTGACATTTTTAATTGCTTTGCTCTTTTGCCGCCTCCAGTCGCGAAAATGAGACATGTCGCGAAATCGCAACATTCTTTCCTTGCTTTGCTTTTCTATCGCTTCCAGCCGCGAAAATGAGACATGTCGCGAAATCGCGACATTCTTTCCTTGCTTTGCTTTTCTGCCGCTTCCAGCTGCGAAAATGAGACATGTCGCGAAATCGCGACATTTGTCTCTTGCTTTGCTCTTCTGCTACTTCCAACCGTGAAAATGCGACATGTCACGAAATCGCGACATTCCCATGTCTTTCCTTTATTTCCTTTCGGATGGTCGCAAAAATGTGACATGTCGCGAAATCGCGACACTCCTCCGCGTTGCTCTTTTGCTGCCTTCAGCCGCGAAAATGCGACATGTCACGAAATTGCGACATTCTTTCCCGCTTGGACTCTTTTGCCGCCTTCAGCCGCGAAAATGTGACATGTCGCGAAATCGCGACATTCTTTCCCGCTTGGAATTTTTTGCCGCCTTCAGCAGCGAAAATGCGACATGTCGCAAAATCACGACATTCTTTCCCGCTTGGACTCTTTTGCCGCCTTCAGCCGTGAAAATGCGACATGTCGCGAAATCGCGACATTCTTTCCCGCTTGGACTCTTTTGCCGCCTTCAGCCACAAAAATGAGACATGTCGTGATATCGTGACACTTCTGCCTCTTTGTTCTCTTTTGTTGCTCTTAGCCGCGAAAATGCAACATGTCGCGATATCGCGACACTTTTGCCTCCTTGCTCCCTTTTGTTGCTCTTAGCCGCGAAAATGCAACATGTCGCGATTTCGCGACACTTTTTCCTCTTTGCTCTTTCTCTTTGCTTTTGCTCGCGAAAATGCAACATGTTGCGATATCGCGACACTTTTTCCTCCTTGCTCTTTCTCCTTGCTTTGGACCGCGAAATGCATCATGTTGCGATATCGCGACACTTTTTCATCCTTGCTCCTTTTTGTTGCTCTTAGCCGCGAAAATACGTGTCGCGATATCGCGACACTTTTACCTCCTTGCTCCTCTTTGCTTTGAACCACGAAAATGCAACATGTCGCGATATCGCGACACTTTTTCCTCCTTGCTCTTTCTCTTCGCTTTGAACCGCGAAAATGCAACATTTCGCGATATCGCGACACGTTTTCCTCCTTGCTCTTTCTCTTCGCTTTGGACCGCGAAAATGCAACATGTCGCGATATCGCGACACTTTTTCCTCGCGGTGTTTTGCTTTTTCTTTGATCTTTAGCATATGGGCCACTTTGGTCTTCTTGGAAAATATGCAAAAAAGGTGCATCAGCTGTTTTTCTGTAGTTAGTCACTTTTTGACTAACGGGTCCAAAGCAAAGGAAAAAGTGTCGCGATATCGCGACATGTTGCATTTTCGTGACTCAAAAAGGGCAGGCAGGCAGAGAAACAAAAGTGTCGCGATATCGCGACATGTTGCATTTTCGCGACTCAAAAGGGGAAGGCAGGTAGAGAGACAAGAGTGTCGCGATTTCGCGACATGTCCGATTTTTGCCAAGGGAACAAAGTAGTGGACAATGCGTCTGATATTAGTGATGAACACCAGGATAGTGAAACTGAAGACTGCATAATGACGTGGACCTATAAGGAATAAATCGAAGATTGAATAAGGTAATTTGTCACATAAGGACAAAATCCAATGAATAAGACAAAACGTTACATAAGGAATCTTTAATGATTTGAAATCATTTAAGATGGTCGTTACACATGGAAGGAAGCGGACGCATGCCCATGTGGAGAAAAGGAAACGTTTTTTTTGAAATCAAACGAAAAGTGAAGAAAACCAAACAGAGGAAGCCAAACCATGGGAATGAAACGAAGGGCCACAAAATAGAAACGAAAAGCCTTTTTGGAAACCAAAACACATGCATGCACAAGGGAAGGTGAAACGAACAACCATTGGAAAATGAAACGAAAAGCTTCCTGAAAATTTTAAATACGCCAGGCAAGGATGTTTTGAGGGGTTGGAAACTACTGCGAGAAGAGTTGCAGATTTGAAGGCAAGAGGGCCATTATGGACCTGTTTGAGTCGTTTTCTTCCATGGACTGGTTTGGGAAAACCAGAAATTTCTGTTATTGTAAAATGACAAATTTTTAATACAGAAAGTTTCAGAAAGTTGCATCTTATGGACAAGAAAGGAGGAGTCATTTTCTGCATGCAAGATTAAATGTCTATTTTTCCCCTTTTCAGATTTTAGGCTTGTAAATGGAGTTTATGCAAGTTTTCTTGGTTGCTTCATGCGAATGTTTAAATCTGAAAACCTCATTTAAAACCCTAGGAGCCAACACTTAGCTTATCCGGATTGTGCTTGTTTTGCAAGTCCAATAGGTTAGGTTGCATGCATGAAAACCTCACATCTTCGGTTTTGTCGAAATAGGATAGCATCATAATGAATGCATTTTATTTTCGATTTTTTGCATTTTCATTTTCATTTTTCTGCATTTTATTTTTCCATAAATTTTAATTTTAATTTTTTTTTTTTCGAGGTATTAAAATAAACATTTAAAAAATTTCAAAATCCAAAAATAATTTCACCATTGCGTAGGTTATACTTCAGACTTCCAATATGCACTTTGAAATTTCATTTTCGGAGTTGTTTAGTATTTTTAAAAATTCATCGAAGTTGTTTTATTACAGATTTTAAAAAATCCGAAAATAGAAAATTTCCATTTTAAGGTCAAATTTCATTTTTTCAGTTTTGTTTTGCACTCATGAGCCTATGATGACATTCCCTTCATGAAAATTCCAATTTCATTGAAGGTTTTATGTTTTATGGCATTTTCACAAATTTCCATTTTGAGCCTAAAATTACCCTCTCTTCATAAAAATTCTAATTTTACGAAAGAGGGGTAATTTGAGTATTACATTGAAGGTCTTTTCTTCAAAGCACTTAATTGTTCATCTTGATGAAAATTTGATTTCATTTAAGAGGGATAAGTTAAAGTGACATTTAAAGCCCTTTATCCAAGGCCATAAATTATTGCTTCTTTGTGAAAATTCATTTCACCAAAGAGGGATAGTTTATCGATCATATTGAAAGCTATCTTTATCTTCATGATAAGAAGCCATATTTGGACTTAATAAAGAAGATAAAATCTACCTTAAAACTCTCAAGATAAAAGGAATTAAGGCACTACATCGTGGTCATATGAGGGCCAACTCACATTTGCTTTATTTTGGTTCAATGAACAATCACTAAAGTTTCATGGTAAAATAAACCAACATTGCCCCTTGTTTAGAGTTACTTGCAATCACTAAGGTGTTCCAAGCATTTAAAATGAATATATTTATTTGAGATTACTAATACACATATGCAAAATGCTAAATATAGCGGAGACCTTGGAGAAGTTGTTTGTTTAACTTCTTTGCAAGAGGGGATTTGGAACCCAAATCCTAAGGGAGAGTGTACTTTCACAATTGGGTGAAAATACCACTCAACATTTTGGCGCTAGAAGGAGGGCCTGATTTGGTTTATTTCGGTGTGATTTAAATGCTATAGGGATTTAAATTTTGAATATTTCATGCCCTATTGATTATTATCTTTAGCCCTCTTTTAAACAATACAACCTTGTAGTGTTAAAAGGAGGACATGAATTGCTATGCATTGTTCTAACGCTTTTGATTGTTCATACAGGAATAATGTGTTTTGATTTGATTTTGAAAATTTTTGGTCTTGACTAACGAGGTTGTCTCCATGCAATTACTTTCATTGGATTTTAATGGATACATCTCTTGGTTGATGCTAACATGATTATTCATACGTTACATGTTTGATATTTGCGAGTCATTTCATGCTTATTTGTAAGGAATTATTTTGTCTAAAATGTATTTGTTGTCGGTATTATGCTCTTCACTTGCGTGTAATGCGATCTTGTGAATCGGAAAGCCTACAACACTAGGAGTATGCTCTTCACTTGCGCATATGCGATCCGGTGAATCAGAAACTAATTTACATTTTTAGAATATTGCTTTGTCATGGTTCCTTCTTTTATTCATGACTAACAAATTGGTTTTGAAGTTATTCTTTGAGTTTCACTAATGGCAACATCCGAGGAGCAAATTGTATCCCTAAGAGAAGAAATGATGTCCCTAAGAGAAACGATGGTATCTGCATTAGGAAAGTATTATGAATGTCATTCTACCTTTGGAACACCTTATCAAATTCATGAAATGTTATTGGAGTTTCTACGACTTTTTAATCAAGAGGTGGCATCAGGATACCTACAAAATCTACATATCTATAAGTTCACATTATGTCAATTTCAAATATTTTGTGAGCCTATTGCTTGTAGGTTCTTCCCATACATTGTGGGTGATAGATCATTCTCGTGGTATTGCCATCTACCCATGGAGGTTAAGACTTCTTGGAGCCAATTAGAAGCAACCTATCTTTATCACTTTGGTAATCAAGTTGACTTGGATAGGTTGCAAAATCAATTCACCTCTATGTGTAAAGAGCCTAATGAGTCCATGAGTCAATTCAGTGTGAGGTTTCATGAATTGTACTCTCAAATGTGGGAAAGTTTGGGTACATCGGAAGAGGAAGCTATTGAAGTATACCTGAGAGCCATACCCCCCACACTTGCTACACTCATTAAGGAAAACTTGGATGACTTGTCTCTAGAGACAATCTATGAGATCTTTGAAAAGGTAGAACAAGTTTTGGAAGAAGAAAAGGCACAACATGTTCACATGAGAGATTGTTCTTTTGGAGTTAGTGATGCCAACCGACACCAACCAATCAAATATAGCACCCTCCACTCCAATGATACCTAAGGTAAATGATCAAGGGGATGAATTTGAAGGTCCAAATGTTACAACCACCTTAGATGTAGTCCAAGAGGAGGTGCAAATTGCTAAGTCGACATCCACCAGTGAGGATTATGCAGAGATGATCTCATTCATAGAGATACATGATTATTCGGATAAAGGGGTCCTAAATTCAACAAGGTTTGAGATAGGTGATAGGACATAAACCTACCATAGAATTGAATGAAGTGGTTGAAAGTGAAATTGGAAGAAAATCAATAAATGAATTTGAAGATATGATAGAATTTCACCACTTGTTCTTGGAAGACACTCTCGATGAGAAGCTTGGAACTAATGATCAAAAAATTCTTCACCCTCCAAATTGTGATAAAATCGAATCATGGGTTACTAATTTGGACGATGATAGCCTTACAAATTTGAATTCAAGAAATAACCCACTTTTGAAAGTTATTGAACCATCTAAAGAAGGTGAAGGTGAATTTGATGAGAAACACATTGATGAATTGGAAGATGTTGAAGAAGTAGTTGAACGTCACCACTTGACTTTGGAAGATGATTATTATGATGCTTGGAAGAAGTGGGAAGACTACACTCACTCCAAAACTGCTAATGAAACTTGTGTGCCAATTGATATACTAGGACAATATAATCGCCTACTCAAAGGAAGATATTACAACTCCTGTACAATTTGAGGATGTTTTGGAAGAGGGTTTCAAATCTCATCAAATTTTGGAAGATTATAATGATCCTATGACCAAGGACAAAGAAGAAAAAGAATTGACAAATGAATCAAAAAATCATGTCACAAATACCATGGAGTTTCATCCCACAAATTTGGAAGATAATTTTTACAATGGTTGGGGAAGATATGAAGATGTGTTATTTCCTCACACCCTTATTGATGAAGCCTCTATTCCAATTTATATGCAGGATGTTGAAACTTCTACTTCATACGAAGATCTCACATTCACAAGATTTGAGAAGGTTACAAAATTCGATCATGTTGAATATAAATTCATTGAAGATTCGGATACAAGTTTGCATGATTATTTTGAGGATTCAAATGAAGAGATACCATGGATAGTGAACAAAGAATTGGAATTAAATGACAAAGTGGTTGATCTATTAGAAGCAACGCAAGTGATTGATCATGAAGATGAGTTACTTGACATACACTTTGACCAAGAATATTTGAGGTTTGAAAAGGATGGGCATGTTTTCAATTGGGTGCCCAATTTTGGTATGTTTGATGAACAAGTAATCAATGAAGAATATGAAGACCATGAGGTGAAAGAGGGAATTGCAAATCCTCATCAAATTTTGGTAAATGAAAATGTGAAAAAGGTAAAATCTAAACCTTTGTGTCCAAACATCCAAGATTTAGGTGAAGATTTGTATAATTCAAATGATATTTATGATGAAATGCCATTGAAGGTGAATGAAGAACAAGGATTAATTTCTAACCACACCTTTGATAACATTACTTTAACGAATGAAAAGGAGCTTGATGCACTTAAATTGCTAAATCAAATTCATCAACAATTAATTCTTGAACCTAGGATAAAAACTTCTAATGATCCCCATTTAGTAAATATCCTAGATGCTTGTAAATTGTTGCACAATCTTGATTGGCCTAAGAACATGGAAAATGAATTAGCTTTGAAATTTTTAGAAATAGGCTCTTGCTTACAAAATTTCATTTTGAATAAAGAAAGCCTAGTTCTAAATCATGAATGGAATTATGAAATTTACACCTTAAAGAATAGACAAGAAAGAATTGAAAATCAACCATTGTCTAATCAATTTGGTAATTTGAATCTCACCTATGAGAATACTAATGGAACTAAATCTAATTGGTGGGGTGAGAGAGGAAAGTTGAAGTTGGTTGCATTGTTTGGTCTAATCTTGTTTTTGTTTGATTCCTTCCACATTTGGCATGTGTATCACATTATATGTCTTTTGGAATGCTCAAATCATGTTTGGGATCCAGGGAAGTGACAGTTCAAAGCTGTGCATCGTCTTGTACCATATTGTACATTTGTATATAGTCTTTGGTTTTTGGTTTTGGTTTGTGTTTTCAAGTTTCTTTTTTGGGATTGTATTTTGGGTTTGGTTTTAAGTTTTGTGTGTTGGTCCTTTGGACACTTTTGGTTTGTCTTAAAAAAAAAAAAAAGAAGAAAAGAGAAAGAAAAGCGAGATGTCAACTTATGTCCTTATGAATGTTGACTAAGACTAAGAGAATATGAAACATCGGAATTGTATTGCAGAAAGCTCCACGAGTATCGCAAACACATTAAAGAATATCGTTTGGAACTTGTGATGCATGAAGTTGTCGGTTTTACACATTATGGTAAAGTAGGTGGTATACTCCATCCGCATTTCAAAAAGAGCAATGCATTCATCCATATCTCATGTTACATTCGACATTGCATATACATTTCATCTCGGTTGCATCTACATTTCAAATACAATCATTGAAAAGGTGTCGAATCCTCTTAGGGTTATTACATAACATATATTAAAAGGATCCTAAGGTTGGGAACTGATGCCCGAACTATCTTGAACCAAGCACGTTCTACACATTTTAAAGAGGATCTTGAGCAAAATGGTCAAAACCATACTTGGAAGAAAAGGTGAGGCGAAAGGAGTATTTCGTGTCTGTCCTATCATGCAACATAATCCTTAAAACAGTGGCTTTTTACCACTCCTATAGTGCTTAAAGCCTAAAATCAGAGTAGTAAGGATAGGGTTAAATCCCCATCGAACTTAGGTTGAGGATCCAATTCCCCAAAGCTCTGATTTGATCTTCATGGAGTAGTAAGGATAGGGTCTAATTCTCATCTCGCTTAGGTTGAGAATCCGATTCCCCAAAGCTTCTATTTTGCCTCCATCACGCTTTAAGAAATTAAAAGCGTGATCTACACTCAAGAACTTGAAGTTCCAAAGCAAATATTTTTCATTCTACTTTTATTGCATCATTGATATTGGATTGGAAGGATCGTACTACATGTCCCTTGCAAGGATGGGTAGTCATCCCCAAGGTTCAAGAAATCAAAAGTAAAGTCAAATCCTGGATTATGGGGTTGATCTCCACCGGGGCTATAGACGCCTGACTGGCAGTGGAGTATGCTCATGCGTGGCAACATGTCTTGTCTAAAAGCAAGACCACTTACTGCTCAAACGGACAGGCTAGCTTTGACAGTTTCATCCATAACAGGTTAAATCATTTTGTTCAAGATGAGGTAATGAACTCCGGATCGAGTAGTAAGGATAGGGTTAAATTCCCATCTCGCTTAGGTTGGGAATCCTATTCCCCAAAGCTCTGATTTCACTTACACTTGCACATGGGTTCAAAATGGTAGTGACACATAACCAACTTTGGGATCTAGTAAATTAATTCGGTATACTCATATTTGGTCCTAAGAGGATTTGACAGTTTTAATATGTTTGTTCATGGTACTAGAAAGTTTGAGCCTTTGCAAAGCTTGTTATATCTCTAGCATCTTCACCATACGTTAAATCCTACAGGAATCATCCATAACTTCTCATACGCACGAATCATAAGTGAAAATGACAATGGAAAGTTGAACGAGTTTCAAACGATAGGGAATGAAGCACATTGCACACACCGAGCTGATGCTTAATAATTCTAATGCTTCATGTATTTCTCGTCTAGTTTCATTCTTGGGATATTTGCTGACGCTTGTGTTTGAGTTTTGAAGGTGTTCAGGTTGAGTTCTCACCGAAATGCTCAGGAGCATTTCCCAGTAGAGTCACCATTTGTTGTGGCTGCTCCACAATGTACCCCAAAATTGGGGACCCACCTTTTTGCATATTTTCCAAGAAGACCGAAGTGGCCCATATGCTAAAGATCAAAGAAAAAGCAAAACACCGCAAGGAGAAAAAAGTGTCGCGATATCGCGACATGTTGCATTTTCGCGGTCCAAAGCAAAGAGAAAAAGCAAGGAGGAAAAAGTGTCGCGATATCGCGACATGTTGCATTTTCGCGGTCCAAAGAAAAGAGAAAAAGCAAGGAGGAAAAAGTGTCGCGATATCGCGACATGTTGCATTTTCCGGCCAAAAGAGAAGAGAAAGAACAAAGAGAAAAAAGTGTCGCGATATCGCGACATGTTGCATTTTCTGCGGCCAAAAGAGAAGAGAAAGAACAAGAAAGAAAAAGTGTCACGATATCGCGACATGTTGCATTTTCACGGCCAAAAGAGGAGAAAAATAAAGGAGAAAAAAAGTGTCGCGATATCGCGACATGTTGCATTTTCGTGGCAAAAGAGAAGAGAAAGAACAAGAAAGAAAAAGTGTCGCGATATCGCGACATGTTGCATTTTTGCGGCCAAAAGAGAAGAGAAAGAACAAGAAAGAAAAAGTGTCGCGATATCGCGACATGTTGCATTTTCGTGGCCAAAAGAGAAGAGAAAGAACAAGAAAGAAAAAGTGTCACGATATCGTGACATGTTGCATTTTCGTGACTCAAAGCAAGAAGGGGGAAAAGTGTCGCGATATCGCGACATGTTGCATTTTGCGGTCCAAAGCAAAGAGAAAAAGTGTCACGATATCGCGACATGTTGCATTTTTGCGACTCAAAAAGGGTAGGCAGAGAGAAACAAAAGTGTCGCGATATCGCGACATGTTGCATTTTCGTGACTCAAAAGGGGCAGGCAGGCAGAGAGACAAGAGTGTCACGATTTCGCGACATGTCCGATTTTTGCCAAGGGAACAGAGTAGTGGACAGTGCGTTTGATATTAGTGATGAACACCGGGATAGTGAAACGAAGACGCATAATGACGTGGACCTATAAGGAATAAATCGAAGATTGAATAAGGTAATTTGTCACATAAGGACAAAATCCAATGAATAAGACAAAACGTTACATAAGGAATCTTTAATGATTTGAAATCATTTAAGATGGTCGTTACACATGGAAGGAAGCGGACGCATGCCCATGTGGAGAAAAGGAAACGTTTTTTTTGAAATCAAACGAAAAGTGAAGAAAACCAAACAGGAGGAAGCCAAACCATGGGAATGAAACGAAGGGCCACAAAATAGAAACGAAAAGCCTTTTTGGAAACCAAAACACATGCATGCACAAGGGAAGGTGAAACGAACAACCATTGGAAAATGAAACGAAAAGCTTCCTGAAAATTTTAAATACGCCAGGCAAGGATGTTTTGAGGGGTTGGAAACTGCTATGAGCAGAGTTGCAGATTTGAAGGCAAGAGGGCCATTCTGGACCTGTTTGAGTCGTTTTTCTTCCATGGACTGGTTTGGGAAAACCAGAAATTTCTGTTATTGTAAAATGACAAATTTTTAATACAGAAAATTTCAGAAAGTTGCATCTTATGGACAAGAAAGGAGGAGTCATTTTCTGCATGCAAGATTAAATGTCTATTTTTCCCCTTTTCAGATTTTAGGCTTGTAAATGGAGTTTATGCAAGTTTTCTTGGTTGCTTCATGCGAATGTTTAAATCTGAAAACCTCATTTAAAACCCTAGGAGCCAACACTTAGCTTATCCGGATTGTGCTTGTTTTGCAAGTCCAATAGGTTAGGTTGCATGCATGGAAACCTCACATCTTCGGTTTTGTCGAAATAGGATAGCATCATATTGAATGCATTTTATTTTCAGTTTTCTACATTTTCTTTCAACTTTTTCTGCATTTTATTTTTCCAGAAATTTTAACTTTTTTTTTAATTTTCAGGCATTAAAATAAACATTTAAAAAATTTCAAAATCCAAAAATAATTTCACCATTGCGTAGGTTATACTTCAGACTTCCAATACGCACTTTGAAATTTCATTTTCGGAGTTGTTTAGTATTTTTAAAAATTCATCGAAGTTGCTGTTTTACTACAGATTTAAAAAAATCCGAAAATAGAAAATTTCCATTTTAAGGTCAAATTTCATTTTTTCAGTTTTGTTTTGCACTCATGAGCCTATGATGACATTCCCTTCATGAAAATTCCAATTTCATTGAAGGAGTTATGTTTTATGGCATTTTCACAAATTTCCATTTTTTGAGCCTAAAATTACCCTCTCTTCATAAAAATTCTAATTTTACGAAAGAGGGGTAATTTGAGTATTACATTGAAGGTCTTTTCTTCAAAGCACTTAATTGTTCATCTTGATGAAAATTTGATTTCATTTAAGAGGGATAAGTTAAAGTGACATTTAAAGCCCTTTATCCAAGGCCATAAATTATTGCTTCTTTGTGAAAATTCATTTCACCAAAGAGGGATAGTTTATCGATCATATTGAAAGCTATCTTTATCTTCATGATAAGAAGCCATATTTGGACTTAATAAAGAAGATAAAATCTACCTTAAAACTCTCAAGATAAAAGGAATTAAGGCACTACATCGTGGTCATATGAGGGCCAACTCACATTTGCTTTATTTTGGTTCAATGAACAATCACTAAAGTTTCATGGTAAAATAAACCAACATTGCCCCTTGTTTACGGTTACTTGCAATCACTAAGGTGTTCCAAGCATTTAAATTGAATATCTTTATTTGAGATTACTAATACACATATGCAAATGCTAATATAGCGGAGACCTTGGAGAAGTTGTTTGTTTAACTTCTTTGCAAGAGGGGATTTGGAACCCAAATCCTAAGGGAGAGTGTACTTTCACAATTGGGTGAAAATACCACTCAACACGAACAAAGGAGGAGAGTGAACAAGGGTTGACTCCATAACCAACGACTACATGGGAGGCTTAGGCGCTAGGGCCTGAGCATATGTGGCCACTATGTGCCCTGCCTGAGTGGGCTTACTACCTTTCCATTTATTACACGAAACCTCAGTCCATTCACCATATTTTGAAGGAGGGTGTTGGGTAGTGGGAGATAATACAACACCAGCTTTTGGGGTAGCCACCTTGACCTTGAATTTTTCAGCCATCAAGGGGCAATCCTTAATGCGATGGGAGGCTGACTAGCAATGGTAACATGTATTAGGGAGGTTGATACACACCACGCGATGATGAATACGGGTAGAACCAACCTGAATGTCGATATTCTCCTTTAGGGTTTTAGCTAGGTCAACCTTGATACACATTCTCCTGCTAGGGCATATCGACATGAATTGAGAGGGTTCATCACAAACAAATTCACCAAGGGTGGACACCAAGTTTTTCAGAAAGGGCCAACATGCAGTGGGGAGGTCCGGGAGTTCTACCCAAACAGGCACGACCAGGGAAATAGAATTAAAAATCATGAAATCCCGTATTCATGGCTGGAAAATGAGTAGTGAACTATTAATGTAACTAGGACCCTCATTGAGGACCTTCTGGGCTTGGTCAGGACTACCATATTGAAAATGAAAAAACCCTTTGAGAGATTTTGGACATGGTCGACTTAAATCTCATACGGACGCCAATACTGCTCAATCCAGTTTCTAAGGACATGTTCAGGGGGAATCCGAACCAAAAAATACCCTATAAGAGTATTGTTTTAAAACCAAGAACATGCCTGATTGAATTCATGCAGAGGAAACACAAAATCAGGTTCAAAAATACCTCATGGTACATCTTGGGCACACATTTCTTGAGCCGTTTGTTTGCCTTCGGAGCCATTTCTCTCTTTGCTAGCCTCAGAAGAATCCAAGGGAGGAGAAGCCGACATAATAACACCAACGGAGCAAGCACAACACGAAGGTCGACACAAGCCTCTGAGAATGAACAAAAACTATCAAAAACCCTAAAACCCTGATGGTCATTCATCGATGTGCTTATTTTGTCCCACATCAATTTTACTTGATAGCATCAATAGTAATAATGTATGAATCTCTTATCAAGTGGCATTAGCTTAACCGGTTAGATTCATCAACATTCAAGGAGGAGATAAAGGTTTGAATCTTGCCAAGCGATACATGGATAATATCCAAAGCTTTATTATAATATCACTATGTACTCGGGCCCCTCACCCTTAACAAATTACATCTCTCTTATTTAAAGCTTAAGAGTTTACAAATAGATACACATCTCATCTCAATTGAGATGCTCTAGATAGAAACCTACATCATTCTACATAAAATGTTTGAATTCTTGATTTTTATTTTTTGGATCTTTTCAAATCTATGTATGAATACAATTACTTTAGAATTTAGCCTTCACAATACCAAAACTTCACCTTATTATATATATATATATAGTAATTAGGAGGGTAACACTTTTTCACAAGAGACTCCAATGATGCATTGTAAACATGTTACAAAAGAGTTAGTAGTGTGATTCCAAACTGATATATGGTTATGATATTTGTTTTTGAAAAATCTATTATTCCTCATAAGCCATATGTTCCAACAAATAATGACACGGCTAATCCTTCATAAAATGAATAATGCCTTACCTTTAAAAAATTTAACATTTTATGAGATCTTCCAATGTTGATAAAGTTACCCAATATATCATCTTTCTTTTTATCTTAAATAGTGTAAGCAAAGATACTGTACAAAAGTAAATTATTTGGTATTTATTTTTTATTTTATTTTATTGAAACGGTAGGTACTTGATTAAGTTGGGTTATAAGGAAAGGTCTTTATTAATCAAAAATTTTTTTATAAGAAAAAATATTTAATAATCAAATATTATTAAAAAAAAACTTTGGAATAAACAAACATTAAAAAAATTTAAATCTTATTCTTCATTTGGTTGGAGGGCTTATATCTCAATTTAATTGATTGTCCACCCACTTTTGTTGGCTTTTAAATCAAAGTTCCATTCCATGTAAAAATGAGCAAACAAATATTTGAACTTTTTTTTTCGTTGGGAGTTTACGCAGTGTTTGTTTGAGATCCTCTGTTTAAAGATATTTTATAAAAAACTTTAAAATTTTGTAATCTATTGAAATGCAGGTGGGAATATTCTAATCAAATAAAACCAATTAAAAAAATAATAGCTTTTAAGTTCTATGGTAAAATAGTTAACAATAAATAACTTTTTCTTGCCAATCAGAGCCCATTTTTAAGGTAGGTGAAGTCCACTTATTTTTTTAAGGTATGTGAAGTCCACTTATTTCATCATAGGATTACATTTGAAACAAAAATCCACTATGGTAAACCTTGTGATGTATTATATGGTCTTTGCATTAAGATTTACTTATATATATATATATAAACAACTTACAATTTAACAAGATTTGAAAGGCAAAGAATTTAATTAATGTTTATTTATCTTAACCACTTGATGTATGGTTATTTCTAATCATGTAGGTAAAGATGTCTTTAATAATAATACATATGATATAATTATTAATGGTTTCGAGAAAAAAACTAATTTGCTATGGTGCTTAATAAGTATTATTAGAAATTGATTTTAAAGTTGTGAGCAACATTTTAAAAGACATCATAGTAAGAATATCATTATTAATTTTTTTTACTTGTTTATTCAAAACAATTTTCAACTTAAGGAGATTCTCTAATAATAAATTAAGGAAAAGAAATGTCAATGATAGGATGCTAATTTGGAAGGAGAGTTTATGGAGAAATATTTTATATGGGTTTATCTATATTTAGAAAATAATTATATCAACATGTTGAGCACTTGAAAAAGGTTACATTATGTATATTGATAGATTACAAAGTGAGATATGGCTGAAAGTTGATCTTGTAATTCTTATTTATTGGATGATTGACATAATCAAATTTTATTCCTATTTTTGAATCTTGATTTTATTGGTATCGATAGATATTTATTCAATTAAAAAAATCTTATAGATAAAAATAAGAGATAAGATCTAGAAACAAAATAGATGTTTTCTCATTGACGAAAAGAAGTGGTGTGACAAGGAGACCATATTGTATACTTTGTTCTTATTACTCATTCTACTATAAGTATGATCATATGGTTATTATAGTTATTTATTTTAGTCATGATTACTTAGAATAATCATGGAAATTCAATAACAAACAAGTGGGTAGTTAAAACTCTCCAGTTGAAATAGAGAGGCCCAGGTTCAAATCTCTCCCCTCACATGTTGCGGATATGCTATGTAAAGGTTATATCGTGACCACATAATAATATTTACCCCCTTTAAAAAAAATAGATAAGGTAAAGGAAGAAAAAAATAAGAAAAAAGAAAGACTCCAAAAAAACAAAATCAAGATCAAGCAAGATAAGGAAAGTAAATGATCAAATGACATTACCTCAACTAGTAAGATTCCTCAACATTCTAGGAGGAGACATAGGTTCAAATCTTGCCAAGCGATACATGGATAATATCCAAGCTGTTGTGATACCACTATGTGGTGATGTAATATGGGTGGAGCTCGTTTCAATCCCATATAACAAATTGAAAAAAAAAAGTAAAAGAAGAAAATAAAAACAAAAGAAAATAAATGGTATTCAACCCCTATGAATTGAAAAACTTATTCCAAAATTAGGATATGTTGGTTGTATGTGTAATTGTTAATAGTATATAATATATATTTTCCTTAATATGAATATTATTTTATTCAACTTGAAGGTGAATTATGCAAGTAATATTCCATTATACAGGTGAAGTTTGTCATATTGTTTTAGAGAATGATTCCCTAGTAAAATTGTGTAATGGTTTATAATGTTCTTGTAATTGAGATGTTATGATTTGTGTTTGAGTTTGGTTGTATCCATATACTGTTAGGGGGTAACATAGGGGCCATAGTCCACAACCTGACCTAGCTATGTCAGAGGTGATATGGTCAAATTTTCCATACACCATAGACCTATGGTCTTTAGTATTTGGTTCCCTATATGACAAGCATAGATCTATAGGATCTCTAGACTACAAGGTTAAGTGTTTGGACCTTTTAAAATATAGTATTTTTCTTTATACAAATATGATTAATACTATAATATTCACTTAATGATGATTACTCAAAATCTCATGGCTATGTGCATGCACATATTTTATTGATGACATGGTATTTATGGATGATGCACCACCATTGAGGAGGTCGAGAACATTCGAGAACCCAAATATGCTTATTTGTTTACATATAAATTGTATATCAAGTGGTTCATATGAAAACATAGAAAGAGATAAACTCAGCCTAGTGATTGCGTGGTCGATATTCCATATAAATATTTGTGTGCTTAGTTTGATATGGTTTTTATTTGTTTATTTAGTTTTTGAAAGAATTTGCTTGTTTTTGGTTTAAATGTTTTTGTTCAATTCTATTATTATTTTGAAGTTAATATGTTTGTTGTTAGTTATAAAATATTTGGGCATCCAATGACCAAACATTCTTCTAGGGAAAACCTTTAAGATTAGGAAATTTTGATTCTCCAAATCCATATATCTCAACTTAATTTAGTATCTACCATATTTTAATATATTCTAAAGCAATACATCCTTTCACATAAAAATAAAAAAATATAACTCTTGAAGCAAGCTCATGCACTATTCACTCAACCTTACTTCCCTCAACTACATTAATAATATGAAATTCTATATTATATTGATTAATAATTTTTAAAAATCTTATAGCAAAATGTATACTAATAATTTTCTTACAATTAGTTTCTAGATTAATTTGCTTTTTTGAATTTTTATTTTCAAGAAGGCAATGTGGAAAAGAAAGCCCATCTTCAAGTCATGTGAGTCCACTTATTTTATCATAGGTTTAGAGGAGGCTTTATTTTTGCTCAAACCCAATTTAAATCATGAGTGACAATCCACTATGGTTAAGCCTTGTGATGCCATTACATGGCCTTTATTATGGTTAAGATTAATTTTTGAGATTATTGTTATTTTATCCACTACGTATGGTTATTATCAACAACGTAGCCAATAATGTTTTTAATAATACATATGATATGATTATTGATGGGTTTGAAAAATTATGATAATTAATTATAGTGCTTAATAAGTATCAAGATCTTGTTGATTAATTTAAAATTTATTAGTGGTATTTTTGAAAAACCATCACAATATTAAAGTAATTTTAAGTGACATTTTTTTAAAGAGTTTTTAATAATTGATTTTATTAGGTAGGAAAACATAGGATTTTGAAAGGATCCTTAACCTTTTACAATGAGAAACATAATAGAAACAAGAACAATAAACAAATCAAGAGGAGAACAACCCAAAGGTACATGAGGATACAACAAAATAACCACAAATAGGTAGAAGGAAGAAAATGCCTTCAACAAAAAGCAAGAGGGAGCAATTTTTCAACCAAAGACTAAAAGAGACTAGAATTCGAAACTAGAACACACTAAGTTAAAATGGTAGGAAAATCTTTCATCCAAATTTGAAGAGCATTTTGATTGACCCCTTGGTTGGCCAACACGTTAGCTTCCTTATTTCCTTCTCTAAAGGTGTGTCTGAATTCAACACCTCAATGCAATAATAAATATCTTTGATTAAATTTATAATGGAACAGTGGGCGGAATGATTTCCTTTAGCAATATTAATGACAAAAAGAGAGCCACCTTCCATCACCACCTTCTTTGCATTCAACTTTTCTAGGAGCATGACCCCTCGATAAAGCACCCAAGCTTTAGCAAAAAATTGAAATGAACACCTAAGAAGTCAACAAAGGCTAAAAGACTAACCTCTTTGTCATTCCTGATGATTCCTCCAACCTCTACAGTGCCTGGGTTGCTCTTAGCCACCCCATCAAAGTTCAATTTTATCCAACCTTAAGGTGGAGGCTACCATTTGATAAGACTAGACAACCATATGAAACAAGGGCAACATGTTGGAATTTTGAGTACATTGGTTGTCATTGATGTCAAAGGCAATATTGGTTCATAGTGCACTCTTCATGGTTGTGTAAGCAAGAAAAAGACAAGGAATTCTCCATGGTGGTATTTACAAATAAAAAGAAAAGTTTATTTAAGTCCTCCATGATGGCATTGGAAAAAAGATAAGACCTAATGAAATGACCCAAAGTGAAAAGGTTAAATTATAATATATTTAAATCTTTTAAGATTTAAAATATTATAATAAAAAGGTTTATGAAATGGCCAAAAGGGAAAATATTAAATTGTAAAATATTTAAATCCTTTCAATATTTAAAATATTATGATATAAATATTTTTATACAAAAGAGCGGCAAAAGTTTTTATACACTCTCTCCATGCGCCGACATCATATCAAAGCACCAAAGCATGAGGTGAAATCCAAGCGTCGACGTCACATTTTGAAGAGCCAAAACGTATATATAAGGGATGATTAGTTTTTGCAAAATCTAAGGTTGATGTCAACGAAATAATTCGCTCACTGTTTCAAACATACAAGGCAGAGAAGATAGAGGAAGGCACACATTAATCAGCTTGTTGTTTCGATTGTCGAAGGCAAAGAAGATAGAGGAAGGCACAAATTCACTCACTGTTTCGATCGTCAGGGCAGAGGAGATAGAGGATGAAACACATTTCAAGATAGTTATTCAAGTGTAAAAATAGGGGACAATAAAAGATGTATTCTTCTCGATGGTTAGCCCAGATGACAGGACCCCCTGTACGGAGGTGTGGTAGTAGGGAGGTCTCAAGTTCGAGATACGGGAAGGCAGAGTGATAGAAGTTTTGTTCATGGAAGTTTTAGCACCAAAAATAAAGCTTAAGGTAAAGCACGTGAGCTTGGAGTTCTACGTGGGTGGTTAGCCCACACGACAGACTAGCCAGCGCTAAGGGTGTGGGCTAGCCAACGACACAGGTTTGAATCACGACAGCAGCAAAGTAGGCATATTATTTTTGAATTAATTAATTTGCCGAAGTCTAAGGTATGCTCTACTTAGGGAGTCACAAGGGGTTCTTTTTGTTTTGATTTTTCAAATAAAATGGGACAACGTAGAGTTTTTATTTGAGAGCCTTAAGTGATGCAAAAATAAAATTATGTTATAATGTTCTTGTTGGATGTTTGAGGTGGATTGAAATAGTTTTTATTTCAAGTAGTAGGAATAAGGTGTATATGGAAAATTTGATGTGTGTAATTTGTGCCTTATTGTGTTGATTAATATTTTGCAAGAATATGAGCAATAAGGTGTCAAAGTGGCTTGATAATTTTATTGTAATTATTGCATGGTGAAAAGAAAAATGAGAGTTTTTGTTGAGTTTTAATGCTTCATCTTTGAGAACAAAAGAAGGATCCTAGAAAATCATTTTCAGATTTCATTGAGCACATTTTTTAAGGTGAAAGTTTATGTGGATGTTTTGAGAAAGTAAAATGTAAATCTAACCCTTGAAGTGGCACTAGAAAGATTATTTTTTTGTGAGATAGGTTTTTGAGGAGATATAATCATAAGAGCAAATTAAGAGGTATGGGCACATAATTCCTTGTTTAAAGTATTTTTTTGATTTAATGTTTTTGAAATATAAGTTGGAGATAAAAGGGTTGTTTGGTAAGCATTGTTAAAAATATTTGAGTGAGGATTTGTGCTTCATTGTTGAATTATTTTGGAAACATTTGGGATAGAGTTTTGAGAACAATATTGTGCTTCCATTGTTGAAAGAGATTGAGATATTTGTGCTAGAAATTGTGAACTACTTGTTAGTACATCATTGTGAAAACCTTTGAGCATTGGTTTGAGAAATATTGAAAGAAATTGTGAAAGTGTTTGAGATCAATCTTGTGAGGGAAATTTGTGCATTAGTGTGATTGATATTTGAGAGCAAATTTGCAAGAAAGATAGACCATTTTTGTAAAACAAGTTATACACTATTTTTATTTGATTTGAAAGGGATTTTGCAAGAGATAGAGAGTGGACTAGCTGAGTACAAGATTTGTGAGTGTGAAGAAAATAGAGTTTTGATAGAGCATATCATTCTCTATATGTTCCAGAGGTTAAATGAATTCTAAGTAGAATTTATTTGTTTGAATAAAGATTTTTTGAAAGAGATTTAAGCTATGTTTGTGTGTAATATTTGGAAATATTTGAGCAGCTTTGAGGTAGATTTGAGCACGTCTTGTGAGAATATTGAAGAACACAAGCTTACACTGAGAGGGGGGGTGAACAGTATAAGACCACTTTTTAATTTTCTTTCCAATCAATATTATGCAATGTATAGATAACAATATCAACAACAGTAATCAAAGCAATGCACAAATCACCACACACAATAGAGACACCAATTTAACATGGTTCACCCAATGTGGGCTACTCCATGGAGAAAATATTTCATTAATACTTTCTCAATCAATCTCTTGGGAATACTTTCCCTATTTTAATGTTTATGGACCTCTATCCAAAGGAGACACCAATCCCCTAATTAAGTTTATGGAACTCTATCCACAAGAGACACCAATCTCCTTTGCTCTGGCTGGTGATCTTCTAGAAGAACTATTACCTCCATTACACTGGCTAATGGATATCTATCAACTAAATACTCCTATCCTCATTGCCATGGCTATTGGATTTCTATCCATTAGATATTGTCATCCTCTATACTCTATCACCTCCAAATCCTATTCTCAGCTATGTCTCAAATCTACACTAAGCACAATCCTTCGGTCTAGCATAAATCTGCTTAATATTTGTCTCTAATATGGCATAAATATGTCCTCAAATATGCACCAAATTCTATCCATAAATATGCACTAAACACAGTCCTTCGGTCTAGCACAAATTTGTCCTCAATATCTGTCCTCAAGCCTTAACACAAAGCTTGAATTAATCTCAAATAAATTCTTCTAGATTTGCCCCAAACCTTAACTCAAGGTTTGAACAAATCAATCAACCAATTCTGCTCACAAGTCTTCTCAAAGACTTACCTCAAATCTGCCTTGTAAGCTTCCATAAAAGCTCACACTAATCTATCTACAAGTCCTCTCTAGAACTTGTCTAATCTGCTCAACAAGTCCTCACTAGAACTTGTCCAATCTGCTCAATAATATCTATCCTCAATTCTGTATTGTAAGCTTCCACAAAAGCTCACACCAATCTGTCCACAAGTCTTCTCTAAGACTTGACTCAAATATGCTCAAAAAGTCCTCACTAGAACTTGTTCAATCTCATAAAAACATATATATAATTGTTAGAGACTCAATATGCTTCACATTCACTACAATGATCAATCACTTTCAATCTCTCTTTTTATCACAAAAACATATAGAGAATTGTTAGAGACTCAATATGTTTCACACTTACAAACACTCAATCTCTTTCTCAAATCAATTTAGAATATGGAACAATTTGTTTCACAAAACTTGAACTATCACTTCAACACATCCACTCAACTAAGATCAATCACTTCTACTCAACCAATCACTTCAACAAAAATGCTTATGAAGTAATCCTAACATAACAATGATACTCATAATATTTGCAAACCCTAGTTCAAGTTTTTCACTCAACCAATCACTTCAACAACAATGCTAATCAAACAATCCTTACATAACAATGATACTCATGATCTTGCAAACCCTAGTTCAAGATAGTTCACCACTTCACATAATAATGATACTCATGTTCTTGCACAAACCCTAGTTCAAGATAGTTCACAACTTCACATAACAATGATACTCATGTTATTTCAAAACCTAATCCAATCATCAAACTCAACAACAAGGGATCTCAATCACCCAACAATGAAGTATGCATTCACTCACTCAAAATCATGCTTATCAAACAAGGTTTATAGCATTTACTTCCATTTCAAAAAACTCATCACTCAATAAAACCACAAAGGAAAACTTAACCAAATATTTTTCACTCCAACCTTATTTTCAGAAAATCTCAACCAATCAATTATTTCAACTAAAGAAGAATGTGCCCATAACTTTTACTTGATGAAGAATAGACTTCAAAACTTGTATCAATTATAACCAATTTCCTTACCAAGCACAAAGGTTAGATGACAAGAATTATCACTCTAACACTTCTTCAAAATATTTCTTCAATACACAAATAATACTCAAATACACCTTATAATCTCCAACTTTAAAATAATATTCAATAACCTTCAATCTCAAAAATAAAATTTCCTTACTACCTTATAACTCCTTAATCACTTAAAAATTCTACTAAGAAATCAAAGTTTTGCATTCCCATTTTAACTTCCCTAAACAACTTATAATCTAAATTAATTATGCAAAAACTTTAATTAACATAAACCTTTGGAAACAAAAAAATATTTTTCCCTTTTTATTTTTTGCAAGCCAAGTCAACCCAAACAATGCGCATACCTCTATTATGTTGCCCAAAAGGCCTTGGCGGGATTCGAACCACCGATGGTTCTCCCCAAAGCACTTTTGTAGCGCTCACGCCCACCAACTGGGCTGCGTGGCTCCACAAGATCCAAAAGGCACAAACATGCCTTTGACTTCCTTCTCCCTTCAAACGACGCAAACACAACATAAATCTCCCTTTAGAAAAATGGTGTGCGCAAGATTTGAACCCAAACCAGGCATCCTAAACGTGTCTAATGCAGCCCTTGGCTGCCAACTTAGCTACGAGGGGATTCAAGTAGATTTTGGAGGCCACTCACTCTTGTCCTCTTCTGCGCTCAAACACACATGCGAAAAATGCAAGTCTTTCCTTTGCATGAGCCAATAAACAATCGCATGGATGATTTTTCAAATGCCAAACTTTGGCATTATTTATATGTAAACTATATCATACTCCAACGTCGATGAGTATTCAAATTTTAATTTGAATTTGAATATTAAAATATTAAATAAATATTTTAAATTAAACCTTAGCACCCATAATTATTTAAATTAAAATTTAATCAAATATTTAAATATTTTAATTTAAATTAAATTTTCTTAAGCTCGATTTTTGATCCAAAATAATAATAATAAAATATTATTATTTAATTTAAACTTTGCTTCTCCTTCCTTGGATTTTTGTTCTTTGAGCCCTCCTAGGTATATAATATTTAAAAATAAATATTATAACCTATTGCTTTTGGAAGAAACACTTAATGTCCTCAAAGATGACAAACATAGCACAAGAATGCTTTTGACATCAATGAAAACAAACACTCCTCAAAATGTCCAACAAAGACTTGGAGCAGTCTTGAGACAGATTTGAGCAAGTCTTTTGAGAAGGCTTGAAGGCAGATTTGAGCAAGTCTTGTGAAAAGAATTGGAGTATCTTTAAGGTAGATTTGAGCAAGTCTTGTGAGAAGACTTGGAGTAATATTGAGGCAGATTTGAGAAAGTCTTGTGAATACTTGAGATAACATTGAAATAAATTTATGAGAAGAGTTAGAAGCAGATTTGTGCTAGACTTATGATAGGGTTTGGTGCATATTTGAGATAGATTTGAGAGAAAAATTTGAAGGTGATAAGAGCATAGAGGACAAAGGTTTCTAGTGGATAGAGGTCCATCAAAAAGTGCAATGGGGATAGAGGTCTCCTATGGAGAGAGATCCAAAATATTGAGAAGTGGGGATAGAAGTCTTCTAGAAGTTTACTAGCCAGAGCAAAGGGGAAAGAGTTCTCTTGTGGAAAGAGATCCATGAACCAGAGCAAAGGGGAAAGAGTTCTCCTATGGAGAGAGATCCATGAACCAGAGCAAAGGGGAAAGAGTTCTCCTATGGAGAGAGATCCACAAACTAGAGCAAGGGGATAGAATTCTCCTATGGAGAAAGATCCACAAATCAGAGCATAGGGGATTGGTGTATCCTTTGGACAGAGGTTCATAAACATTGTAATAGGGAATTGATTTCCAAGATGTTTATTGAGAAAATTTAGAAAAAATATTTTCTTCGTAGACGTAACCCACATTGGGTGAATCACGTTAAATTTGTGTCTCTCATGTGTGTGATGATTTGTGCATTGCTTTGATTACTTCTATTGATATTGCAATTGATAATATTTGATAATATTGTTTGGTAAAGAAAAGTAAAATTTGATCTTATACTATTCACCCCCCCTCTCAGTATAAGCTTATGTTCTTCACAACATTAGGGTAATTTTTCCTAAACAAATTTCCATATTTTAGAAGCCATATCTTTGTGAAGGTTGTCTAATTTATATGATTCCTAGGCCATTTTGAGTGGAATTTTAAGATTTAAAATAAGTGGTCATATGAAGGAATCCAAGTAGTATTGAGGGAGATACAACCCTATCAAGTCAACCATCCGAAACAAGGGCAATGACTAATTTTCAAGTCATGGAAAATAAAATTGCAGATATTTGTTAGATAGGGTTTGGACGATGGGAGGAGCAATGGAGACCTAGGGAATGAGTGAGGTGGGATATTATGTATGGGCATATAATTTTTCAGCAAAGTTTCATTTATCCCTCCATTATCTTAAAAGTTTTATCTAAAAAATATTGTAGATTTATTTTCAAATAATACAATCTCTATAGGATATACTTGTAAATTTTAGTAGATATCAAGTTATAGTTTCCTTTCCATGGACCAATTTATAGCTAAATACTTGGGAACACCCCTATTAATAGAGTTTAGGGAGGACCTCATAGAGCAAAAATCATCATTTTTCAAAGATAACGTAATTATTGGTAGACTTAATGGGTTGGCCAGGGCCTTTAGCTCTAAAAAATGGGTTGATAGAAGATGGAAGTCTCTAGAAGTGAGTATTTAATTTCTTCTTAAAGATTTCTTCCTAGCTATTTTTTATTCTAGGAAGGAAATAAATAGAATATTGAAATGGGCTAATTGGTTTATGGGAAGAGTATGAATATTCCTTACTCGGTATGAAAGCTTTGCACATGAAAATATAAATCCATCCCTAGTACTAGTCTAGGTCAGGATGTATGGGTTGTCCATTGAATTCTAAGAAATAGATACCTTAAATGAAATAGGCAACATTGTGGGAGAGTTCCTCAAGATTTTAGAAACTACAAAAGATAAAGTCTTGGATATTTATGTCTGGATATTGGTCATGATTGATATTAGTAAACCTTTACAAAAATCAATCATTCTTAAGTATGGGGGTAAGTTGTGGACCCAAACCATGGATTATAAAAACATATCTTTTAGATGTAGAATATGTCATGAGATGGGGCATATTGAGAATCATGCCCTAATAATAAACCATAATAGAAACTTACAAATGGATATGTATGAAGATGGTTTTCAACTTTTAAAAAATAGGTCAAGACAAATGAAAGTAAATAAATAGTGGAAACTAGTAAGGATATTCGAAGAAATAACAATTATTTTGAGGCTTTAGCCAATGAAGAAAAAGTAGATCAAATCTTAGAGGACATATTACCGTAGGATAAAAATATTAACAAGGAATCATCTACTCAATATGATCCTAATTGAAAAAGTGGGAAGTATTAGGGATTTTCTTGAAAAATATCTCATCTTTTAGGAGCCATATCTTTGCGAAGATTTATTCGATTCAATTGATTCTTGGACCAAATTGTGCAAAATTTGAATAGATTTAAAATGAGTGGTCATATACAAAAATTTGAGCAATATTGAGGGAGATACAACCCTATGAATTCAACCATTCGGAATAAGGGTAGTGATGATTTTTCAAATCATGAAAAACAAAATTGCAAAGTGCAAAGGATTAGGGTTTTTCCTGAAAAATGTCTCATATTTTAGGAGCCATATCTTCATGAAGAATTATCCGATTCAGTTGATTCTTGGACCAACTTGTGAAAAATTTGAATAGCTTTAAAATGAGTGGTCATATGCAAAAATATGAGCAATATTGAGGGATATACAACCCTATGAAGTCAACCATTTGGAACAAGAGCAATGATGATTTTTCAAGTCGCAAAAAATAAAATTGTAATTATTAGCCAACTAGGGTTTGAACGATGGGAATGAACGACTAGAACTTCAGCGAGGCAAGACTTTCCATCTAGATAAATAATTTTTTAGCTAAGTTCATTTTTCCCTTTCTTTATCTTAGAAATTGTGCATGAAAATTTTATAAAGTTTTTGTCAAATATTATATTTGTTATAGAAATTTTAGATAAATTTCATTGGTTTTTGAGTTTTAGTTTCCTTTCCATGGATCAATTTATAGTTAAATCCTTAGAATCATACCTAGTGGTAGAGATTAGTGAGCGCACCTTAGAGAGATCCTCATTGCTCAAAGATAAGGTAATTTTTAGTAAATTTAATGGGTATTGGCCAGGGGATTTAGCCTTGAGAAAATGGATGAGAGATCATGCCCTAAGAAGAGCCCAAAAAAATCATTTGTAGAAAATCGTAAGAGAAATTTACAAATGGTTATGGATAAAGATGGTTTTCAACTTCCAAAAAATAGATCTAGAAAAATAAAAGAAAATAAACAGTGGAGACCAATAAGAAAGAATATTGGAAGAAATTCCAATTCTTTTGAGGCTTTAGCCTATGAAGAAAAAGTAGATCAAAATTTAGAGGACATAGGACAACAATTTCAACATATTAGCAAGGAACCATCTATTCAATATGATCCTAATTTAAGGAAGAACATTCTCGATGAATCCAAGGAATGTGTTTCATTATATTTTGAAGAATCTCTTGAAGTACCATGCACCATTCAGGAGGAAATAATTGGTAAAGAAAATACAATTTTAGAAGGTAATACCTCTACCATTAATAAGGAAATACCAAAAAATGAGCAAGATAAGTCAAAAGCTTCTATAATAGATCTAGGAGAGGATAAATATGTTGAAAAACAAAATGGTGAAAGAATATTGAGGAATATAATAATAAGACCTACTCCTGATATAGGCAAGGCAAAAAGAGGAAAACCCTCAAATTATCAAGAAAGATCTAGGGAAGCAAGAGCTAACATAGAGAAAGGAACACAAACTAAGTTGGTTGAAATTCTCTTTACAAAACAACATAATGATATTGATAATACGTAAGAGGGGCTAAAATACCCTAATGAGACATGATTATCATATCATAGAATATAAGGGGTGCTAATGCCCCCTCAAAGAATAGGTGTATTAGGAACCTATGTTTAAGTAATAAACCTGATATTCTCTATATCCATTAAACTAAAATGATAAAATAAATTTAAAAAAATATGAAAGCAATTTGAGCAAGATGTGAATGGGATGCTATGGATTCTAAAGGAGTAGTAGGGGGAATTCTAACTTATTGGAATCCTTCTAGAACCTCTTGTGTAACCATTCATAAATCTAGGCATTGGATAGCCTCTTTAGTCACTTTCTACTTTACTGATATTCACTTCATCCTTATCAATATGTATGGTCTTACAACTCAGTAAAGTAGATTAGAAGTTTGGAGTGGTATTGAGACCTTTATGAGAAGTAAAGACCAAGAAACCCATTTCATGATCATTGGAGATTTTAATGCCATTACCAAGCTGAATGAAAAATTTGGGGGAATTAGGAAATTGACCCAAAGTATGAAAGATTTCTTAGCTTTTATTCAAAACAACAATTCATGGGAAGTTGAGTTTGAAGAAGACAACTATACTTGGACCAAAAATATGAGAGGCCAGAACCTAATAGCAGAAATATTAGATAGATGCATTCTCTCAGATCATTGGCTAGATGAAGGAACTTGTGCTAAAATTAATACCTTAACAAGGATTGGTTCAGATCACTACCAATAAGAGTTAAAATGGTGGTTAGTGAATTAAAAAAAGATCATATTTTAAATATGAGAAAATGTGGGAAGATCATCCTCAATTTGTTGATACGATAGCTCAAACATGGAATTCTTTAGGTAATAGTGGATTGTATGCTCTTCCAAACCAAATTAAAGCTATGAAATATAGATTAAAATAATGGAATAAGAACACCTTTGGAAATATTTTTGAGAAAAAAGAACTAAAGATAAAATTTTAAAATTTGAAAAAGGTGATGAAAATAATACAAGCTCAGAGGAAAGGGAGTTGCTTAGTGAATATCATAATATTTTGAGTAAGATAAATTTCGAAGATTAAAATCAAGATAGACTTGGTTAAAAGGAGATAAAAATACAATTTTTTTCATAGGATGGCTATAGTACAAAGATCTTCTAGAATTGGTAGAATTAAATCAATAGAAGGGGTTTGGATTGAATATTAGAGTGAAATTATAAAAGAGGCTAAGTCATTTTATCAGAATATTCTAATTTCAGAGGAGACCAAAGTTCTTAATGATAAAATTCTTCAAGATGTTCCTTCAATTATAAAAAATGAATATAATAGGAATCTGATGGAGCCTATTACTCTAGAAGAAGTTCATTTAGCTATTTTCTATTTTAATAAGGATAAATCCCCTGGTCCAGATGGGCTCTCTACAACTTTTTACCAAAATAATTGGGATATAGTGAAGGATTCTTTATTGGTGACAATGGAACATTCTAGGATAAAACAATACATTCCATATAAAATAAATGCAACTTATCTTACCCTAATTCCAAAAAAGAAGGATGTTGAATTATTTGATTCTTTTAGACCCATAAGCCTATGTAATATGGCTTATAAGATTATTTCTAAAGTGATGGCAAATAGATTAAGGCCATTGCTAGAAAAAATTATTTCAGAAGAGCAAGGAAGTTTTGTGAAAGGGAAATTTTTTTTAGATGGGATCATAGTAGCTCATGAAGTTATGCATTCAGTAGCTTCAAGAAAAGAGAGCTATGATCTCTAAACTTGATATGAGTAAAGCCTATGATAGGTTTAAATGGAATTTAATTTTTACAGTTTTAGATAAGTTTGATTTTGGAAAGAAATGGGTTAGATGGATTAAAGCTTATATCTCTAAAGTTTCTTATTCAGTGTTGGTCAATGGGTTATTGACATAATATTTTAAAGCCAATAGAGGCCTTAGACAAGGAGATCCTCTATCTCCTTATTTGTTCATTATTATGGTAGAAGTTTTTAGTAGGAGCTTAAATAAGGCTTACAAAGGTGGGTTTATAAGTGGACTTAAGGTTAGTAATAACATTGATAGCATCACCTATCAACGGTTTGTAGATGATACAACCCTTTTTGGAAGGGCAAGGATAAATGAGGCCAGAGCTTTGAATAAATTTTTAAAAGAGTACGAAAGAGATTTAGGGCAAAAAATTAATAGGACTAAATACAAAATTTATTTTCTTAACACTCCTGCTAATATCAAAGCAAGAATTTATAAGTTGCTTTAAATGGAGGAGGAAAATTTACCAAATTATTTAGGGATACCTTTATTTGAGGGGAGAATGAGGATAGATTTATGGAATCCAGTTATTAGTAAAGTTCAAAATAAAATTCCAGCTTGGAAAGGTATATGGTTATCATTAGTAGGAATAGTGAAGTTAATTAAGTCAGTCTTACAAGCCATTTCAACATATTATATGTCTTTGTATTCTATTCCAAAATCAGTTGAAAAAAGTTTAATCTTTATTATGCGATCCTTTTTATGGTCAGGTTTACATGACAAAAGAAAAAATTCTTTGGTGAAATGGAGGAAATTGTATGATGTCAAAACTAGGGGAGATATTGGTTTAAGAGCTCTTATAGATGCAAACTTAGCTCTTAGGGGAAAAGTTATCTGGAGATTGTACAAAGAGAGTAAAGAAAATCAAAAAGAATTCTTCTAAGTATGTTGATCCCAATGACCCAAGTTTAATATTTACTGCATTCTCTCTTCTAAATGGTTCTACTCTTTGGAATGGTTTAAAAAAATCTATTGATATTATGATTAAAGGTTTAAGATCGATGATGGGAACTGGAGAAAAAAATTCTATTTGGATGGATACTTAGTGTGATAAAAAACCACTTAATTTAGATCCAGTTTTGAAACCTTGGATGATATTGCTTCAAGATAAATACAATGATAGGGTTTCAAACATTTTGTACAAGGATCGAGAAGGAAGATACAAATGTAAAGAAGATTTTTTTTACATGTATACAAGACATTGATGCTAAGAGTCAATTGAGTAGAAAGATAACAACTAGTATTATTCCAAGGGGTGCCAAGGATAAATTGATTTAGGAGTTGAATAACTCAGGAGAATACACAACAAGAAGTGGATATAATATTCAACACCAACATAATAATAATTTCACTAAAATTTGGAGAGATATTTGGGATAGCCCAAGTATTCCTAAATTCAAAATGTTTGTTTGGCTAGTATGTCATAGAATAATTTTATCCTGGGATAATATTATGAAAAGGGATTTTCATGGCCCCTATAAATATGTTTTTTTGTAATAAGGAGGAGGAGAGTATTGACCATCTCTTGGGACATTGCTCAATTGTCTAGAATCTATGGCAATGGATTATTAATATGTTTGGTAAATGCATGGTGATGAATAGAAAAATTGAAGATTGGTTAAAGCAATGGTAGAGCACTTATAAAAGTGAGGCTTTACAGATAATATGGAATATATAAAAAGATACAATACTTTGGACTAAAACAACCCTATCAAATCACCCAATCCCTAATTTGTAAGTAGAGAGTCTTGATAGATGGAGTCAAGTCATTAATGGAATTATGATATTGGGTATAAGAGAAGCAAAAATAAGGTAAATAATATAAAGTGGAAACCACCAGATGTGGAGTGGGTTAAGTTGAATTTTTATGGAGCATCTAAAGGAAACCCAGGACCAATAGGAGGAGGAGGAATAATTAGAAATAATAGTGAAGAGATTTTGTCTCATTATGCTTTCAATTGTGGATATAAGAAAAATAATAAAGTTAAAGTTTGGGCAGATTTAGAAGGATTAAAAACATGTAAATAAATGAAATGGAATAGATTTTGGATGGAAGGTTATTCTCTCATAGTAATAAATGTAATTTTGATGAAAGCAAAGGCTCCATGGAACATACATGATATAATTATGGAAATTCAAGATCTTGCTAAAGAGTTTGAAGAAATTAGGTTTACACATATATTAAGGGAAGGAAACAAATGTGTAGATAAGATAACCAATAGAGGGGTTTTGGTTGAGGATCGTGAAGTTAACTAGTTAGAGAAAGTAGAAAGTTTAGTTGAAGTTGACAAAAATTGTTGATTGCTTAAATCAATTAATAATTAAGATTTACTTTAATGTTTTCCTTGGTAATATCTATTTTGTAACAATAATGTGTGTTCATTTAGACTATTTATTATAATGTTTGTGGTTGCACTTGTGTTTCAGGAAGAAAACTAGCAATCCAAATTTGGTAAAGTAGACTATGTTAGTGCGATATTTTGGAAACATTACTCTACTAAGATGCAAGGCATAGATAGTAGAGGTGAAGTTTTGGCATTGTGAAGGCTGGTACAGGAAGATGTCAAGAAAGATGCTAAATTTTGGAGTAATTGTATTCATACAGAGATTTGAAAAGATCTAGAAAATTAAAATCAATAATTTAGACATTTTATGTAAAATGATGTAGGTTTCTAACTATAGCATCTCAATTGAGATGAGAAGTGTATATATTTATAAAATCTCAAGCTCTAAAGAAGAGAGATGTAATTTGTTAAGGATGGGGGACTCGAGTACAACCCCTTTTTATCAAGCAAAAAAAATATGATCCTAATTTGGGGATGAACATTCCTACTAAACCTAAGGAATGTGCCTCATTAGATTTTGGAGACTCTCTTGAAATACCATGCACCATTCAAGAGAAGAAAAGAAGTAGAGAAAATAAAGAGTTAATTGTTAATAGTTCTACATTTAATAAAGAGTTCAAAATAAGATTCTTACAAGAGTGAGTCTATAAAGAAGAGGAAATTATGGACCCTTTAGATGTGCCTTGTGTGAGAAATATTTAGAAACATCAAACCATTTACTTATTTATTGTCTATTTGTTCACACTATTTGAGGTTACATTTTTAAAAATATGAAATTATATTGGGTAGCTCCATCAAAATTGAAACAATTGATAAAATATTGGATAAATTATTTCAAAGCTAAAGCATTATGTATTCTTTGGAGGATTGACCCTACCATAATTTGTTGGAATTTATGGCTTGAAAAGAATATTAGATTTTTTAAAAATAAATATCAAAATCATGCCCAATTTTTGAACCGTATTAGTGCCTCTCTTGCAAAATGTCTACAAATATGGTGCTCATCATGGGAAGTCTCAATTGTAAAAAAAGAGGTGCTAATAACTTGGCTACATGATTTGAACATACATGGAAGAGTCATCTATGACAAAAAAATTAAAACAAAGGATCTACTTCTATCTATGGTAAAATGGAAATTTCCAACCCAGGTGTTGTAGGTGACTTGGAGAGGAGAGGGCAATCCTCCAAGGGAGGTCCCAGGTTCGAATCTCCACCCTACCAAAAAGCTGAATTGGGTACCCAAAATCCAATTGATAATGTTGGTGCGGGTAGGGTTGGGTGCGACCCCTGGGTGACTTTGATGGTGTAGAACCCCCTATTCATGGTCTCTTAGACCAAGGCGGCCCCGCAAGGGGTTTTTCACTTAAAAAAAAATGAAAATGTCCAAAAATATTAGCTTTTGATATAACGAGCACTAGGAGATAGCAATCAAAGATGCAGAATAATATGAAAGAAATTAAATCTGCTAGATGATTGAAATATGCTGTAAATAGAAATGAAATAAAATAATACAATATAGCTATGGAGGAAATGAACACTCCATTAATAAATCGACTGAACTACATTGCACCTATAATAAATGGATGGTGATCTACATAGAACTGTACTATGCTCTAAACTATATTATTTGATTATGTCCCCTGACTCTATATCTGTATTACAATGAGGCCTTTCTTATATAGAAAAATAGGTTCCTTGGCCAACACTCTACCTAGCTGTGCAAGGGACACCTTGCACATTTACAACTTATTGCACATTGACACTTGTGCATTTATTACATTGCATGAACTAGATAACTCCCCCCTAAAGTAATCTAATGTCCTATGTACCTTGGAAGATACATTTACATGACCCAAATGATGTAATATGCTCTATTTATAACACCCCTTTGTGTAACATTATTTGGGTATTGAAGACTTTAGTATTCAATATGAATCATTTTATTCTTCATCCTAAAATTTATACTCTTCTTCTGCATTCTTTGTATTCATTTTCAATAGGTAATATGTGTCTTCATATGATGCAGAGTAAGCTGTAGCTGAAGCTAAATATTCTTATTTCATTGGATGATATTTGGCTTGTTCATATTCATCTTCCATATATTCTATCTAGCCACCTTTATAGTTATCTTTGCAAGTATCTTCATTTGGTTTTTATTATTGATGAATGAGTAGGGCATGGTGCAATTATCTTGTCATCATTTTTTTTGATCCTTATGTGCTTGCCATTTTGGTGTACTAGTTCATTTTCTTCAACCCGTTCCTCTATAAATATGTTAGTATCATTTTGAAACACCATAATAGCTTGTGATATTTCCATTGAGTCTAGGATGTATGTATTTTCATGGATTGAAACTATTGCTTTTATTCAATATTTATTCATAATAAGACATGTATTGATCCCATACATATATCCAAAGTTAATCATAGAGTTGTTTTCTACTAGCTTTATTATTGAGATGATATTGAATGTTAATCTAGGAACAAAAAATAATTTTTGTAGTAGAATATTTGGAAATGATTTTCTAGGTGTTACACATCCATATCCATGTATAGGATAAGTTTGGCTATCTACAATTCTTAGTTTGTAACCTTTAGCAACTTCAAGACAGTCAAACCATTGTATATTTCTTGTCATATGATGACTGGATCTTGAGTCAATATACCACATGTGTTCATATTTTGTGAATTGGTTCCTATTGGAGCAAGTTTTACATTCATTGTATGACATTCCTTTACCCATTTGAAGAGGTTAAATTTGAAGAAATGAGATAGAATTGTAGTCTTTATTATAGCTTCCTATATTAGGATATTTGGTTCATAATTTAAGTATATAAGTGTTGGAGCCAAATTTGACTCAAACTTTGAAACCCCCAAATTTAAATTTTTAGTTTCATCAAAGTAAGCAAGCATTGCTGGTCCTTTTGCATCTAATTGAGAGAGTTTAATTTCTTATGAGTTTGTTTGATAAAGTCTAGCCATTGTTGTTAATAATGTGTGTCCCTTTTTGATAAAGCTCAATTATCTTAAATAAGGGATAGGGAAATTTTTTATCAAATTTTTAAAAGCCAAACTCTGATCCTCATAAAATAAAGTTTCCCTTGGGCTCAAATCAAATGATAAGTCTTTAAATCCTAAAGTGTTCAAAAGTAAGAGGAAAAATTAATCACATGCCTTGGTCTAAAGCCCGAAAAAGCATAACTAATGTCAAAAAATTTAATTAAGACTTAAGGGTATGCACCCCATCTAGTTAAAAATTGAGCACCTTAGATCAAATCCAAAGGTCGCGCTCGAACCTAGTTTGATCGGATGATGGCACTCTGATAAATCAATTAAGGGTTAATTAAAACAAGTCAAAAGACCTAAAAAATATTATAACCAAAGATCAAAAGCCATTAAAACTTAATAAAATTAAATTCATGCAACTTTACCAATCTGGACGGATGCACTTGAGTTAAGCCCGATCCAACGGGTGCACATTCCCCAAAAGGTCAAATCATTAACAAGTCAACAAAGTTAGAATTTCAAATTAAAATCCTAAAGTATAGCCCCATTCCAATTAAGCATCAAGTAAGTCCAACAAATTTGAGGGCAATGCTCTAATGAACTCAAAGATCAACGGTTGCGCATGATCCAATTAAAATACGCTTGATTTAATTAAAATATTCATTAAAATACTATGGTCAAAAGCATTAAGGGTATGCACCCCCTTTGAAATAAACATTGAGCTAATTGGACTAATCGGACGATAGCGCTCGATCTAGATCTAATCCGACAATGACGCTCCCATAAAAGGTGCATCAAAAAGGTAAAAGCCCCATAAGATTAATTAAACCTATTAAATAAAATTAGTGAGGGTATAATACATTGGATAATCATTCCCCATTCAGCTTAATCAAAGTTAAAAATATGTGCCCCTCGGTAACTAACCCCATAGGTTGATCAAGATCAACGGCTATGCCAACATCATTCGAGATCCGACAGTCACGCCTAAATCAAAATCCAAACAAAGAAATGGTAAGATGTCGAGAAAAATGAAGGTAAAGTCAAAAATTAATTACACATTAGTGAGGGTATAATACATTGCTAATTACCCCCCTTTGGCTTAAACCAATATTAATCAAATAAAATAATGTGCCCTCTCGGCTATTTAGTATGTAGCTTGTAGGAGATCTGACGGTAGCGCTAAGACGAGCCCAAAGATCAACGGATGTAAAGGCCCATGTTAAAAACTAATGGCGGTGAATGAGTCAAAGTCAAACAAAGGGATAAAATAATTCAAATATCTGACGATAGCACCCACCCCCGCTCGGATCCAATGATAGTACATTGTTTGAAATGATCAAAGGTTAAATCACAAGGTTTCGATAATATAATCAATCAAATACATAAGGTTCTTAGACATTGATGGATGCGCTAACCCTTCTCAAGATCCGATGATAGTGTACAAATCAAAGATTTAATTAATGAGTTGACCACGAGAATATGACGATAGCGCTTTGTTGAGATTAAGGGAATCCAATGACAACAAGCAAGTCAAAGTCAAGTACAATAAGCGCTAAAATGATAGGCATCTTTTGATGAATCCAATGGATGCAATCCATCTCAAAGTGATCCAATGATGGCACACACTTCAAAGGTAAATCAAACGGTAAGCTTAAATCGATGCTTGATTAATTAAATATTAAACACATTTAACAAGGGTTTTAAACACGTTATTAATCGCCACCCTTATTGGTCAATATTAAAAGGTTCAAAGCATATTTTATTTTGGTTAACTAACCCGTAGGTTATAAAAAATTCAAAGGTTGGCCATGGTTAGATTATCTCTCCATGAATGGTATTAATTATAGAGTTAAGGCCCAAACTAAAATTTAAATCAAAGGATTTAATAAACAAAATAGGAGGCAAACCTTGAGTTAACATTTTGAGATTGGTTAAACTGTAAAATATTGAGATATTCTCTATACTATGCACGATCATTGCTGGTGTGTACCTTCATTATTTCAGGACTAATATTTTTGATGTCTAAAAGTATCAATCTAGGATACCCAATGCAAACCTGCATCCCAAGAGAAAAATGAGTTGAAAACTATATAGATCAAGGGATATGGTTGATCCTTTATAAAGATCCAATGATAACAGATTGATCCAGGCCATACATAGGGATCAAAGAAAGAGGGAAAAATAATAGTCCAAGAAGAATATTTGATAGTATGGATTGCTCGAAAAAGGGTGATCATTCTCCAAAATACCTGAAATCAATATTGACATAGAAGCAAGGGAGTGACTCATTCACAAGGTACGTCGAAAGATGATATGAAGATCAAACAACCGAGACAAAGTCAAAAGAGTACACATAAACATCATTAATCAAAAGGATACTCAAGGAATGAAATATTCGAGTAATTAGAGTAAATCCCATGGACAATACCTTGATAAGGATAAAGCAGACTAACCAAAAGATAAATTCTGACGCTCAAGCATGCGACCAAATCTTGTATATCTCTGGAGAATAATAATGTACCACAAAATAAGACTACAAGGCATAGTCACAACTTATAAATAGAGACCATAATGGAGAGCTAAAGGCATCAGTAAACAAAATGATGGAGTACAAAGAAAAAAAAAGTATTCAATTCCTGTTCTACAAATACTTAAGATGAAGAAAGCGTGTGAAGGATAAAACATGGTTTCGACTTGTAGAAAATAATTTGAATTCATGCTTCAACAAAATATAGTTATAAGGGGAACACTCCGACGAAGTATAGTTATGGAAGAAACTTATATATATTTCCAGATCTTGTTTTCCATTCCCATATTCCTCCTACTTATCACTACCTCCCTCTTTCTCGGCCTTCTTCCTTAACCATCTTGATATTTTTTCTAACATTGCACCATATCACCACCTTCCATTATGTGAAATCACCCAATTTCATCTTTTCACCCTTCACTCTATCGCGTGATTAGTGTTATTCTATCCATTTTACACTGGCATGCCACCCATTGTATTCACCATCACATCGGTTCCCCCTCCGTCCTTTGTCTAAAATTCATCATAAAAACCTGGTCATCTCTTAAAAGAAGATCACAGTGGCAATGATAAGCAGAACACAAAGAAAAAATATGATAGTGAATCCTTAGTTTCTAGGGCCAAAAAAAGAGCAAAACAACCAAATTATTTAGCATAAGAGCTCCCTTCAGTCCAAAAACAAACCATGACAGTTAGTTTAGAGCCACACCAATTGGACAACATACATAATAGGTTCAATTAGATGCTGACAAGTGTAAGGCCAGGAATAAATCTAAAATAACAGAATCAAGAACCAACAACTATAAAAGGAAGCAGACATATTTAGATTCTGCATGAAGAAATTAGAGAATAGCATTTTTTCTAAGAGGTATACTTGAGTGCCGTATTAGTTGTGCTGTTGTATCCCCTTACGTGTCTATTTTTCTATCTCATTTCTTTTTCTTTCCTTTGCTATGCAGGATTTTAATAGGAAAGTGCTCAAGAAGCTAAGATTATTTCCTGTCATATTGAGCCTGAGATTCAGAGACTTTGTTGTTACCAGATTGGAACAAAGAGAGTAGGAGAGACCTGTTACATTATTTGAACATGATATTTTCATTGTATTGATATATTTCTTTGAGAAAAATAGAGTTAAAAGGCATTCTGCCCACTCTACATGTAAAATTTTATGAAATCAATATAATTCGGAGTCTCGTTTTTATTATATCTTTGTCTTAGTACTATGCGTCATTGTATAATGGATTAAATTATTTGAATGCATTATATACATTTCTTTTGTTGGTTAAATTTTGGTTTTATTATGATATTCGAATAAATCTATGAGTACCAATTTCCTTTTCCCCATTATCTTTGTTTATGATTAAAATTTTTGTTAAATTGTTATAATAGCCCAATGAATCTAGGCATCGATCTACATAAGGTATAATAATTGGTTATTTTTTCTTGGTAATTTTAATACATGTAGTGGCACATAAATTTAGAGCATGTAATCAATGTTTTATCATAGAATTACCGCTGGGGTTTTCGTACCCGTTCTATAGTTTTTCCTTTTGCAATAGTCGTGTTTATCAGAATAAAGAGGTAGGTTGACCAGAGCCTATGATAGATCATTGGTTTTAAATGGATTTTTGTAGTGTGACAATTGAATCCTATGGATGCAAGAATTAGTTCCAATAGTTTTTTGGCATCGTTGCCGAGGAGGACTTGATAGAAAGATTTAATTCTTAAAAGTTTTTCTTTGAATGACATTATTTTTAATCAACGGGTGGCCAGTTAGAATAAAGAAATTTCATTTTAATTTTTACATTTTCTATGTTCTTTATTTTACCCATGGTTTTCAAATTTTTATTTTCTTTACGTTTCTTGATCTTCTTGAAAATTTTGGTTTCTTGATTTTCTTGAATTATCCCAAGAAATAAATCTCGTGAGAATGAGTGATAATATCAAGCATTCTTGATAAAGCATATGCTATTATTTCTACACATCGATTCTGGCGACTCTATCTAAATGAACCTAGAAGAAAAAAATAAAAAATGAGAAAGAATAACATGCTGGCGAACACCAGGAAAAGCAGTAAGGAGCTATTCCTAGAACTTGAGAATCCATAGGTATTTATACACAATAAAAAAACTCCATTTTCAAGAGTATTTATTACAATAGTAGGTAAAATTCTAGCGGTAAAAAGTACGTAAAGAAAAATAAAAATACTATTACGGTTGGTATCACTGTAGATGAACATTTGAATTTTGTTATAGAAGATATATGTGATTATGCCTAATAAATAGTAATACTGAGGTAAATAATCCACTAGATCATATTCAGATTACTCAGCCTCACATTCCTATAAGTTTTACTGCTTCGAATCCTACAATAGCAATGGCCCAGGCTAATATTCATGTATGGGGGACTAATAGATATAGGCCTTTTGTGTTACCTATCAATTTAAATACCTTACCTAGTAAAGCTCACAAATACCTCCCTAAATTCTTAGGAAATAGTGTAGTGACTAGAGAAGATCATATCAAAATTTTTTTGTATGCAATGGATAGTTTGAAAGTTGAACATGAAGACGTAGTATTGAGGCTATTTTTACAGACTTTAGAAAAAGATGCTAGAGAGTGGTTCAATTACCTTCCTAACAATGATATCCCAAACTTCACCAAAATGGAAGCTATGTTTCTAAAGAAATATGGTGAAAGGAAAAATGAACAATCACTGTTAACTGATCTAACCACTATGAAGAAAAAAGAGAATGAGGTTGTTAGTGACTTCAACATAAGATTTTCAAAGACAAGGAATAAAATCCCTGTCAACATTAGACCTAGTGATATTTAGTCTATTTGTTTTTATAAGAATGCCTTTCAAGGAGAGTTTAATTATGAGCTGATGCAAGAACAAGCCACTACCATTGATGGTTGTATGGAAAAAGCAATGGACATAGAAAGAAATATGATTTTTTTTTAAGTGAAAAAACCCTTGCGGAGCCGCCTTGGTCTGAGAGACCATGAACAGGGGGTTATACACCGTCAAAGTCACCCGAGGGTCGCACTCGACCTTTCCCGCACCAACATTATCAATTGGATTTTGGATACCCAATTCAGATTTTTGTTAGGGTAGATATTTAAACCTGAGACCTCCATTGGAGGATTGCCCTCTCCTCTCCAACTCACCTACAACACCTGGGTATACATACGAAAGAAATATTATTGAAAGTGGTAAGATGAAGCCCTATTATCTAGAAGTGAACCTACCTGAGAGAAAACCCAAAAGAGTGGCATTTGATATGCAAAGAAGAACTGAAATTTATCCAATGGAAAAATTGACCAGTCAAATGACTGATATGCTCAATACCATGAACAACAGGTTAGCAAGAATTGAAATAAATGGAAATAATGGTGAATCTTCACAAATAGAGTGACCACATGTTGACAACCGTCCCCCATTTAAAAAAAAATTCAATAGGAATTGGGGAAACAACAATGGTTTTGAAGAAGAAAATAGGTGTAGGAATAATGGGAACAATAACTAGAAAAACTGAGAATCTGACAGATATCAGAACAATGTTCCTAACTATATACCATATACTAATGTAGAAAAGGGATTTCCCTATTTTTTCTCTACTTGTGATGCACCCCATAACCCTGATGCATGTGGAATTCACCTAAGTGATCAGCGTAATGTAGATATGTATTCTGAATCATAAGAGGATATAAAAATCAATGCTTGTTGTTCTGTTGAAGATGAATCTCGAGAAATTTTGTGTGAAGAAGATATGGAAAAGTATACTTCAAATCATCATCCTCAAATTTTAGTAACTGAAGGAACTAAAATCTTATAGAAATCACATGAGTCAAGATATGATAAGATGAAGCAAGGGAAACTAATCCCCACTGCTCAAGAGGTTGAAGACTTAGAGGTAATCCATACTTTGAATTTAATAAATAAGGCTATCCCGGATAAGGCAGAGAATACCTCTACAAGTGAAACCAGAAAATAAACTTTCACTAATAAGAATATCAGTAAAGAAAAAACTAATAGAATCCCAAAAAATATTACTCCTGAAGTAATAGAATCAGAGGAAGAAATTACGAAAGAGGAAAATAATAAGCCACTAGATATAAAGAAGATATAATTTGATGTTGGGTCATAACTCAGTAAGCAAAAGGTCAATATCACATTTGGATAACTTATAAAAGTTCAACAGTACAGAGAACAAGTCTGCAGAGCATTTGGATTAGTTGAACAAAAGGAAGACCCAACTTGCCATACTGCTAGAAAAAATAAATATGATACAAGATCACCATCCTCTATCATACCATTTTATGTATCATTAAGGTACAAATCACATGAAAGGGAAATATATGTCATCCATAACTACATGTTAGATAGTGGAGCCTCACACAATATCATGCCCAGATTAATAGCTGATAAAATGGGATTAATATGTACTAGAGATTTGCCCCTATTTTTGTAATGGACAGTAGACAAATTCCTTGTGTAAGGGTGATAACTGGATTTCTAGTTTTCTTAGATCAACACCCCAAAAAGGGCATTGTCATGGATGTTGCAGTAGTTGATGTTGACCCATTTTTCTCACTATTAATCAATAGATATTGGACAAATCAACTAGGAGGTTCAATTCAATTGGACTGGTACTATGCTATGATCCCAATATCAGATAAAACAAATATAATTTTGAGAAGGGAAACATTCAACAAACATTCTATAGAGCTAATTTAAACAGATGAAACAATGATAAAATTAGTTAAATCTATGGAATAAAAAAGGATGGGAGTTTATTCAATACAACACAACCCATTCTTGGTGGAAGTACTAGAAGCAAAGAACATGGATCCAAAAGTTATGAAAATAGTAGATGCTAAATCAGATAGATTTTTGACTCAAGAAATGTGGACCACGTCTTTTGATGGAGCTAAATCATAGTCTAGAGCAGGTGCAGGTGTAAATTTGACTGATATTAAAGGAAATTACATTGGTATTCCTTACAGACTATAATTCCCTTGCACAAATAATGTAGCTGAGTATGAAGCTTTACTACTAGTGTTAAGGAAAGCAAAAGAACTAGTCATTAACTACTTTACTGTAATAGGGGATGTAGAGCTTATTATACTACAGATCAAAGGTAAATATCAGACTAAGCACCCTAGGCTTAAGCAATATAAAAATGTAGTATTGGAAGAAGTTGATAAATTCTTAGCTTTCAATATCTCATATATTCCTAGAGAACAAAATCATGTTATAAATATTTTAGCTGTAAATGCCTTAGGCCTAGATCACCCAGATATAACTACAGAATATATGGATAGATTCCCAACTATCTTAGTCTATAAACCTTATGTGCCAGATAACATAGTCTATCTACAGGTCTTTCAGGATGATATAGATATTAAATATTTTATGACTGCAAAATCAAGATATAGATGTGATCTATGATGAAAAGGATGAAGACAAACTAAGAGACCAAATAGGAGAGCCAGTAGAAGTAATCTAGTTGAAAAAAATAAAATACCCAAAGGATTAGTTTCTCTAGAGAGCCTATTTGATAATTTTGACAAAGCTTATAAGACTTTTGTTGGCAATTTTGGGTACCTTGGGTACATTGCTTTTGCTCTAAGTGTAGATGTTGTCATTGATGTCAAAGAGTTCTTGAAGCAATCTGGTTTGATGTCAAAGAATGTGTCTTGATGAAGGGTTCAGCATGGACAGTGAGTTGCCAAGAAGATCAGGGTAGCCCAGTTGCAAAAATATCAAGAAAAAGACAAGTAAGAAAAAGTATGCAAGCGGCTGGAAAAACTGTCGTGATTTCGTGACATGTTTTAGGAGAGAGAAAGCACTGGAAAACTGTCATGATTTCGTGACATGTTTGAGGAGAGAGAAAGTTTTGGCAAAACTGTCATGATTTCGCGACATGCTGGAAGGCAGAGACGAAGCAGGAAAAACTATCACGATTTCGTGACATGTCGCATTTTCGCGACTCGAAAAGCGCAGGAAGGCAGAGAAAGAAAAGTGTCACGATTTCACGACACATTGCCAGGAAAGTTGTTCGGACGAGCAAGTGTCGCGATTTCATGACATGTTGCAGGAGAGAGAGTCCAAAAAGAAAAGTGTCACGATTTCGTGACATGTTGCAGAAGAGAAAGTCTGCAGTGTGAACTGTCATGATTTCGCGACAAGATTGAAGAGAGAGAAAGTGATTCAGGAACTGTCATGATTTCGTGACATGATGCATTCCGGGGGATTTTGTGACATGCTGCAAAAGACAAAGTGAGGACTATTGCGACTTCGTGACAAGCTACAAAAATCAAAGGAAGGACTGTCGCGATTTCGCGACATGCTGAAAAGCTTGAAGAAAGAACTGTTGCGATTTCGTGACATGCAGCAAAGGGAAGAGTCTGAAACAAGAAGCGTCACGATTTCGTGACAGGCTACAAAGAAGTTGTACGGATGCAGAAAGTGTCATGATTTCGCGACAGGTTGAGTTGGCAGCATTCAGTTGGAGAAAGTGTCACGATTTCATGACAAAAATTGGAAGTAGGTCTTCTATAGGTGAAGTGTCATGATTTCATGACAGAAGTAGAGAGGAAGGCTTTGTAGACAAAAGCGTCATGATTTCGTGACATGTTCCAGTTTCATGGGCATATGGCAGAAAAGAGCTTAAGGCAGTGAAAGCATCGCGATTTCATGACATGTTGTGTGCATCGTTGTGTCATGATTTTGTGCAAGGCATGAAGAAGGTTGAAGAAGCTAGAAGGGTCACGATTTCATGACAGAGTGAAGATGACGATGAAAATCAAAAGTGTCACGATTTCATGATAGAAGAGGAGAGGAAGGGCATGAAGATAGAAGGGTCACGATTTCATGACAGAAGTGAAGATGATGTCGACAAAGGAAGTTGAGTGTCATGATTTCATGACATAAGCTAAAGAAGGGGCACAACAGGCAATAGTGTCACGATTTCGTGACAGCAAGCATAGAAGGTGTACGACAGGCAAAGGTGTCACGATATCGTGACATGTTGAAGTTTCATGCCAGAAGCTACAGGGAGGCGATAGAAGCCGATAGAGTTAAATCTGGGCCGACGTAGTGTAGGGTTTTGCAGCCGACGTGGTTGAGGGGTAAAACAGCCGACTAAGACCAAGATTTCAATCTTGAGATTGTGAGTATAAAAGGAGGGTTGTTTGAATGTTTTGAGCATCGATCGAAGTGTGCGTTCGAAGTGCGATTTGCACAGATAGAGTGCGGGGAGAAGTTCGATCGTAGAGGTGCATAAGTGGAAGTCTGAGCGACTATTGTGTTTGCATGAAGTGTGCGACGTCTGTGCTACTGTGTTTGCATAGAGGTTGCGAAGACAGTGCTATCATGTTTGAGCAAGAGTGCGAAGACTGTGCGACTGTGTTTGCGTTGGATGTGTGAAGACTGTGCTGCTGTGTTTTCATAGAAGAGCATAAGTAGATCGAGAGCTGTTGTGTTTGCGTAGACTATGAAAAATTGGTTTCGACCAAGTGCAACTATAACAAAAAAGAACAGAGGAAGAGGACAGATTTGTGCTAGACCGAAGGACTGTGTTTAGTGCATATTTGAGGACCAGCTTTGCGGTGACAGAGTTGAGGACAGAGATCTCCAGCCAGAGCAGGGAAGACAGGTGTCTTCTATGGATAGAGTTCCACTTGCTAAGGGCAGAGGAGGTAGAGGTCTTCTAGAGGATCACCAGCCAAAGCAGAATTAGGGGAAGGTATCTCCTTTGAGCCGAGGCTCATAAACATTGTAATCGGGAAGGATTCCCAGAGGACTTTGATATAACTTTTAGAGGAAAGTTTTATCCGTGGAGTAGCCCACCTTGGGTGAACCACGTAAATTGTTGTGTCACTTTGTGGATGGTGTTTTGTGCATTGTTTTGATTACTGCTGTTGATTACTGCTATCTTTATACTGCTTAATATTGAATTGAAAGTTGTTTGAAAGAAAAAGTTAAAAGTGGTCTTATACTATTCACCCCCCCTCTCAGTATAAGCTTGTGTTCTTCAATTGGTATCAGAGCTAGTACCTTCGAAAAGTTTAACAGCTTGAAGGAAAAGCTTGCAAAGAACACAATGGATTATTCAAGTGGCAATGCAACACCTATTCTTGATGGATCAGATTTCGGTCTGTGGAGTGCAAGAATGAAAGTCTATCTAATGGCACTTGGTAATGAGGTATGGGAAGTTATTGAAGATGGGTACACCATTCCTGCAAATGGTCCTTATACTAAAGAAGATAGGCTCCTACATCACAGCAACTCAAAAGCCATGAATGCAATCCTGAAGGGTTTACAGAAGGCTGATCTTACCAAAGTTATTCACTGCAAGACAACTAGTGAAATGTGGAAACAATTGCAGGTTGTTCATACAGGTGATGCAAATGTCCGAAAGGCCAAGTTGAGACACTTCAAAGGTATGTTTGAATAGCTCAAGATGAATGATGATGAAAATATTAGTGACTACATGCTCCGTATGGATGAAGTTGTTAATTCTATGAAAGACTTAGGTCTTGAACTTGCTGAAAATGATGTGTGTGATAAGATTTTAAGATCTCTTCCTAATAGATTTAGTGAAAATATTTCTGCTATTGAGGAAGCTAAAGATTTAGATAAGTTGAAAAAGGATGAGCTCCATAGTATTCTTGCAGCATTTGAGCTGAGAACTCAAGTGAAAGTTGATGTAAAGAAAGAGGCAGCTTTCAAAGCTACCAAGAAATCAAAAGGCAAACAGATTCAAGAGAGTGATGAGTCTTCTAGTGAGGAAGAGGCATATTACAGCAAGAAAGGCAAGTTCTCTAGAAAGCACAAAAGCAAGAAAAATATAAGATGTTTCAACTGTGGAAAATTTGGTCATTATGCTACTAGACTATACTGTTTCCAAGAATGAAAGTGATGAAGATATACAGGATGTTAAGAGCAAGGATTCTGAAAAGCACAGGTATTACAGAAAGAACAAAGATGAGCACAACAATCAAGGAAAGAGGTATTCACACAAGAACAAGAAGAGCTTCTATCTGGACAAAGCAAGTAAGTGTTCTAGAAGTGATAGTGAAAGTTCTTCTAGTGATGATGAAAATGAGATGTTGTTCATTTCAGAAAAGGAGGAAGAACCGAAACATAAATTCATTGTCATGAAATGTTTTAGATGTGGAAATTTTGGGCACCTTGAGGATGATTGCACAAATAATGAATTGGTTGCTAGTATGTATGAGGATGCTTCAGAAAATGATAAGGAAGATGCATGTATGGTTTTTGAAAAGGGTAGCACCTCTAGTGATAAGAAATCTGAAAAAGGCCTTGATAATTCAAAGTGCAATCAAATAGAGGATCTTGAATGTGAACTCAATAATGCTCTTAGTGTTTTGAAAAAGGAAAGAAAGAAGAATGATAGACTCAAGATTAAGTTAGATGAATGTTGTATGGAGAGAGACGATCTTATAGAAAGTCTTGACTTCTCTATAGCTAAAACACAGGAACTCAAGGATGAGTTAGAGTCTAAGATTCTTGAGTATAATGAGTTAGAGCAGAAAATGGCTTCTTTGAAAGAAGAAAATAAAGAGTACAAGGATAAGCTCTACAGATTTCAGGATAGCTCCAAGAAGGTTAAATTTCTCATCAAAGGACAAAGAAAACCAACAGATAAAATAGGTCTCGGTTTTGTTGAGCCGCACAAGAAATAGGTTGGGGAATCTAGCAAGAGATTTCAAAAGGAAGAGAGTTCTGATGTAGAAAGTACTTCAGATCAAGAATCCATGAGTGATAAATGCGCAGAAATAGAGAACAAAATTCTGAATGCGAAGAAGAAGTTTTTGGGACCCAAGAAGTCAAACAGAAGAATATTTCACGATAGATGTTTTGCATGTCACAGGTTTGGTCACACGGCTTCACAGTGCATAGATCAAATGAAGAGGGTAAACAACAATTTCAGAAGTTTTAATTTCTTTCAAGGATATTGCTACTCTTGTAATCAGTTCGGGCATAAGGCAATGTTCTGCAAGACTAATAACAGGAACACGGTTACTCATAACAGACGGATTCAAAGAAGAGGTATGCCGAACAGAAATAACTTTGTTACCTGTTATAAGTGCAACAATGCAGGCCACACAGCTAGACAGTGTAGAGCTGATCTTCCAAGGTACAAGAACAGAAAAAGTGATATGAACAGGTCTAAGGATCAAGGTATGGATAAGAACAGGAATGATAAAAGAAACAGGAACAATAGTATGAACAGGTCCGAGGATCAGAACAGTGATAGAAACAAAAATACAGACAAAGAATTCAAGAGAAGGCACGACAAAGAAATTGTAGACACTGATGATGATGAGTGTCTAATGGGAGTTTCACTCCCAACCCTATTTTAAATCACCTCATCAGGAGGTGGGGGAGGGACTAAGCTAAGAGGCTCATTCTTAGTCCCAAGCCCCAAAGGTGACCCTTTGCCATTGATGACAAAGGGGGAGAGATATGAGTAAGGGGGAGAGCTTCATAGTGAAGAAGAGAGCTTCAAGTCGGGGGAGCAAAAACTTCAAAGGCAGATTCTCAGTTGTTGGATCAGTTGTCTTCAGTTTTGGCTCTTGACTTGTGTTTTCAGTTAAGGTTTGCCATCAATGACAAAGGGGGAGATTGTTGGCAATTTTGGGTACCTTGGGTACATTGCTTTTGCTCTAAGTGTAGATGTTGTCATTGATGTCAAAGAGTTCTTGAAGCAATCTGGTTTGATGTCAAAGAATGTGTCTTGATGAAGGGTTCAGCATGGACAGTGAGTTGCCAAGAAGATCAGGGTAGCCCAGTTGCAAAAAGATCAAGAAAAAGACAAGTAAGAAAAAGTATGCAAGGGCTGGAAAAACTGTCATGATTTCGCGACATGTTTTAGGAGAGAAAAGAAATTTTTTTTGAGAAAGGAAAATATCATGATTTCGTGACATGTTTGAGGAGAGAGAAAGTTCTGGCAAAACTGTCATGATTTCGTGACATGCTGGAAGGTAGAGACGAAGCAGGAAAAATTGTCACGATTTCGTGACATGTCGCATTTTCACGACTCGAGAAGCGCAGGAAGGCAGAGAAAGAAAAGTGTCACGATTTCGTGACACATTGCCAGGAAAGTTGTTCGGACGAGCAAGTGTCACGATTTCGTGACATGTTGTAGGAGAGAGAGTCCGAAAGAAAAGTGTCATGATTTCACGACATGTTGCAGAAGAGAAAGTTTGTAGTGTGAACTGTCATGATTTCGTGACAAGATTGAAGAGAGAGAAAGTGATTCAGGAACTGTCATGATTTCGTGACATGATGCAAAGTTCCAAGTAAGGGTTTTTGACATGCTGCAAAAGACAAAGTGAGGACTGTTGCGACTTCATGACAAGCTACAAAAATCAAAGGAAGGACTGTCATGATTTCGCGACATGCTAAAAAGCTTGAAGAAAGAACTGTTGTGATTTCATGACATGCAACAAAGGGAAGAGTCTAAAATAAGAAGCGTCACGATTTCGTGACAGGCTACAAAGAAGTTGTACGGATGCAGAAAGTGTCACGATTTCATGACAGGTTGAGTTGGCAGCGTTCAGTTGGAGAAAGTGTCACGATTTCATGACAAAAATTGGAAGCAGGTCTTCTACAGGTGAAGTGTCATGATTTCATGACAGAAGCAGAGAGGAAGGCTTTGTAGACAAAAGCGTCATGATTTCGTGACATGTTCCAGTTTCACGGGCATATGGCAGAAAAGAGCTTAAGGCAACGAAAGCGTCACGATTTCGTGACATGTTGTGTTTGAGCTAGTGTCATGATTTCATGACAAAAGCTTAGAAAAAGGTTGAAGAAGCAAGAAGGGTCACGATTTCATGACAGAGTGAAGATGACATCAGCAAAATTCAAAAGTGTCATGATTTCATGATAGAAGCTGAGAGGAAGGGCATGAAGATAGAAGGGTCACGATTTCATGATAGAAGTAGAAGGAGGTTGACAAAGCAAGAGTGTTTTGAAGAGTGTCACGATTTCATGACATAGGCTAAAGAAGGGTCGACAAAGGCAGTAGTGTCATGATTTCGTGACAACAAGCATAGAAGGTGTATGGTAGGCAAAGATGTCATGATATCGTGACATGTTGAAGTTTCATGCCAGAAGCTACAGGGAGGCAGTGAAGCCGACAAAGTTAAATCTGGGCCGACGTAGCGTAGGGTTTTGCAACCGACGTGGTTGAAGGGTAAAACAGTCGACTAAGACCAAGATTTCAATCTTGAGATTGTGAGTATAAAAGGAGGGTTGTTTGAATAGTTTGAGCATCGATCGAAGTGTGCGTTCGAAGTGCGATTTGCGTAGATAGAGTGCGGGGAGAAGTTCGATCGTAGAGGTGCATAAGTGGAAGTCTGAGCGACTACTGTGTTTGCATGAAGTGTGCGACGTCTGTGCTACTGTGTTTGCATAGAGGTTGCGAAGACAGTGCTATCGTGTTTGAGCAAGAGTGCGAAGACTGTGCGACTGTGTTTGCGTTGGATGTGCGAAGACTGTGCTGCTGTGTTTTCGTAGAAGAGCATAAGTAGATCGAGAGCTGTTGTGTTTGCGCAGACTATGAAAAATTGGTTTCGACCAAGTGCAACTATAACAGAAAAGAACAGAGGAAGAGGACAGATTTGTGCTAGACCGAAGGACTGTGTTTAGTGCATATTTGAGGACCAGCTTTGCGGTGACAGAGTTGAGGACAGAGATCTCCAGCCAGAGCAGGGAAGACAGGTGTCTTCTGTGGATAGAGTTCCACTTGCTAAGGGCAGAGGAGGTAGAGGTCTTCTAGAGGATCACCAGCCAAAGCAGAATTAGGGGAAGGTATCTCCTTTGAGCCGAGGCTCATAAACATTGTAATCGGGAAGGATTCCCAGAGGACTTTGATATAACTTTTAGAGGAAAGTTTTATCCGTGGAGTAGCCCACCTTGGGTGAACCACGTAAATTGTTGTGTCACTTTGTGGATGGTGTTTTGTGCATTGTTTTGATTATTGCTATCTTTATACTGCATAATATTGAATTGAAAGCTGTTTGAAAGAAAAAGTTAAAAGTGGTATTATACTGTTCACCCCACCCCTCTCAGTATAAGCTTGTGTTCTTCAACTTTAAGTAGAGATGTAATATATGAAGATATTAATATTGGTTCAATGAAAAAACCTAGAATAGTGAAAGTAGACATGGCCTTACCTGCTAAAGAAAAATCCGAATATATCAGTTTATTGAAAAATAACAAAGAATATTTTTCTTGGACTTATGAAGATCTTAAAACTTTCAAAAAAGATGTAATGACACACATAATACCCTTAAAAGAAGATTCCAAACCATTTAGAAAGAAACAAAGGAAGTACAACCCAACTCTACACCCAATAATGCAAAAAGAAGTACAAAAATTGCTGGAGTCTAAAATAATTAGAAAGGTAAGATTTTCTTCCTAGATATCCAATTTAGTACCAGTTAGAAAAAAGAATGCAAAATATTATACTCTGTGTAGATTTTAGAAATTTAAACAAGAGTTCTTTAAAAGACAATTACCCACTACCCAACATGGAACAATTATTGCAATCAGTAGTTGGCTCAATTAGATTGTCTCTATTAGATGGATTTTTAGGGTACAACCAAATTCAGATAAATCCAAAGGATAGACATAAGACAACATTCACTACGCCTTGGGGGATATTTGAATATTTAAGAATACCTTTTGGACTGATGAATGCAGGTGCTACTTTTTAGAGGGTAATGGATTTTACCTTCAAAGGATTAATGTTCAAAATTGTAGTTGTATACCTGGATGATATCACAATATTTTCTAAAAATTTAGAAGATGATCTAGAACATTTGGTTGTAGTTTTTGCTCGGTGCAAGGAATTTGGAATTTCTTTAAATCCCAAGAAATGCATATTTGGGACTACACAAGGAAAGTTATTAGGACACATAGTTTTAGAAAAAGGAATAAGCATTGACCCAAAAAGAATTGAAGCCATTTCCAAAATTCCTCCTCCCAAAAATTTGAAAGGTGTTAGGTCATTCTTTGGCAAGATAAAATTTATTAGAATATTTATCCCAAATTTTGTAGAGATGACCAAACCCATAAATGATATGGTTAAGAAAACTAGAGAAATAAAATGGACAGTTGAAAATAGGTACGCATTTAACAAGATCAAAGAAGCCATATCAACCACTCCAGATTTAAGCTACCCTGATTATGCAAAAGAATTTAACATCTATTCCTATGTGTCTGAAAATTCTATTGCTATAATTCTTTCACAAAAATATGATGAAAATAATGAAAGGCCAATAGCCTTCATGTCAAGTCTGAAAGGAGCACATATAAAATACACCTTGCTATAAAAACATGCTTATGTAGTCATACAATATTTAGAACATTTCAAAGGTATATTTGGGTCAAACAAAGTGTATTGCTATATCCCTTTTATACCAATAAAATATAGTTTTTCTCAATTAGAGCCATTAGGAAGACCAACAATATGGATGGTAAAGCTTCTGCAGTATGATGCTAAATTCAAAATAGTTAAAACTATCAAAGGACAAGGTTTGGCTAAACTGATGGCTAACAAAGAAGAAGGATTTGAAAATGTTCTCTCAATTGATGAGGCATATGATGTCAGAAGAATCAATAATACTGAATGCAAATGGTATGAGGAATTTTTTTCATATTTACAAACCCTGTCATTTCCTAAATATGTCAACCAATAGAATGAGGTCAGTCAAGCTTCAAGCCCAAAAATATTATAATGCAATATGGTGTGCTACATTGGAAACACCCTGATGGAGTATTATTAGTCTGTCTATATGAAAATGAAGTCTCAGAAATAATCAATGAATTTCATGATGGTTTTTGTGGAGGACATTTTTCTCCAAGAGCTACAACTAATAAAATTATGAGAGCAGGATATTATTGGCCTTCTATTTTTAAATATTTATATAATTATGTTAGGTACTGTCATAAAAACTAGGTTTTTGCAGGAAAAAAATAGTTGGCTTCCATGCCCCTCAAGCTAGTAATCATTGAGGCACCATTCACACAATGGGGTATTGACCTAATTGGAGAGATCAAGACTAATTAATCTGGCCAGCACAAGTGGATCATAATTGCAGTAGATTACTTCACAAAGTGGGTAGAAGTTGCACCCTTGAGAACCTCCACTACTACCATTCTCATCAAATTATTGGAAGAAAATATTTTGACCAGGTTTGGGGTTCCTCAAAAACTGGTTATAGATAATGCACAGTATTTTGTTTCATATGAAATGGTAGAATTTTGTGCTGAATATGGAATTGAATTATCCCATTCTGCTAATTATTACCCCCAAGGAAATGGTCTTGTTGAGTCATCAAATAAAAATGTAATAACCAGAATAAAAATATCATTGGGTAAAAACAAGAGAGGGTGGGACAATGAACTTAAATTTTCTTTGTGGAATGACAGGTTATCTATTAAAAGAAACACAGGAAGAACCCCCTATGAAATGGTTTATGGAGAGAAAGCATTACTACCTTTAAATATAGAAAAATTGGCACTTTCCCTCTTATTACAAGACCATGAAAACCCCAATCCCATACAAATAAGGCTTGACCAAATTGTCCTGTTAGAAGAGCAAAGAAGAGAAAACCTTAATAGAATGATGGAACAGACCTAGAAAACTATGAAATTATTTAATTATGAGATATAGTCATCTATTGGGATCCTAAAAATGATAAACATGGTGAAAAGGATAAATTTGAACCTAAATGGATTGCTCCATACTAGATAGCCCAGGTTATAGGGCAAAATACATACAAGTTGCAGACCTTGTAGGGTGAAATTATGGTTATCCCTATTAATGGCCAACACCTCAAAATGTACAATCCCTATTGAAGGTAAATTAAAAAAAAGAAAAAAAGAAAGTGGAAAGAACAAAAAACCCCAAAAATAGAGTGTTTTACTTTTAGCTCTTATTTTCTTGTTTAGTTTTGAGTTTAATGTACACATGATATTCTTAGTTTGATGAGTATATATTAATATTTATTCTACCAAAAACAATAAGAAAAAAAGAGATTTATTTTAGATTCTGATAAAGTTTACAATTTTCAAAATATGAGTGTTTATGCAATAGTTGTTTGATATGAGATAAAACAAAAGGAAAACAAAGCTGATTGAAACATCATGTCAAATCCTCACATTACAAATGATAATTAAGGTGACTTCAAAGGTCCAAAGAACCAAGTTATCTTTGAGAGGATGGTTGAGCCAAAAATCATTACACTCATATTCTATAGCCAGAAACTAATCCTCAACTTAGGCATACTTGTTGCACAATTTTCTTATATATCCAAGTACTTCTCTCATGATAAAGAAAAATAAAAAACAAAGTTAAATTGAATCACTGCCTAAGATATCTTGGAAAACCTCTACCGAGGCTATAAACGCTTGACTGGAAGTAGGGTAAAACTATATGGGATTAGAAGCAACTCCACCAGAGGTATAGACACTTGAATGGTAGTGGAGCCTTGTAGAATGGTGAAAATTTTTAAAAAATGAAATCACATATTAGGCTTAACTATTTTGCTCAGATATGGCAAAGTTCTGAAAGACTTAGAAATCAAAATAAATGCACAAACACACACATGGGCATAAACATGATGAAGTAAATATCTTTGACAAATATTTGTGTAATCATATCTTATGACTTAGCCAAAACAAGCATTACAATATATCAGAATAAAACTTATCAGTTTCTAAAAATCTGATCCTAGTTTCAAAATTTAATAAAAGGAATTATAGTATTCAAATACTCTATTGCTTTGATATCAGGATGTTCATACAAATTTTCAGTATATATTAAAAAAAAAGAGAATTTTTTTTTAAGCTTTACTTAGCAGTCAAGTTTTTGATTTTTGTTCATATTTTGCAAAAAAAACCAGGAGATTCTGTAGTTCTCAAGTGCCTCATATTTTCAACACATTGTCCCAGTCAGAGTCTAAGTTGGAGCCAAATTTGACTCAAAATTTGAAACCCCCAAATTTAAATTTTTAGTTTCATCAAAGTAAGCAAGCATTGCTGGTCCTTTTGCATCTAATTGAGAGAGTTTAATTTCTTATGAGTTTGTTTGATAAATTCTAGCCATTGTTGTTAATAATGTGTGTCCCTTTTTGATAAAGCTCAATTATCTTAAATAAGGGATAGGGCAAAATTTTATCAAATTTTTAAAAGCCAAACTTTGATCCTCATAAAATAAAGTTTCCCTTGGGCTCAAATCAAATGATAAGTCTTTAATCAAATAAAATAATGCACCCTCTTGGCTATTTAGTATGCAGCTTGTAGGAGATTTGACGACAATGCTAAGACGAGCCCAAATATCAATGGATGTGAAGGCCCATGTTAAAAATTGATGGTGGCAAATGAGTTAGAGTCAAAAAAAGGGATAAAACAATCTGAATATCTGACGACAGCACCCACCCCCACTCAGATCCAATAGTAGAACGTTGTTTGAAACTATTGAAGGTTAACTCATAAGGTTTCGGTAATATAATCGATCAAATACATAAGGTTCTTAGACATCGACGACTGTGCTAACCCTCCTTAGGATCTGACGACTGTACACAAATAAAATATTTAATTAATGAGTCGACCACAAGAATCTGATGGTAGCGCTTTGTTGAGATTAAGGGAATCCAACGATAGCATGCAAGTTAAAGTCAAGTACAATCAAGGCTAAAATGATAGGCATATTTAGATGAATCCAATGGATGCGCTCCATCTCAAAGTGATCCAATGATGGTGCGCACTTCAAAGGTAAATCAAATAGTAAGATTAAAATCAATGCTTGATTAATTAAATCTTAAACACATTTAACAAGATTTTTAAACATGTTATTAATCGCCACCCTTATTGGTCAATATTAAAAGGTTTGAAGCATATTTTATTTTGATTAACTAACCCGCAAGTTGTAAAAAATTCAAAGGTTAGCCATGGTTAGATTATCTCTCCATGACCGATATTCAATATAGAGTTAAGGCCCAAACTAAACTTTAAATCAAAGGATTTAATAAACAAAATAGGAGGCAAACCTTGAGTTAACATTTTGAGATTGGTTAAACTGTAAAATATTGAGATATTCTCTATATTGTGCATAATCATTGTTGGTGCGTACATTCATTATGTTAGGACTAACATTTTCCACGTCTAAAAGTATCAAGCCAGGATGGCCAATGCAAACCTGCGTCCCAAGAGAAAAATGAGTTGTACAATATAGAGATCAAGGGATACGGTTGATACTTTATAAAGATCCAATGACAACGGATTGATCCAGGCCATACATAGAGATCAAAGAAAGAGGGAAAAATCATGTTCCATGAAGAATATTTTATAGTCTGGATTCCATAGAAAAGGGCGACCATTCTCCAAAATTCTTGAAATCAATATCGACATAGAAAGCAAGGGAGTGACTCTTTCACATAAAGGTATGCTAAAAGACGATATGAAGATCAAACAATCGAGAAAAATTCAAATGAGTACACATAAACACCGTGAATCTAGAAGGATACTCAAGGAAGGAAATATTCAATCAATCAGAGTAAATCCCATGGATAGTACCTTGATAAGGATAAAGTAGACTGACCAAAAGACAAATCCTGATGCTCAAGCATACGATCAGATCTTGTATATCTCTAGATAATAATAATGTACCACAAAATAATACTGCAAGGCATAGTCACAACTTATAAATAAAGATAGTACGGGAGAGCTAAAGGTACCAGTAAACAAAATAATGGAGTACAAAGAATATAAAATTATTCAATTCTTGTTCTACAAATACTTAAGATGAAAAAAGTGCATGAAGGATAAAACATGGTTTCGACTTGCATAAAATCATTCGAATCCATGCTTTGATGGAATATAGTTATAAGGGGAACACTCCAACGTAGTATAGTTATAGAAGTAGCTTATATATGTTTCCAAATATTGTTTTCCATTCCCATATTCCTCCTACTTATCATTGCCTCCCTCTTTCTAGGCCTTCTTCCTTAACCATCTTGACATTTTTTCTAACATTGCGTCATCTCACCACCTTCCATTATGTGAAATCATCCCATTTCCTCTTTTCACCCTTCACTCTATCATGTGATCAGTGTTATTATATCCATTTTCCACTGGCACGCCACCCCTTATATTCACCATCACGTCGGGTCCCCATCCGTCCTTCATCTAAATTTGTGATAATAGCCTGGTCAACTCTCAAAAGTAGATCATAGTGGCCAGGATAAGCAAAAAAAAATAGAAAAAATATGATAATTAATCCTTAGTTTCTAGGGCCAAAAAGAGAGCAAACTAACTAAATTATTCAGCATAAGAGCTCCCTTCAGTCCAAAAATGAACCATGATAGCCAATTCAGAGCTGCACCAACTGGAAAACATACAAAATAGATTCAATTAGATGCTGACAAGTGTAAGGCCAAAAAAAATAAAAAATAACATAATCAAGAACCAACAGTTGTAAAAGAAAGCATACAGGTTCATATTCTGCATCAAGCAATTAAAGAATAACATTTTTTCTAAGAGGTATACTTGAGTGCCCTATTAGTTGTGTTGTTGTATACCCTTCTGTGTCTATTTTTCTCTCTCATTTCTTTTTCTTCCCTTTGCTGTGGAAGATCTTAATAGGAAAGTGCTCAAGAAGGTGAGATTATTGCCTATCCTATTAAGCTTAAGATTCAGAGACTTTGTTGTTACAGATTGGAACAAGGAGAGTAGGAGAGACCTGTTACATTATTTGAACATGATATTTTCATTGTATTGATATATTTCTTTGAGAAAAATATAGTTAAAAGGCATTCTGCCCACTCTACATGTAAAATTTTATGAAATCAATACAATTATGAGTCTCATTTTTATTATATCTTTGTCTTAGTATTGTGTGTCATTGTATAATGGATTACATTATTTGAATGCATTATATACGTTTCTTTCATTGGTTAACTTTTGGTTTTATTACAATATTTGAATAAATATATGAGTGCCAATTTCCTTTTCCTCATTCTCTCTGTTCATGATTAAAATTGTTGTTAAATTTCTATAACAACCCAATGAATCTAGGCATTGGTCTACATAAGGCATAATAATTGGTTATTTTCTTTCTTGGTCATTTAAATACATGTAGTGTTACATAAATATAGAATGTGTAATCAATGTTTTATCATAGAAATACCACTAGGGTTTCCTTACCCGTTATATAGTTTTTCCTTTAGCAATAATCGTGTTTATCAGAACGAAGAGGTAGGTTGACCAGAGCCTATAATAGCTTGTTGGTTTCAAATGGATTTTTGCAGTGTGACAATCAAATCCTATGGATGCAAGAATCGGTTCCAAAAATAAGCTTGATTTGATAAAACCTTTATTAATCCTTAGGTTTATAGGTTTCCTTATGTATCCCTAGTAATGAGAGTATGAACACCTAATTTTAGGTTTTGAAGAAAGCTTACACCTTACCAACTTGATAATCTTTGATAGATATTATTATTATCAAGTTTTGTAGAATTCCTTATAACTCCCTAATGAATTTGGAGTATGATATAGTGATTTTGTAAAGTATAGTTCAATTTTTGTTGATTTTGCATAGTTTGTGCAAAGATCAAAAATCAACTTTTATAACACCTTATTACTCCTAATGAACTAAGCACTTTTCAATTTTGAAGAGGTTTTAATGTTGGATTTCTTTTGTCCCTTTTGAATTTTTTTGAGAAAAGAAAATTATAAATTTCCAACCTTAACAAAAAAAATCTTAATAACCTCTTTTGTAACCCTTAGGATTTTATTCAAGTGTTTCTAATTTCCAATAACCTAGTTTGATGTTGTAACCCTTATCACTCCCAAATTTGGAAAATTAATAATATTTGCAAAATATTAAAGAATTTAATCCCAAGTAGAATTCCCTTATGGTTTTTGCTTTCAAAATCTAATATTTGGCCTTAGATTATAACCCTTATATCTCCCTAAAGTGAAAGAAATAATAAATGGGATTTAAACCTTACCTTTGAATGTTGTATCACTGCATTGTTCAGTGCCTTTTTCGGCTGAATATAATAGCACTTTAATGTCCTCCTTTGGTGCTAGAAACAATGCTTATGCTTTGGAAATTCCTATCTTTAATGCTGGAACGTAGGTGCTGCAAATATGGAGAGGTTTGATATTTAAGACCAGGATATTTTAATGCTTTCTCTTCCTTCCTTCCATGCCGCGCTTTGCTATGCTTTAACTACACTTTCCTATGCTTGAATAATTTAGAATTGAGCATATTTTTATGGAAGAAAAATCTTGAACTTTGTGATACGTGTCACATCCATTACGTATGAGCGCTCCAAATTTATTAACGTACTAATTTTCTTCTTTAACACTTCTTGGTCAATCTATAATGTATGAGCATTCATGTGGGCACTTGTGTGAGGCTTGTGAAAGATAACAAGTGTCACCACTTCTTTGATATTTCATGTAACTCCTGCGTGAGGTTTCTTGAGCGTTGAGAGATGAAATGGCATCTTAGAAAATTTATGCCAAGTGGTATTCAAGCTCTCTACATGAAGACCTTTGGTATAATGCTTCCAATGAGAATATTATAACTCTTTTCTTATGCCTTTCCTTATCTTGCTTTGTTTCTTGGACAAAAAACAATCTTTTCTTTTGCAAGTGAATTGATGAGGTGCTATGGAGCTTTAAATGGTGATTTTGGTGCTTCCTTTGGTGGATGATCTTCTCAAATTTTAAGAACTTGAATGGAGCACATTTTCTCCTTGCATTCTATGCCTTCAACATACTGATTCCTGTGTTTATTTGTAGTGTATATAGCCTCTTGTTATGTTCTCCATCCCACATTGGTAGAAGTAGATTTTGATGCCTTCTCTTTGTAGATGAGCACTCTTTTGTATATTTAAATGCAACTTGATAATAGCATTTTATGGGCTTTAATTTTGTAGGTTTGTCCATCCAAGATATGTGGAGAGTGAGCCCTTTGAGTAGCTCCTTTTGCTATGGAAGAAAAGTGCTAATGTTCAGCCTTCCTTGGATGGCTTACGTTGTAGATATTGTGCCTTTTGAGGCACTTTAAAAGCTGCTCTCTTCCTGCGTATAACATATTGTAGAAGTGCAATACCATGTAACCTTATATGTATATAAAAACTTCTTTATTGTACCTTTTCTTGCACTCTTTTGTAGGTCTGAAATTTTGATTTTGTAGCATATTTTTGAATGCAAATGTGGGGGTTTTGAGGATGTCTCTTTGGCTAGAATCCTTACATGTTTTGCTTGGATAATTTGATGATAAATCTAAGCCCTTAATTATGTGGATAGAAGCTTCTTTGTAGCTGTAATTTTCTGCCTTTTGTACCACGCAATTAACCCTATAATGCTTTGGATTTGAGACTCACCAAGTCTCAATATATGAAGCTTCTATTTTTTATTTTGGTTAGTTGTATTCTTCTCCAAGTTTTGGAGGATTCTAACCTGTTTTTGTGGCTTCACTTGGCCACTAAGTATTGCAGATTTTTGTGCACTAATAGTGTCTTTAGACACTTTGACAATTTTTGATTTTGTGCCCTTCTCAAGAACACAAACAATAATTTTTGAGAGTAAAATAATAGTGCAAATGAATCTAATAAATTTTTTTAAATGCACTAAAAATTTCACCTTATCACTCCAATCAACTATCAAATCAATGCACTTAATCAATTTATAGCAACTAATCAAGAATAATCTAAAATTAATCTTCAAGAGTTATTATGTAATTTCACTACAATCAATATTGTAGGACTTAGTCTTCTTTTTCTTTTTCCAAAGTAGATGATAGGTAGTTGATATATGTAATACTAAAATATAATAAAATCCTAATTAATGTGTAAATGAACCTTAAAAATAAATTTTCTCTTTTTGCACTTTTTGAAGATTGTAATCCAAATTTTCTTCTTCTTGCAACTTTAATCTAAATTAAGGTGCTATAATAAATCTGATAAGTAATCCAATTAACAATTTTATTTGAACCAAAATTTGCTTACATTTTTAAATATTTTATAGTTCTTTTTTTGCTTCTGTAGAGGATGTGAATATTGGTTTCTAAGATCACCAAGTTGCTACTTCGAGTAGGATCTTGCAACTTTTTGTAGACTGTCCTAAACAACTCCTTCTTTACCAAAAGATGGTCTCAAAATTTATTTCACGAGCCTAAGTTTGGTGGATTATTATCCTCTTGTGATCTCCTTCTATTGTATATTTGGATAAGTCTTTATATTTGAAGCAGTGCCTTCTTACTATGAGAGGTAATCTTTAAATCTCCTAGATTTGATGAGCTTCTTTTATCTTCAAGTCTTCTTGTCAAATTCTAACTTCAAGCAGATCTTCTTCTCAATATTCTAAATATCTTGAGGTCTTCACTAGATTCTTCTTCTGGGCTTTGGCACTCCTTACCAAATTCTTCTTCTCATATTTGGCATTCCTTACCAAATTCTCCTTAGATTTGGCACTCCTTGCCAAATTCTCCTTAGATTTGGCATTACTTACCAAATTCTCCTTCTCTTGGGCTTGTTTTTAGATGGTGACAATTTTCCCAAGTCCTTCACTATCAAGAGCTTCTCCTTGGTAGTGAATTTCTTTAGTGTAAACTCCTTTGATGATTTATTTAGTAAGGCTCTCCTAGCCTTTTATTGGATGCTTGTTGAGACCTTCCCAAGGATTTGGATCTTGAAACTTCTTCTGGTCTTACTTGAGACCTTCTCTTCAAACTTCTACTCTTGGAAGTGTTGGTGGTGAGATCTTCTTTTGGATATCTGATTCTACTACTTCTGAATGCAAGAAGGACTCTCCTAGTCCTTCTTCTTCTTCTTCCAAGACTATAATTTTTTCAATGAGATCTCCTAATCTCTTCATTTTTGCTTCAGGTGTTGAGTTGATTCTGAAGAAGATACTCTTCCTAAATTTCTTGTAGGAAGTTTCCCAACTCATTGAATCTTATTTCCCTGTAACAAAAATATTAGTACTAAAATATTAATTTGATTTTGAATCAGATATTCTTTTCAAATTCTTCTTCAAGATCAAGGATTTGGGAGCTTTTTTTAGTATCTAAGCTTCTGTGGCATTTTTAGTATCCAGGCTTCTATGGCCTTTTTAGTATTCAGTATTCTATGGCCTTTTTAGTATCAAGGCTTCTATGACATTTATAGTATAAAGGCTTCTGTGGCCTTTTTAGTATCAAGGCTTCTATGGCCTTTTTAGTATCAAGGCTTCTATGGCCTTTTTAATATCAAGGCTTCTGTGGATGTTTCAGTATCAAGGATTTTATGGCATTTTTAGTATCAAGGCTTCAATGTCCCTTTTAGTATCAAGAATTCTATGGATTCTTATTCAAGGCTTCTATGGAATTTTATTCAAGGATTCTATTGTATTTTTTTGTATCAATACTTCTATGGCCTATTCTTCAACTATGAAGTTATTCAATCCAAAAATGGAGATCTTCAGTCTCCTGAATTCACCATAACTCTTCACAAAATTTTTTCTTCTGTAGTATTCTTCTCTTGCACAAGGAACTAATATCTGTACTATGAAGGCACACTGACCTTTGGTAATGAAATTGAAGTCTCATAACTTTCTATTGTAGGAGGAGTCCCAATCCTATAAGAATTAATTTTTTACAACAAAAGAAACTTTAGGCAATAGTTAACAAATTCCAGATTTCCTGGATGATCTTCACTAGATGATTTGTCAATATAGTGGATTGAATGCTGAGTCCTAGTCTTCACGAGTTTTTCTTGCAACTCTGTGGAAAATAATCTAGTCAAATATAATCTTAGTATTTTTGGAACATAGATTTCTTTTAGTCCTCACTTGCATTCTCCCTAATTCTATCACCTAAACTCTCCTAAGAGTTTTTGACAGTGGTTGGTCCAACATGTCAGGTTGACAAAAAAAATAGGTTCAATAATAATGGTGGTTTTTCTATTGATCTATTATGGCTAGATCTATTGTGTCTTTGATATCACTGTTATATTTTGATGTAATGAGTACTGGGAGATAAAAATCATAAGATGCAAAATAATATGAAAGAAAGTAAATCTGGTAGATGACTAAAATATGCTGTAAATAGAAATGACATAAAATAATACAATGTAGCTATGGAGGAAATGAACATTCCATTAATAAAGAACTGAACTACATTACACCCATCACCAATGGATGGTGATCTACATAGAATTGTACTATGCTCTAAGCTACACTATATTACTATGTCACTCGAATCTATATCTATATTACAATGAGGCCTTTCTTATATAGGAAAATATGTTCCTTGGCCAACACTCTACCTAGTTGTGCAAGGGATAATTTGCACATATATAGCTTGCACATTAACACTTATGCATTTATTATATTGCATGAAGTAACTAGATAAATTCCCCCTAAAGTAATATAATGTCCTAAGTATGTACCTTGGAAGATACATTTACATGACCCAAATGATGTAATATACTCTATTTATAACAAAAATTGGGTTTATCAAAATTAATTTTGATGGTGCATCTAAAGGAAATCTAGGAAAAGCTGACGGAGGTGGTGTTTTTAGAAATAGTGAAGGCAAAATTATCCTCACTTATTCAAAATCATATGGAACTTAAACTAACAACTATGCAGAGGCTAGGGCACTTCTTATAGGGATTAAAATTACAACAAAAAAGGATGGAAATATATTATAATTGAGGGGGAATCACAAATTATCATCAATGCTATTAATAAAAATGGATGTGGAGACTGGATAAAAAATAATATTATTGCTAATGTTCATCATCTATTACTAGAGGCAATCTCCTGGCAATGTGAGCATATTTATAAAGAAGAAAATTGAGTAGGAAATAAATCAATGAATTATGGTATTGATCTTCATCCTAGTGAAATTTAAATTTTAGAAGGCAATTGGCCAAGTGAGATTTTATTTCTTAATGAAAATGATGTCAAGAAGTTGATTGTGAAAAATAGCACTTTGATGAAGTTGAAGAATATATGTAAGAGAAAAAATAAATGAAAAAAACATGATAAAAATGTATGCTACAACAAATGAAAATTTTTGGTATTTTTATGGGAGTGGCCCCCAATAAAATCCATATATAACCTATTAAACAAAGAAAATACCAAAAAATGAGTAGGATAAGTCAAAATATTCCTTAGTAGATCTAGGAGAGAATAAATCTAATAAAAAGAAAACTTGTGAAAGAATATTGAGGAATAGAATAATAAGACATACTCCTTACACTAGGAGGAAAAAAAGAGAAAAACCTTCAAATTATCAAGCAATAGCTAGGGAAGCAAGAGCAAACATAGAGAAAGGAACAATCTAAGTTGGTTTAAATTCTCTTTACCAAACACCAAAATGATATTATTAATTCATAGGAGGGGTTAGCATCCCCTAATAAGACATTATTACCATCTCATTGAATATAAGGGGTGTTAATGCCCCCTTAAAGCATAGGTGTATGAGGGGTCTCTATTTAAGTAATAAGCCTAATATTATTTATATCCAAGATACTAAAATGATAAAGAAGTTTCCAAAACTATAATAGTATGGGCATGATGTGAATGGGATGCTATGGTTTTAGGAGTGGTAGGGGGAATTCTAACATGTTGGAATCAGTCAGAACTTCCTATGAAACTATTCATAAAAATAGGTATTAGATAGTCTCATTAGTCACATGTTTTTTTGTAGATATTCATTCCATCCTTATAAATGCCTATGGATCTATAACTCAATCATGCAAATACGAAGTATGGAGTGGGATTAAATCCTTTATGAGAAGTAAATACTAAAAAATATGATTCATGTTCGTAGAAGATTTTAATGCCATAATTATGTTGGATGAAAAATTTAGGGAAATTAGGAAAATAACCCAAAGTATGAGATATTTCTCAACTTTTATTCAAAACAATAATATATGGGAGGTTGATTTTGAAGAGGAAAACTATACATGGACCAACAATAGGACAAGTCATAACTTGAGAGTAGAAAAATAAGATAGATGCATACTCTTAGATCATTGGCTATATGAAGGCACTTATGCTAAATTAATACCTTGATAAGTATTGGTTAATATCACTAGCCAATAAGAGTAAATATGGTTCTAAGTGAATTAAAAAATATCATTTTAAAAATATAAATAGATGTGGGAAGACCATTGTTAATTTGTTGATATGATAGCATAGGCATGGAAATCTTAAAAAAATAGTGGGATATGTACACTTCTAACATAAATTAAATCAATGACATCTAGATTATATGAATTGAATAAGAACACTTTCAAAAAAATTTTTGATAAGAAAAAAGAGCTAAAAGAGAAACTTGTAAAATTTCAAAAATGTGAGCACAAGAATCCAAGCTTTGAGGAAAGGGAGTTTCTTAGTGAATATCATAATATTTTGAGTAAGGAAGATAAATTTTGGAGATTAAATCAAGATAGACTTGGTTAAAAGGAGATAAAAACATAAAGTTTTTTTCATAGGATGGAAATAGTATAAATATCAACATCTAGAATTAGTAGAATAAATTTAGTAAAAGGGGTTTGGATTGAAGATCATAATGAAATCCTAAATGTGGTAAGGGTTTTTTACCAAATTATTCTAGGATCAGAGAGGTTGAAGTTCTTAATGATAAACTACTACAAGAAGTACCTTTAGTTATAATAGATGAAGACAATAGCAAATTTATGGAGACTATTACTCTGGAAGAAGTTCAATAAGCTCTTTTCTATTTGATAAGGATAAATCCCTAGGTCATAATGGAATCACTATATAATTCTATTAAGATAACTAGGAAATAGTGAAGGATTATTTATTGGTGATAGTGTAATATTTTAAGGTAAAATAGTACATAACTTATAAAATAAATGCAACATTTCTTACCTTGATTCCAAAAAACAAGGATACAAAATTGTTTGATTCATTTAGGTCCATAAGTCTATGTAATATGGCATATAAGATAATGTCCAAAGTGATGGAAAATTGGTTAAGACCACTATTAGATACAATTATGTCATAAGAGCAAAGAGGATTTGTGAAAGGGAGACATATTTTGTATGAGATCATAATAGCTCATGAAGTAATTAATTCAACAACTTCTAGAAAAGAGAGCAATGAACTCAAAACTTGATATGAATAAAGCCTATGATAGGGTTAAATAGATTTTTATTTTTGCAATAATAGAAAAGTTTGGATTTAGAAATAAATGGGTCAAATGTATTAAAGCTTGTGTCTCTATAGTATCATATTCAATGTTGGTCAATGGGCTAGTGGCATAGTCATTTAAAGCCAAATGGGATCTTAGAGTTGGCGGTATTACATTATTTGGTACCATTGAGTACTATTCTAAATATTTTGATTAGGAGTGTGTTTAATATTTTTCAATAGTAATTGTTAAGTTATGAAGAGTATTTGTGTCAAGTGAGTTATAGTTGTCAAGTGTGCAAGTGAAGAGTCATAAGTGATAGGTGTCAAGTGTAGAAGTGAAGAGTCATGTGAGATGTGTCAATATTAGAAGTAGGAGGTTATGTAATCATGAGAAGATTTGCCATAATTTGAGGCATGTGAAAGGTTGCATATCCTTAGAGTTTTAGGAGAGAAAACTTTAGGAGAATTGAAGACTATTTTGTAAAGTTATATATTGGAGATAAAGTTCCATGCTATGTAACAGAAGGAGAACACGTTTGTATTAAAATATATTTTATCATCAACAAAATATTATTTTGTGTAATATTGGTCTTGTGAGTGTGTGGGATTATTTTCAAGTGATTTTATAATCCTAGAAACCTGGACCTATGATATCTTTAGGCTCATTTGTTAATAATGCTTTCATAGCCACTTTATTTAGCTTTATCCAAGGTGGAGAGAGAGAGAGGAAGAGTAATATGATTGAAGGAGAAGAACATGATTTTGCTATGGTGATATTGAAAGTGAAGAAGGATTGTTGAAGTTAGAAGTAGAGATATTAGAGGATTGCAGAAGATATTGAACGTGAGAGAGATTGGTGGAAAAGGATTAGAAATAAATTGAAGAAAAATATTTGAAGAGAGAATGTTTGAGTAGAAGGAGATATTGCTATAGAAATTACTGAGCAAATGATTTGAAGAAGATTGGAGGACAATTTATTGATGACTTGGAGATGATTATTGAGGAATACTATTGAAGGGTGCATACTGGAATGTTGAAGAAGGATGATCATTGAAGGCATTGAAGAGGATATTTATTAAAGGAGAGAACATTTGTGATTGGATGTCTGCTTGAAGTTTATTGAAAGAAAATATTTTAAGAATGTGAAAGAGGATGATTGCTGAAGACATTTGCTAAACATGAGAGAAGATATTTTCTAATGATCATAGCACAAGATAAAGGATGTAGACCTAAGGATGAAGTGCAATTCAAAGGATGTAGATCTAACAAAAAGAGGAATCCAGAGGATGTAGATGTGACAATGAGGAAGTCAAAAGACACAAACTTGAGGATGAGGGAAAGCCAAAGGATGCAAATTTGAGAATGAGAGGAAGTGAGAGGATGAACTAAGGATGAGAGGAATTTAGAGGAAGAAATTTTTTCTTACATGGAGGACTCAAGATTTTGGTGAATAGTATTTTCCTCACTTGCAAAGACTATTCACCCAATCCACGATGTCTTCTCCCACTGGTTCGTGTGGCCAAGTGTCGATCATAAAATGCTAGGGTTGTGAGGTGTTCAATATCCCGTACACATTTATTATTTTGGCATGATGCTTCCCACCACATTATATGGGGTAAAATTAAAAATATTTTTAATACCTTAATATTATGGGTTCGATTGTCGAAGGGGGATTGTTGTTTAAATAATAAAACTTTAAAACCTTTAATCCCAACTTCCCTTAAGATTCATGCACACATACCCTCTTTATTGATGTCTCACTACCATGGCTAATCATGTGTGTATATATTTTTTATCATATCATTTGTTGCCATGCCTTCCACATGTATGGTTGGCCTCGTCATCATATTTCAAAATTTTAAACTTCTATAAAATCCATACAATGCCTTATATATATTTTTATTTATCCACGTAATCATTTGCATTGGTGGTATTTGATCCATGTTTTTACCTTCTTCCCACATACTATTTATTAAAATGTGCTCACGACACCCTTCCTTAGACCAATCATAACTATACGCATCATCCTTAGTGCTCTAGTTGTAATTTTCAACTTATCTTCGTACAAAGGTTAGAGAGGTCGGTGAAGGAAGAAGCTTATTGGAAACAAAGGGTAAGGATAAAATGGTTGTAGGAGGGATACTAGAATACTAATTCTTCAACTGCTCTAAAAAAATTCCCATAATATTTATAACTAGACGGATTCTCTTCTCGATGACCAAGGTTCTAGACAAGACACTACCTTAGGTATGCAAAAAATAGCTAATAATTTCTTTAGTACTTGTTTACTATAGATACAAATTTATCTCCAACCCACTAGTCGGAGATCCTAGATAGTATCTCAATTTTGGCATCCAAGAATCAAAATGAGAAACTTCTCAGGGCAATTATTACAGAGGAAGTCAAATCAACTGTCTTTAGTATGTAAACTAGCAAATCACCTAGATAAAATATTATTCCTATTGAATTCTTCAAATATTTTTGGGATACAAAAGCATTAGAAGAGATCAGGTCAAATGATTGGATCCTTATATCCCTCAATCACACCCACCTAACTTTGATATCAAAAGGTGAAGACATGTTGGACATTGCAATTTTTTTCCCCATTGCTCTCTACATTGTGATCTACAAAATCCTCACCAAGCTTAAGGTAGAAAGGCTTAAAAAATCCTCCCAACAATCGTATCTCATGAACAAGAGGTATTTGTGCAAGGAAGTTAGATTCTAGATGGCATCATCCTACCCTAGGAATATTTCCACACCCTCATAAAGAAAGATAATAAAGGAATGTTCATAAAACTTGATCTTTCCAAAGCTTATGACAAAGTCAGCTAGGACTTCATGGTCAAAATCCTTAAGAAATTTGGTTTTTAAAGAGAATTAATTTTATGGATGTTGGAATGTATCTCATCGAATTCCTTCTTAGTCCTCATTAATGTAGTTCCATCCAAACCATTTCAAGCCTCTAGGGGGATCAAACAAGAAGACCTTATGTCACCATACTTTTTCATTATTTATGAATAAGGCTTAGGAAGATATATTATATAGAATAAGGTAATAGACATCATTATAGGAATAAGTATCAAACCTAGTCTAGATATTTTTTACTTGCAATTTATGGATGATACTAGAATTTGGGGAGAGGAAACAATTTGAGAAGTCGTTAGCATAAGAAACCTCTTTGATTACTATATAAAGGCACTAGACAACTCATAAATGACCATAAATCCAAATTTGTTTTCTTCAATGTTACAAAGAGATTTAAGGAAAGGATTACCCAAATTCTAATATTCCAAGAAGTTTCTACTCCCCTAGAATACATAGGAATCCTCCTTTTAGGAATAAGTTAAGAATCTAAGGATTGGAGAACAATAAAATATAGAATCTTCTCTAAGCTAAATCACTAGACAAACATATGGCTAAGTTTTGGAGGTAGAGTTACATTACTAAAAGCAATCCTTCAAGCAATGCCCATGTATAAATTCTTAGTCCTAGAAAACCCAAAAGGTGTGTTGAAGGACCTCAATAAAATAATGCAGAGATTCTTATGGTCCAGTGTAAAAGGGAGTTATAAAATGGATTTGTTTAGTTTGGAAAAGTTTATTGCCCAAAATAGTAAGGGGGTATGGCAATTCGAGGGTAACAAAAAATAACAAAGTTCTAACTAGCAAATTCTATTGGAAATGGTTATCCCACCTAGACCAACTCTGATCCAAGGTTCTCCCAGAAAAATACTACCTAGATCACACAAGAGTTAGCCTTACTCAACTCCTAGTAATAGGGGAAGGTTAAAAATTATAGAAAGCACTAAAGAAAAAAAACCCCTATCATTAAGACGGGGTTATTTTAGAGAATTAGAGATGGGAGAAAAGCTAAAATTTGGGATGACTCTTGGGAATATTACCCCTCATGTATGTCCAATATCCCCATATAATTATCTTAAAGCTAGAATTCTATGAACATGACTAGGACAATGTAGGCCACTGCCTCAAACCATTGAACAACCAATCACAGAGATACTATCTATGGTGTCCTTTGAAGGAATGACCATGTGAAGGATGGGAGGCAAAGAAGGTAGAACTAGAGGAAATACTAACTAGAAGAACTTGGGTTAGGAAAGTAGAACATGATAAATTAGCTTGGGGATTTTGCATCCTTGTTATTTACTCAGTCCAATAGGTTTATAGATCCATATCTTCTACCCTTAAATACACCAATCCTTTCCCTTGGTCAAAGCTATGGTAACCCAAAGGCTGGACAAAGATTAATTATTTCTCTTGGTATGTGGCCTACAATAGTATCTTGACTCAAGATAACCTATCTAACAGAAGATTAAAAAGTTTGAACCTATGTATAGTGTGTAATAGTGAAGAGAAAATAATCCTCCACCTGCTATTTATATGCCCATATTCCAAAATAATCTAGCACTAGTGGTTCAAAAATTTTAATCAATAGTTGATCTCACTCCCAACCATGGAAACCTTCTGGAACTACTAGAAATCCAATAGATTCATATCCACAAAAATCAAATTTTCTTGGGATCGAGGTATTGGTTTTATATGGTGGCAACTATGGTTGGAAAAAAATGGAAGAACTTTTAGAGAAGACTATAAACTAATGGAGAGAACCTGGAACACCTTAACAAGGAAGATAATAGAAACACTGGAGGAAAATATATCAAAGGAATATCAAATATCTAAAGAGGAGGAAGTAATATGGAACACTTTAAGGAGAGGAGTAGCACAAGTGAATCAGATCCAAGGGCAACAAGATACCATAGATAATAGGGCACTGAATGGAAATGATCAAACATGTTAGTACATTATACAAATAAAAAGGAGCTAATGAAAACTAGATGGAAAGAGAAGGCCAAAATGAATCCTCTCCTCACTATAAGACTCTTTGGTAATAATGTATATGCAAAAAGAAAGCTTATTTATATTATAGGCCTAAATAAAAAATGGAGAATTATTTCCCTTATAATGTATTATGGCTTCCATTAGTAGAATTTTAACTTGTTCACTTAAAAACAACTTGCTATAATTTGATTCCATCCTTTTTAATTTTCATCATCCATTATTTATTTATCATTTTTAATTTTCCATAATGAGTATTTCCTAGCATGTGGTGCATAATATTGTTTTGCATGACATTAGGAATCACTAGTAGGACTGTAGATTGACAACCATACGATCCCATAGGCTTATATCCACTCTATGATCTTCATTTCTAGTTCAACTCCTCTGGAATGAATCCACCATAAAAAAACTCTTCCATGTGGTGGATTTATTTTTGAGCTCTCCCCATGACCCCATCTATAGGTGCAAATTGTCTTCCCTTCCTATTAGCCTCACCTAGAGACTTGTAGTATGTTAAGACCCTATTCTAAAACTATGATATAATGTTCCTTGTTGAACGTAGGGGGATATCCATAGTAATATTTTATAATGTTTTGTAAATATGGGGAAAACCCATGATAATGTTTTGAAACATTTTGTAAAATTTATGTCTATAGAAGTTCCTAGAAAAGTGACACCATTATATGTAACTTCTATCAAGAATATAACTATTTGTAGGTAGGAGATTCTAGCTTGAGTGTCATTTTGCATGTAAGCCAACCTTAAGAGTTAGGTGGTAGATGAAATATTTAAAACTATGAGGAGTATGAATGTATATATATTTTTGCATAATTGAATGAAATTATTGAAGGAGGTTACCTCATTGAAGTGGCCTATGATTATGTGTTACTTTGTGAGATTGTTTGTTTCTGCATTTATATTTTGTGTTGCAATAATATGTGTTTTAAGCATTTATGTTTATTTGCAATACTTGTGTGAGTGATTTATTTTTAATAGTAGATTTATAACAAGTGGTATTATAGAGATTTCCAGGGTTATGTTCTATTGTGACTATGATAGTTTATACCATTTTGACTATTAGGTATAATATTTCATGTTTCTATTTTTTGCTAGTTCCTTATTAAAAAAATCCAACCTTGTTTTTTTTGCATTAGTTATTTAGGTTAGAAACCATATGTTAGGGATTTTAAAATATCATAGAGGAGCTATCATTATTGGATAATATAAATTATCCATAAAGCATCTAGTGAAGTGAGGAGTGATCAAACTCCAATACACAAGACTCAAACAACACCCGTCTATGTAATTGAGGTCCCATGTATCTTTGGGTATATTGGGAGACCCCATAGGATTAGGAGAGACCTTTAACCCTTAGGAATATTTTTGCCCTTGTATCATCCATAGTAAACTAGACACAACATCTAGGAATATTACCCTCCCACAGTGATAGAGAGGCAAATAATGTGCTCAAGTGTATGTGTGGAATCTTCCTTGAGTAGTGGCCTAAAATATCGGTCTAAACACTATTGTTCATCACTATAGTATAAAAAAGAGCCTATGGGTAGTACATACACCTTGGATTAACATACTCTATTATGTTAAATATCAAACCTACAACAAAAATACCTACAACAAAAATACCTACAACAACAAAAAAATTATTTTGTGAATCTTAAACCTGTTACCATAACATTGTCATTGTTAGGATCCCATCCTAACGTTATTTTGTAATTCTAATTATTATGTAATGATCCACTTCCAACATGGGGGATCCCATATATAATATTATTTTGTAATGTACATGGCATGTTATGCTCCTAGTCAAGTGGAGCCATTTGATGTAACCATTATCAAGATTGTAACCAACATTTGGTAGAAGATTCTAGCTCAAGTGGCATTTTGCATGTAAGCCAAATCTTGATCCTAGGGTTAGGGTTTGCATGAAGTATTTATTTAAAAGTCTATGAAGCCATGTACAAATTATCCTTTTTCAAGTTGATGAAATATTTAAGGAGGTTGCCCCCTCGAAGAGGCCTACGATTTTGAGTTCTTTTGTGAGATTTTTCATTTTTGCAATTACTTTATGCATAGTGTTATTCTATTATTGCATGTATTTCAGTTATATTTTAGTATTTTGTGTATGTGAGATTTATTTTAATAGTAGGTTCTTAACAAGTGGTATCAGAGCACTTTCCAGGGCCGAGTTCTACTACAACTGCGATGATTATTGCCAAACATTCCATATATTAGGTATAATTTTTTCGTGTGTTTTTCATTATGTTTTTATTTATTAAAAAATCCAAAAAAATACAGTCCATTTTTTTTACCAGCAAATCTAGAAAATACAAAAAAATACAGTTTTATTTTAGTAGTTGTGTAGGTTAGAAACCCTGTGTGAGGGGTTTTAAAATATCACAAAGGAGCTATCATTATTGGCTAAGCTAGATATCCCATAAAGCATCTAGTGAAGTGAGGGGCGATCAGGCTCCAATACCTAGGCCTTAGACAACACTCGCGCACAAAATCGAGCTCCCACACATCTTTGGGTGTATCGAGAGACCATTATAGGGTTAAAAATATTTTATCCAGTAGGAAGATTTTTGACCTTGTATCATCCATAGTCCACGAGATACATCTTAGACGATTACCCTCCCGTACTGTTAGAGAGGCAAATAGTGTGCTCAAGGGTATGTGTAGAATCCTCCTTGGGTAGTGGCCTAAAATATTGGTTTGAGCACTATTGTTCATCACTACGGTATAACAGAGGGCCTATGGGTGTTACATACTCATTTACCTAGCATACCTTGATTCTATTAAACACTTCCTCCTGCAAAAAACACACATATTCCTATTTTGCTAAACCTGCATTCACAATCCCAAAAAGTGAGCATACGAAGAAGGAATTCCCTATCATAGAAGAATACAACTTGCATGCACCAACAGTTAGGACAAAGTTTACAAGTGTCTCTAACAGTCTGCAATATTCCAGTAACAGTCAGGTCAGTGGTAGTAACAACCCGGTCAGTGACGATAACAGTCAAAATAGTAACAGTCAATTATAATAATTAGAAAATATAGGTGGTAAGGGTTAGAAACAAAACTGTCAGTGTCTATAACTGTAGTACAGGTGATAGGATAGTGATAGGGTGATCAATTGACAGATCTGAGATAGTTGGTTCAATTTTCCCACTTGTGACCTAGAGCCTAAAAAAAGACATTGAAATTTTATTAAAACAAAGATATCTCTTCACACATATCTTAGATGGACTTAAAAATTTAGCAGATAATTCTACACTCTATTCCAGACAAAATTTTCCTTGGCAGCCCTGATCAAATTTTGCGCCCATTTTCCAAAAATAATAATTTTTGATTTTTCTTGCTAATGCCATAACTTTTCAATGGTCAATTAGATTGATCCAAAATTTTAGGAATAAAATCTACTTGTTATTCTGCACCAAAGACCCTCAAGGACTCATTGGTGAAATTTTAAGTCCAAGTGGAGGAAATTACCTTGACATTGCCTTGCAACCAATTGGAGCTCACAAAAAGTCAAGAAATTTAGTATATCTCCTCATTGAGTGCTTAGATCAAACAACTGTTTGAGGCCAAACAAGGTTAACTTCTTTCCTACTTTTGTCACATGCCCGTGCATTTAATTTATCAACCTAGGGAGCTTCGTAAACTTGTGAAGGGTCTTGAACAATATTGCTTACAATACCACTTGAGATGAGTCCGCTAGTTCTACTATTGGGAGGTGTTTCAACGGTCGTCAATCATTCATACACTCCTAAATAATTTACGTAAAAACAATTAAATCTATAAAAAGGAAATATTCACGCATTCTTGGAAATAAACCTATTGCATTAATAGAAATAACAATGTGATAAACAATCTTATAAAAGTGGTAAACTAATATAGACAAAATAGGAAAAATAGGGGAAGAAATACTAGCTTGGAGTGGACCCAGGCTTTAGCAACTTCCTCCTAGCTGAACACGCACTTAGAAACTCTTAGAACTGTATTATAATTATCAAAGTATTACAATGCTTCTTTTGTATATCTCTCTACATTTACTATCAAAATATTCTATATATCCTTAGAGAGGTCTGCGTGTGTTTATATAGCACACCCGTAGATATTCTGTTACAAAGAAGTTATAACAATCGATTCATTCTAGACTAAACTAAGACAGTATGGTAAATGTGATCGATGTCTGCTAAAACTAGAATTAATTTCTAATGGTGGCGTGCTCACTGATTGGTTTATGCTTCACCTGACATTGGTAGGACGTTCTCATATGTCAGTGCAATCCCTAATTTAACTCTAGATGACATAGAGTTGGAACTGCACCAGTCTTTGTCGTCCACATCATGCTTATCTGGTCAACGTGCGAAGAACAGGAGCACCTTCCCTATGAGGAAGGTGCCTAAGTATGTCAGGTGCCTTCTCTATGTGGAAGGTGCCTTACTACCATTGACGCCTTCCTGGAAGAGGAAGACACTTATCTTCTGTTGGCACCTTCCTGTGAGAGGAAGGTGCTTGCCTTCTAGTGGCACCTTCCTGTCGATGCCTTCCTTATGAGAGGAAGGTGCTTGCCTTCTAGTGGTGCCTTCCTATCGGCACCTTCCTATGAGAGGAAGGCGCTTATTTTACTTTGGCACCTTCCTGGAAGAGGAAGACACTGGCCTTCTATTGGCACCTTCCTGGGAGAGGAAGGCGCTTGTATTTCCTTGGCACCTTCCTGGAAGAGGAATGCGCCTACTTACGCTTGGTGCCTTCCTGGAAGAGGAAGGTGCCTACCTTCTCTGCATTGATTTAAAAATAAATAAAGTGCTAGGTCCATGAAAAGACCTTGACTGATCCAAATCTGACTAAATCAACTAAAATTCCACAAAAACACATTGAAAACATACGAATTAGATAACACACATAATTTCATAAAATAATTATATAATAATTCATAAACATATGCAATCTTTATTACAACCACATAATAAAAAAGAAAATATATACAAAATATGAACATTTATGATGCTCATCATCCCCCCATGCCTAACATATGCCATGCCCTCATGGTATCAAAAATGTAGGTAGCCCTGTTGAACCCTCATCGTTGCCATCTCTTGGTGGATCTGACTATACCTGTGGCCCGTGTTTACCTCTTCTATGCACTGGCATCTGGAGGTGTGGCTCCTATTTTTCTACGTGGGGCTACGGGTGCTACTGTCGGCTTTGCTTTCCTCATCCTGGCCACTATCAAAGGTGATCTAGCTAGCGTCATCTCTGCTACCTAAAATGCAACTTCTAAAACTTGCCATAGGTTAGCATTCGAAGGTCTAACCACTACAAGAGGGATATCTAAATTATCTCTCTTGAGATGAACTACTTGGGTTTTGTACAATCAGGTTGCTTTAGGAGTAAGCCCTACGTTCTCCTTTGCAATGGCAACAACTTCCAATTCAGGGCCATATACCCACCATCGTTCAAAATACCTTCTTATATTAGAGGTCCATCCTTGGGATGATCTATAAATCTCCTAGAATTTGCTGTCCTTTTTTGGATTGACGCAGACTAGAGTCCACTTGCATCCTCGAGGTTACCTTCCTGGTCTCCTTAGCTACAATAATCTCTTTGAGAAGTCGTTCGAACTATTTTTGCCTCTCTGTGAACGATTGCCTATGCCACTTATCTTCTTCTGGCTCGATGAAGGTCACCTTCACCTTCTTCCAAGTCATCCTGGGCCCTTTTCCTTTGGCCTCTATAGAAAATGTGGTGGCTTGAATAGGGGTTTTCACTTTCTCCTTGGCGGATGTCTTCTCACTTCGAGGGGCTTGCTCTGCGGTCCCTGGAGAGTTCTCTTTACTCTAGGGGACCTGTGCTACCATCCCTGGGGGGTGCTTATTCGCCCCCTTGTCTATCCTATGTCGACCCCTCAGGTTCTTCTCTTTATTCCTTAGGTTTGGGGAGTTCTTCCTTATCCCCTGATCCTGTCTATTGCTGTTGGTCCTCGTCCTGCTCTGTATCACTCAGGTCGATGATAGGGGGTGTTGTGGGACTTCTTTCCAATTCACTCCTAAAAATAGAAGAATTCTCCCCTACCTCCGGGCTACTTTATTGGGCATCCGATCGAAATTCTCCCAAAGAGAATACTCATTCTACAAATGTGGGAGAATTCATTGGGACCTCTATTGCCTAGTCAGTTTGGGTCGATGCATCCCTTATTTCTGTTCCCCTATTCTAGAGTTGCTAGTTCTCCTCTCGCAACTGCTGGACTAGCTGCTCGAGCTAGGTGATTCATATTTCTTGTTCTTCCAATTCCCCTCTATGCTCATTCTGGTAGTCCTCCAAAATTTACTGGTCCATCCAGCAATTGGTTTGCCACTCTAGCGCTTCCTCCAAGGCTGCATCAATCTGATCATTGCTCCTAGAAGTCCCTACATCTTGTGGGCTCTGGTTTGTCAATTCTCAAAGGTTTTGGGCTGTAATGTCAACTTTTGAGTCATTATATTCTTCTTCTATCGAGAGGAGGAGTTGCCACAGGTGTTTCCTCCTAGGGACTAGTTTTGGAAGCCAGAAATCGGCCTCGCTGCTAATAAGTGGTGCTCCTTCCTCTTCATACTCAAGCATTAGGGAATGCCCTCTTTCCTTTGTGTATTCAGGCACTAGTGAATGCCCTCTTTCTTCTATGAAATTGAGCAATGCAATTACCCGATACTTGTCATATCCTCTACAGGGCTTCCCTCTTCTTGCTCTATTTTGGCAATAGCATCCTGTTGCCTTTCTTGGCCGCCATCTCCCTCTGTGTCGGGGTTCTACCTCTACACTTCTACATGGCAGACTAGTGCTAATATTAGCCCATGGTGGGCGAATGCGGATGGTGCTCCCTTATGGTACCTAGCCACTTCTTCCTTCAGGGTATTTTCTAGGTAGAAGGGCATGTTCAACTTCCTTCCATGCACTAGGTGATTCAAAAACTGCACATGGTTAGTGTGCAAATGAGTATACTTCCTAATGCATGTAAATAATCGATCAGCCTACTTGAATATATTCCATATATTCATGGGAAGGCTAATTTTGGGTAGCCCTTCCTTATCTATCTACACATTTTCTCCTAGCAGTAGCACTTCAACGTGCGGCTTCAGTAGTCCACCTTTGTATATGCATTCACCTATGATGGGCAATCCAGTAACCTACGAGATGTATTTGGGGGTGACCAAAATTTTTACCCCTCACACCTGAGCTACATCGCCCCTCAAGGAGGCAACGAATGCCTTGGATTCCTCCATATCCTGGCCCTAACTAAATAGGGTACAGTATTTGAACCATCCCTCAGCCTCAAACTATGTTTTTATCATCCCCATTATTCCTTTCCTATCACTTGGCTCATTATTTTTCACCACATGATTCTTCGACGTTCCTCCCACGGAACCTTCCCTTACTACTGCGCTTCTTTTTTTCTGTCCTTACTTCTTTAGGAAGGTGCCTTCTTATAGGGAAGGTGCCTAACCTTAGCATTTAATTCTAGGGTACGCCTTTCGAGCCATATCATTGGCATGTGGTTCCGACCATGGGGGTATATGATTTTTATGACGGTAATATTTTTTTGGTACTACATAATTTATGAATAATTATATAAAGATTTGAGTTAGTATGCGTGTACCTTATTTGGTGTTTCATGCATTGTGAAGAGCATTGATTCACTAATTTGTGACACGGGGGAGGGGTATTTCGTTTGTGCGGATTACGCTAGACTTTGGTGCTAAGTTGTTTGATGGTTGGTGCTGAAGACAAACTCTCGATTTGCTCAAAAAAATCATCTATCCATCATATTTGGAACGTGCGTGCTGATCTCGCCCCATAATTCTTTGAGATATTTTTGATTTGGATAGATTTCCATCACATAGGCGATGGTGGTAATTTGATGCCGCTTGTTCATGTGGTGATTTCATTTTGATCGAGGCATCCGTGAGACTTAAGTGCTGGTTGTATGTGGAAGGCACTCTTTGGTACCTTCCCAATGTGGAAGGTGCTTATGTGGTGCCTTCCCGATGTGGAAGGTGCTTATATGGTGCCTTCACGATGTTGTCCATGCTCTTTGAATGGATGCACCTTCCAGTGGTGGAATGCACCCTTTTGATGATGGCACTATCCTGCTACGAAAGGTTCTTATGAATGGGTGTGCCTTCCTGATGTGGAAGGCACTGCTAAATACATGTGCCTTCCTGGGGTGGAAGGCACCGCTGTATACCTGTGCCTTCCTAGGGTGGAAGGCACCTTGGTCTGTATGTGCCTTCCTAATGTGGAAGGTGCCTCAGGCTCTTTTTTTTTTGTGTGGCGCATTCCCACCACGGAAGGTGCCTATTTTTTTGTGTGCGCCTTCTTTATAAGGAAGGCGCCTTCTTATGGCAGGGTGTCTTCTTCATAAGGAAGGTGCCTTCTTCTGGTGGAGCACCTTCTTCATAAGGAAGACACCTTATTCTGGTGGGGCACATTCTTCATCAGGAAGGTGCCTTATTCTGGCTGGGCGTATTCTTCATACGGAAGGCACCTTCTTCTGGCTGGGCACCTTATTTATAAGGAAGGCACCTTCTTCTGTGCCTTATTGATGTGGAAGGTGCTTTATTCTTGGAAATCATGTTGTGATTGACTAGGAAAGGGTGATCAAGCCTTCTCAGTCTTGCTTCACATTGCCTCAGCTTCTACCTACGAGTGCTGATGTTGGAATGCTGAGCCGAATCAGGCCTAGTTTCCTAGATACCTATTCCTTGTGTTTTCAGGTCCACCTACAAAAAGTAAACAAAAGGAAAGAAAAATAAAGGTAGTTAGATGCATTCTGTACCTGTTATGTCCTAAATTAGGATGCCTACAGCTTGCATGCGGGTGTCATCCCTGCAAAACACACCATAAGAAAAAAACTAAATTAACTAATTTTGGTGAGCACCTCCATGCCCACCGTTTTGCCTGTTAAGAGTTTGGTCCAGATCTAACAAGATGGGGTCTTCCCCACGTATATTCTAGATTCCACCTATAAGGTTTTGGATGTGTTATAGGGGTGTAGTTAGTGTCCATTGACCATTAATATGGTGTTTCTACTGTCAATTGTTCTAACATGCACTACCTTGTTCTTGATGAGCTCTACCACCTCATATGGTCCCATCCATATTTGCATTAATTTACCTTTTATTTCCTAGAATCGAGAATAATACAAAAAAACCCATTCTCCTTCTTAGAACTGCTTCAGTTTAATGTGGTGGTCATGCCATCACTTTCTTTACTTTTGTATGATTTATGTTCTCTACAAAGCATCCATTCAAATTTTGTCCAGCTGACCTAGCTGCTGAATCCTTTCTTTTTGAGCGTCATCCAAGCTCAAGTTCAATTCTAAATCCATCCTTAATTTCTTGATTTCAAATTCAATGGGCATCATCACACTCTTCCCATAGACTAGTTGGAAGGGTGTGAAGCCTGTGGTGGATTTCCACGTGGTATTATATGCCCAAACTGCCTTCGACAACCGTGGAGCCCAATATTTTCTATGTTGCTACATGGTCTTTGTCATGATGTTCTCTATTTCTTTGTTCATCACTTCCACCTGCCCATTTTCCTGTGGATGGTAGGGTGTAGTTTTATTATGCCAAACTCTATATTGCTCCATCAGCTCCTTGATTAACTTGGAGGTAAATTGAGGCCCTTGGTCTGTTGTTATCTCTCTAGGGACCCCAAATCATGTAAAAATGTGGGCAAATAAGAAATTGATGATTGTTATTTCTTTTGAATCTTTCAATGCTTGAAATTCAACCCATTTGGTGACATAATCTATATAGAACAAAATAAACCTCCTCCCTATTGAAGGTGGATTAATTGGAACCACAAAGTCCATGCCCCACTTATCGAAGGGTTCCAGGTGTTCCTGAGGCTGGAGGGGTATTTCATCTCGATGGATTAGTCTACCCATTAATGGGTTGGTCTACCCATTCTTTGGCATTCATCGCACTTGCTGGCATATGCAACCACATCCTTGAACAGAGTGGGCCAAAAGTACCCAACCTATAGGATTTTGTAGGTAGTTTGTTTCCCTACAAAGTGTCCTCTGCATGGTTCATCGTGACATGCTTTGAGTACTTATGAGAACTCCTATGCTATGCATCTCCTTATAATATGGTCACGTCCTATTTTGAATAGGAGGCCATAAATCCATAGGAACGATGTGTTTTCTCTATGACCACCTGCTTTTCTCGAAAAGAGAGAGCAGGTGAGGTTCTTTTGGTGGCCAAGTAATTGGCTATATCTGCATACCATGAGATTTGCTCACTAATGGTGAACAAATGTTCATCCAAAAATTGGTCTTCCACTATTGAAGGTCTATCGGTATCAATATGGATAGAAAATCTACTATGATGTTGTATTTTCCTAGTTTGTCGACTATTGTGATGTCGAATTCCTGCAGTAACAAGAGCCACTTGATCATTCTTCTGCCAATGGCCGACTTGCTCATCAAGTATCTGATAGTCATGTGGTTCGTGTGGAAAAATACCTTATACCTGATGATATAATGGCAAAATTTGTTTATGGCGTGCACAATTGCAAGGAACTCCTTCTCCATCATCGTGTAGTTGAGCTCGACTCCTACCAAGTTTTTACTGACATAGTAGATGGCGTAAAATTCTTCACCATCCTTCTATCTGAGGACTGATCCAATTGCATTGTTGGATGCATCACAGTAGATATGGAATGGTATGGCTCAATTTGGTCCTCTTAAAATTAGTGTGGATATCAGTTTCTATTTAAGCAACTGAAATGCTTCTTTGTAGTCTTCCATCCAATTGAACTCCACATCTTTAGATAATAGAGTGTGTAGTGGTTTTGCAATTTTTTTGAATTCGATGATAAATCACCGGTAGTACCCGATTGATCCAAGAAAAATCCTCACCTCTCTCTGCATTTTGGGGCTAGGTAGGTCTCTGATGACCTCAATTTTTCTTTTATCAATATTTATTCCTTCTACGGAGAGGTGGTGTCCCAGTATGATGCCTTTTTGCATCATCATAAAGTATTTCTCGTTGCTCAAGGACAAATTGTTTTCCTTGATTCTTTCGAGCACTCTTTCCAAGTTCATCATTGCTTCGTCAAAGGTTTCTCCATAGATGATGAAGTCATCCATGTATACTTCGACCGCATCTCCCATAATGTCTAAAAATATGCTAAGCACCGCCCTTTGAAAGGTGGCAGGTGTGTTGCATAATCTGAAAGGTAATACCCGATAGACAAACGTTCCCCATGGGTAGGTGAACGTTGTCTTATCCTAATCCTCTTCTCCTATCTGGATCTGGTTGTATTCATTGAATCCATCCAGGAAGGAGAAATACTTCCTTCCAAAGAGTGTATCCAAGACTTGATCAATGAACGAGAGTAGGAAGTGGTCCTTATTGGTCACTTTGTTTAACGCTCTGTAGTCCACATAGATTCGCCACTTCTCATTATTTTTAGGAACTACCACTAACGGTGATACCCACTCACTGTCAAAAATTAGATAGACGAATTCGACAGTCAAGAGTTTTGCAGTTCTTCCTTGACAATATCTTTCATTGCTGAATTCATTCTTCTCTATGGTTGCCTACTTGGAGTTGCTTGATCATCGAGGTATATACGATGGGTATAGATATTTGGGTTGATACCCTTCATATCTAAGTAATCCCATGCAAATGCCTATTGGTGTCTAACCAGGAGCTCTTCTACTTTTGTCAATTATGTGGGAGTCAACCCACTGTTGACATTCAACGTTCTTCTTGGCCCGACGTGTATTTGATGAACGTGGTGATCTTGGGCACCAGCCAACGATGATCCGGTGCAGAGATGGAGGACTCCCCATGGAGGAACTCCACAATAGCACCATATTCATCTTCTTATACCAACTCATCCAACGTCATCACCAGATGGATCATGGATAGCTAAGGATTTTCATGCTCGATCAACATGGGTTCTCCCAATGAGTTAACAAACTGTGTTGGGGGTGAAATAGTCAACATTTTAATGTTTTGTCCATCGAAGATGGTCATCAGCCCATCTTGGTAGTTGATGTAAGTGTTATCTGTTGCCAACCATGGCCTTCCCAAGATGAGTGGGTAACCACCCAACCTAGTTTTATATTGCAAGACTAAAAAGTTGGCTAGGTATTCCCATGCACTAACTATCACTATTACATCTTCCAACATTCCTTCTAGTGCCACGGTCAATCGATCAACCATCTACAACATTGTCATAGTGGGTTTTAGGTTCATGATCTGTAGCCTCTACATGGTCTCCTGAGGTATTACATTGATGGCTACTCTGAGATAGACCAATGTATTGGATAGGGAATGTCCCTCAATTTTTATAGTCAGCATCGGGCTGCCCGGGTCCACATACTTAGGATGGCATGTTTTGCCCATCATAAAATCTTCTAGTTTATCCATGACATTGATAGTCTGGGTTGCTCTTCATCCTAGCTTCCTTAGACACATCTCTCTTATCACCTTGGTATATATCAAAACATCTCGGATGGATTGAAATAATAGAATTATCACGATGAGGTTCTTCAATCTAGACAAGATATCAAACTTTAGCTACGTTACTTTTCTCTGTTCTTGCAACTAGTTGGGAAATGGAGCCTTTACTATCTTAGGCATTTCTTCTATCACATATTATACAAGAGGTGTTTCTCCTACCTCTTCCTCCTATTCTACCAGTAGAGGTATTCCTACTCCTAGATGTCTACCAGACCTAATATGAATGTGGTACATCGGATACATCTCACCCTCCATGTTGTATGCTGGTTGGTTCACCCTGTTATTAGGATTTTTCATTGGTTGTGCAGGTAGCTGCATAGGTCTCACTATTGGAAACACTAATAAATTCTATTGGGAGTAAGCTGGTGCTACATTCTATGGAGCCTGATTCCACATAGTGTGGCCTCTCCACTGCTGCCTAGGATATGGATATGGCATCCATGGCTACTGGTTCAGGAATGCTACTGGGGGTGCGTTGGACCAGGGTGATGGCATCGACCACCCCATGTTAGGTGGTTAAGGTGGGCCTTGGGACATGTATGGTCCTCCCCCATATGATGGCATTTTGGTTGGCATATTCCCCGCAAGGGGTTATGGCCAACTCTTCCGATTGCCTATGAAATAGGCATCCGCGCTTTCAACATCCTCTTGATTACTGGGCAGTTGTGGGTACAATCAAGTTTTATGGTTTAGCCTGTAAACTGTGCATACTCTGACTTTGTTCTCTAGGCATGGATTATTTGCATGCTTCCCTCTACATTTTGGATAGAAATAAGCCAATGCTGCTTTGTTTTATTGCTTCCTTTTCTCTAATAACAATGTATCCATATGTAATGCTAGAGATGAGAGCATTTCATTCTTTAAATATTCCAGCATGTTACCTATTTTTGTCTTCATGACTGAAGCAGTCACTTTCATGGTTCTAGAAGTGGTCTTGCCTCTCCTTATTGAGTAGTTTTGGCATAGTTATCGGATGTCTTCCATAGCATGCTTGGTAGACATCACCTCCAAAAATCATGTTAAGAGCCTCCAGTGATTCATTGGTAAATCCTCTCAAAAATATGCTTTTGAGGGACTTATCAGATAGTTTTGTGTGAGGAGATCATTGAAGATTGAAGTTGAATCTCTCCCAGTATTCCTTGAGAGACTCATCTTCTTTCTGCGTCATGCTCAGGACCTCTTCTCTAGAGTCTCTTGCTCTCCAAAAATCTTGGTATTGCTCTAAAAAGAGCTTTTTCATTTGATCCCAAGTGGCAATGTGTTTGTCTCACAGACCGATGAACCACTGTAGATCTGCATCATACAATGTGGAAGGAAAGAGTTTCATCTTCTACGTATCAGATTTGTAGTCCACAGACCTACATAAGACATCAAACTTAAATAAAAATAGGTCAGGGTCCTTAGTTGGGTATCCTCTAAATGTCAGAAGGTGAGTAGGGGATATGTTTTTCATTTTGGTATCTCCTAATCCTTCATCAATCAGGAAACTAAATCCAAATGAGACTTCTTCGTTGTCAGCCATTTTTTTAGAAAATGTGGTCTATAATGTAGTATTTATGTCCTTATGGTCATTTAAGACTTTCTGAGTCAAGGATCTAAGGTTTTCTAGTGTTATCGTCCGATCTTCTACAAATTTCCACAACAGGGATTCCTCTAAGGATGTCCTATTAAACAGGGGATTTATGATGATTCGTTCTTCCCCAAGTTGATGGTATGAGGAGGCACTTTGCATAAAGTACGGATCCTCACTCCAATGGATTGTTGGAGGTGGGTCGGGCGAGTCTAATTCAAATTCAAAATGTTCAACTGACTTAGGTTTTGGTGGATTAGTTTTTATAAACCGACCGTAAGGTCCTCTTCTTCTCGAAGAACTCATACAAGGTCAGATGGAAGGTTTCTAGGTATTGTAAATAATCTAGTTGAGATGCTTCCCCGACAATGACACCAAAATGTTGTAGGCCAAACAAGGTTAACTTCTTTCCTACTTTTGTCACATGCCCGTGCATTTAATTTATCAACCCAGGGAGCTTCGTAAACTTGCGAAGGTTCTTGAACATGATTTCTTACAATACCACTTGAGATGAGTTCGTTAGTTCTACTATTGGGGGGTGTTTCAACGGTCATCAATCATTCATACACTCAATAATTTACATAAAAACAATTAAATCTATAGAAAGGAAATATTCACGCATTCCAAGAAATAAACCTATTGCAATACTAGAAATAACAATGCGGTAAAAAATATTATAAAAGAGGTAAACTAATCTAGAAAACATAGGAAAAATAGGGGAAGAAATACTAGCTTGGAGTGGGCCCAGGCTCTGGCATCTTCCTCCTAGCTGAACACGCACTTAGAAACTCTTAGAACCGTATTATAATTATCAAAGTATTACAATGCTTCTTCTGTATATCTCTCTACATTTACTATCAAAATATTCTATATATCCTCATAGAGGTCTGTGTGTGTTTATATAGCACACCCGTAGATCTTCTGTTACAAAGAAGTTATAACAGTCAATTCATTCCAGACTAAACTAAGATAGTTTGGTAAATGTGATCAACGTCTACTAAAAATGACATTCGTTTCTAATAGTGGCATGCTCACTTATTGGTTTGTGCTTCACCTAGCATTGGTAGGATGTTATAATACGTTGATGCGATCCCCAATTTAACTCTACATGACATAGATTTGGAATTGCACTAGTCTCTATTGTCCACGTCGTGCTTGTTTGGTCAACGGGCAAAGAATAGGGGTGCCTTCCCTATGAGGAAGGTGCCTAAGTATGTTGGGTGCCTTATCTATATGGAAGGCACCTTACTGCCATTGGAACCTTCCTGGAAGAGGAAGGCACTTATCTTATGTTGGTGCCTTCCTATGAGAGGAAGGTGCTTCCCTTCTAGTGGTGCCTTTCTGTCGGTGCCTTCATTATGAGAGGAAGTCAATTGCCTTCTAGTGGCACCTTCCTGTCGATGCCTTCCTGTGAGAGGAAGACATTTATTTTCCTTTGGTGCCTTCCTGGAAGAGGAAGGCGTTGGCATTATATTGGTGCCTTCCTGGGAGAGGAAGGTTCTTGTCTTTCCTTTGTGCCTTCCTAGAAGAGGAAGGCACATACTTACGCTTGGTGCATTCTTGGAAGAGGAAGGCACCTATCTTCTCTGCATTGATTCTAAAAGAAACAAAGTGCCAGGTCCATGAAAATACCTTGATTGATCCAAATATGACTAAGTCAACTACAATTCCACAAAACACATTGAAAACACACGAATTAGATAACACGCATAATTTCATCAAATAATTATATAATCATTCATAAACATATGCAATCCTTATTATACAACCGCATAATAATAAAGAAAATGTATACAAAATATGAGCATTTTTGATGCTCATCAACAACCACCAAAGTGGACCCTAGCCTAAAATTAGTGTTGCAATCCATTTCCCAAATTAAATTTTGAACCCTTACTAAAAATAGTAACTCCTGAAATCCCACATCTATTTTTAGTAACTGAGTTAAAAATTTCAAGACTATCTCAAATGGCAAGTGGTACTCGTGGACATCAAAAAGAGGTAGAACAAAACACTACTTCAATGTTGGGTACTCTAGTAAGTGTTGTTATTGGATTGCAAAAAAAAACTAAACTCTTGACAACAAAAGTTCAAACTTTCATAGTTGCCTAAGATACCTCTAGAATTCACATAGAATAACACCTAGCAGAGGTTGAGTCTAAAATACAAGGTGGTCCAAGCAAGTCTGAGTATTGTCACAAAATGGGAACAAATGACTCTCACATTCGCTTTGATTGTATACTCCATTCAAGATGCCAAAACTAGAATTTTCTAAGTTCAATGGGAAGGATGTTGATGGATGGTTATGTCGTGTTGCTCAATTTTTTATACTCCATGATATCCCCATTTATCACTGAGTTCAAATGGCTTATTTCAATTTGGAATTTGAGTCCTAGTTACTCACTCACTTTATCTCTAGCAAGTATGATGATTTTATAGGACAGTTGACAAAGCTGAAACAAAATTCAATAGTTTGATATTACCAAATACAATTTGAGAGATTGGTCAAAAAAACTATAGGACTGAATGAAGGGTTCTTTATGAGTTTTTTTATTAGTTGTTTGCGGGAAGATCTCATAGCTGAGGTCACAATGTTTAGACCACAATCCATGATGCAGACTATCTAGTTGGCCCATTTGGTCGAGTCCAAATTCTCAGCTCAGAGGTGGTTCTCTAAATTTCCATAGGCTAAACCCTCTTTTCCTCCTAGATTCCACAATCAACATGAACAAAAAACTATTGCACCCACTACTGCACCCAAATGTTTGACCACTGTTGAAATGGATGCACGAAGTGCCCAAGGGTTGTGCTACAATTGTGATGAAAATTTTTCTTGTGGGTATAGGTGCACCCAAAAGAAATTATTCCTCATTGATGTTGATGAGCCTGACACCAGTGACCATAGTGATGATGACATCGAATTAGCAGAAGAACCACCTAAACCAGAGGATGAAAACCTAGATGAATCACAGGCTGAAATTTTTGTTCATGCTATTACTGGCATTACTATACCCAAAACCATGAAAGTTGTGGGTTATTTCAAAGGCCTGCGACTTACCATCTTGATTGATTTTGGTATTACACATAATTTTATTGATCCCCACATCGCCAAGTAGGAAAATTGTTATGTACACATGTAATTCCTTTGAGGTTATGGTAGCAAATGGTGGGAATTTACCTTGCAAGGGAAAATATCATAATGTTAAGGTCAATATTGGGGACTATGAGCTCAAACAAGATATGTTTGCACTTCAATTAGAGGGATGTGATATTGTGTTGGGATCTCAATGGTTGGGTACATTGGGAGTCATCTCTTAGAACTTTCGTGAGCTTTGGATGCAATTATCATAGAATGGACAGTCCTACACTCTCCATGGCTTAAAAGTAGGGTCATCACAAATTATCAGTTCCAACTGAATGGAGAAGTTAAAAAAATCATCCCGGGGTGTCATAGCTTAGATTTTTGCGATCCAACTGCATTCGTCAGAGGAGGATTCTATTCCTGAAGATTTGTAACTTATTTTGACCAAGCACAACTCTATTTTTGCTGAGCCAAAAGAATTACCACCTCATCACTCTCATGACCATGCTATTCCCTTGTTACCTGGCAATGCACCACCCAACATTAGACCATACAGGTATCCTCATGCTCTTAAGTCAAAAATTGAGAAGTTAGTACAGGAATTGTTAAAATCCGATGTCATTCGGCAAAAAAATAGTCCTTACTCTTCTCTAGTTTTATTAGTACATAATAAAGATGGGTCTTGGTGGTTGTGTATCAATTATCGAGAGCTCAATAAAATCACCATCAAGGATAAGTTTCCTATTTTAGTGGTGGATGAATTATTGGATGAACTTCATGGGACTATGTAGTTTTCCAAACTTGACCTTCGCTCGGGGTACCATCAAATTTGGCTCATAAAGGAGGATATTTCCAAGACTGCCTTTCATACTCATGAAGGTCACTATGAGTTTTTGGTAATGCCATTCAAATTGAATAATGCCCCTTCCACATTCTAGAGCCTCATGAGCAACATTTTTTATCCATTCCTTCGAAATTTCATTCTAGTCTTCTTTGATGACATTCTAGTGTATAGTCGCTCATGGGAAGAGCATCTTACTCATGTGAATTAGACTCTCTAGCTATTGGCACAACATCAAATATATGCTAAGTGTTCCAAGTATTCTTTTGGGTTGACATAAGTAGAATATTTGGGACACATTGTCACTAAGGAGGGCGTTAAAGTTTATCCCAAGAAAATTCAAGCTGTTTAGGAATAGCCAAAACCTCACACTCTAAAATTTCTTCAAGGATTTTTAGGGCTTATAGGTTATTATCATAAATTTATTCGTAACTATGGTAAAATTGCAACTCCCATCACTTCCATGCTAAAGAAGGACTATTTTACTTGGACAAGACCCACTTAACAGGCTTTCCAAGAATTAAAGCATGTCATGACCACGACACCTATCTTAGCCATGCCGAATTTCTCCAAATCATTTGTTATTGAAAGTGATGCTTCAAGTCGTGGTATTGAGGCAGTGTTGATGCAAGAAGGGTGAACCTTGACCTTCACTAGTAAAGCTCTCTCCAGTCATAATTTGGGAAAATCAACTTATGCCAAGAAGATGATGGCAATTATGCATGTCATAACCCATTGGAAATCGTATCTCATTGGGTGTCATTTCTCCATTAAAATAGATCATCAAAGTCTCAAATACTTTTTGGAGCAACGGGTTGCCATACCTGAACAACAAAAATGGGTCTCTAAACTCATGGGATATGATTATGATATCACCTAAAATAAGGGTAAGGAGAATGTTGTGGTCGATGCTCTCTCTCACCAATTTGAAGCTCTCAGTATGTCATGTGCCATTTCATTGCTGGTCCCCCAATGGATCGATTCTTTACACGAAGAGGTACTTCAAGATTATGAATTGCAAACTTTGGTTTCTTCCCTAACCACTAAGCCTACTTTATGTCTAGGATACACTTGGGATGACCAGGATTTGCATTACCACCAACTCCTTGTTGTTCCCCACAAGTCCTCACTATAGGAACTTCTCATGACAGAACTACATGCTACTCCATCTATTGGCCATTCAAGATTTCTCAAAACATATGAATGAATCAAACACACTTTTTTTTGGAAGGGTATGAAAAAGGATATTCATGAATTTGTGGTAGCTTGTGATACCTGTCAATGGATGAAAGGTGAAATAGTGTGTTCTTTAGGCACTCTTCAACCCTTGCCCATTGCATACTAGGTCTGGATAGATATTTCTATGGATTTTATCGAAGTCTTACCTAAGTCAGGTGACAAATCTATTATATTCATTGTAGTGGATCGTATTTCAAAGTATGCTCACTTATATTCCCTCTACCACCCTTACACAGCCTCCAATGTTGCCCAAATTTTCCTTGATTCTATCTTTCACCTTCATGGTCTACCCTCCTCCATTCTTTCTGATTGTGACCCAACCTTCACTAGTCACTTCTGGCAAGAATTGTTTAAGTTGCAGGGTATGAAGCTCAAGATGAGTTCAATATATCATCCATAAATAGATGGCCAGATGGAGATTGTCAATAAATGTTTGGAAACCTACCTTCATTACTTTTCCTTAGATCATCCTATGTACACGGCGAGATGGCTTCCTTTGGTCGAGTGGTGGTGCAACACTTCCTATCACACAACCACCAAGGTTACCCCTTTTGAGGTGGTTTATGGGTACCCTCCACCAATGTCTTCCTCGTACATTCATGGTAGCTCCAAGGTCCATGTAGTCAACACTACTCTCAATCAGCATGCTGATATCCTCCATCAACTGAAGCCAAATTTGGAGATAGCCCTGAATTAGATGCGTCAACAGGCTGATCAACACAATTATGAGTGTAGTTTTGATGTGGGTGATATGGTTTTACTTCGCTTGCAATTGTACAAATAGTTGTCCCTTCAAATTTATCGATACAAAAAGTTTACTATAAAGTACTATGGGCCCTATCATGTGTTATAGTAGATTGGTGCCACAACCTACAAAATGGCCCTTCCACCTACATCCAAGCTCCATCCTATTTTTCATGTGTCTGATCCCAAAAAGGTGGTGGGAAATCAGGTATAGGTTCAATATGCACTCCTAGAGTTAGATGAAGAAGGTTCTATCTTGCTTGAACTTGAATAACTATTGGATCATCGAACTCACACTCTTTGCAATCACACCATTACTAAAGTTCTTGTGCAGTGGTGTGGACTCTAGCCAGAAGATGCTACATGGGAATCTCTCCATTAGCTCCAGCACTAGTTTCCTCACCTTCAGCTTTGAGGACAAAGCTTTTTGAAGAGGAAGGACATGTTAGGATCCCATCCTAATGTTATTTTTTAATTCTCATTTTTATGTAATGACCCACTTCCAATGTGGAGGATCCCATATATCATATTATTTTGTAATGTACATAGCATTTTATGCTCCTAGTCAAGTGGGGCCATTTGATGTAACCGTTATCAAGATTGTAACCAAAATTTGGTAGAAGATTCTAGCTCGAGTGGCATTTTTCATGTAAGCCAACTCTTGAGACTATGGTTAGGGTTTGTATAAAGTCATTATTTAAAAAGCTATGAATCCATGTACGAATTATCCTTTTGCAAGTTAATGAAATATTGAAGGAGGTTGCCCCCTCGAAGAGGCCTACGATTTTGAGTTCTTTTGTGAGATTTTTCAATTTTGCAATTACTTTCTCCATAGTGTTATTCTATTATTGCATGTATTTTAGTTATATTTCAGTATTTCATGTGTGTGAGATTTATTTTAACAGTAGGTTCTTAAAAGTCATAGAAATTGAGCATACAAAGAAGACATGCCTATTCTAGAGTCTTTCATGAAAATAGTCAATTTTTTTTCTAGAAGAATATAATAGGTAAACAAAAACCACTAGAGTAAAAAACAATGGGAACAAGCAATTTAGTGTCAATAATAGATGGGAAATTCAATCGGTAACAATTAGTACAAGGTCATTAGTTGTTAGTGTTAGAAAAATTACCTATGCTAGTTAGAATTTAAAAATAGATAGGGAATATTTGTGATAGATTTAGATCAAGTAGGTGACAACATAGTGTTAGGAGTGGTTAGTAGTTAGAATAGATAGGACAGTGTGTCATGAAGGGTTGGTCGACACAAAATCTAACTTTTGAATCGAGCCTCTAGAGAAAAAATCCACCACACCAGCAACCTTGACTACAAAGCAATAAAAAACCAATGTTGTGGTATATGGCTCATTGATTCTTGAGCTGGTCATTTTGATATATAGCATCCAAACCATTTTTTGGGCTCCTTACTAAAAATAGTAACCCCTGAATTCACACTTCTATTTTTAGTAAGTACCACCAAAGGGTCATAACTCTTAGAACATGGCTATAGGTACTTGGGAACAACAAAGGCAACAAGAAATGGAAGACAAAATTATTACCAAGCTAGGGAGTCTATTCAATGATAGCCTAGAACAAATACATGCACAACTCCAAACTTTTTAGGATTCAATGAGTACGGTCACCAAGACACTTGAAGAGTTGAATAGCCATGTATCTAATGGCCCCACCCCACTTTATAGAATGGATCAACATGAGCCTCATGATGAATGTACAAGCCACCATCAACAAACTATATTGAATAACAACGGTTTCAAGTTACCCAAATTAGACTTCCTAAAATTTAATGGAAAATAAATAGAGGGGTGTATTTGTAAGGCATAATAATATTTCAATCTTCATAATGTTCCACATTATATGTGGTTGATAATTGCCTCTTTTAATTTTGAATCAGATGCACTACATTGGTTTCTGTGGCTTCAAAAGGCCAAAAATAACCTTTCTTGGCAAGAATTTGAACAACATCTACTCACTCGCTTTGGTCCTAGTGAATTTGAAGATTTTATAGGAGCTCTATTTAAACTAAGATAAACTTCAATCATTCAAGAGTACCAAACTTAATTTGAAAAACTTACCAATCATACCATTGGTATAACTATTGACTTCTTCCAAATTTGTTTTATGAGTGGTTTGAAGGATGACATTAGGGCCAAGGTTAAACTATTGAGACCCTAAACATTACCACAAGAAATACAATTGGCTAAATTGGTAGAAGAAAAATTAATGTCTCTAGAATGCACCATTAAATTTCCTCCATATTGGCCATCATTTTCATCCAAGACTATGACAATTCCTACCACTAAATATCCAACTATAAAAAATTGAATCATGAAGAGATGTAGAGTAGAAGGGCCCAAGGGCTATGCTATAATTATGATGAAAAGTATTTCTTAAAGCACAAGTGTGTGTGAAAAAAATTGTATCTGCTAGATATGGATGAAGCACCAACCAAATAATATTTAGAGGAAGAGGATAATCCTCAAGAGGGAGAAACCCTAGATTAGACAATAGATCTATAGGAATCCCAACTAGAAATCATTGTGTATGCTTTAGCAAGAGTATTGACTCCCAAAACAATATAAGTGATTGACTACTTCAAAGGACAATGGGTCATCATTCTCATTGATTTTGGAAGCACACATAACTTCATTGATCCATGTGTGGCCAAACAAGGAAATTGTTACATTACTACTTGTAATTCCTTTGAAGTCATGATTGCTAATGGAGGTACCCTACCATGCAAAGGAAAATTTCATAAAGTCAACTTTCAAATTAAGGACTAAAATCTCAAATAGACATGTTTTCCCTACCATTAGGTGGGTTTCATAGTTTTGGGAGCACAATGTTTGTAAATTTTAGGACCAATATTATAGGATTTTGCAAATTTATGGATGAAGTTTAGTCAATATGGGTAAGAATATACCTTATGTGTCATGAAGGCTGGTGTGAATCAGTTCATTTCTACACATAAGATGGAAATTTTTTCAAGAAAGTATTCTCATGGAGTGGTGGCACAAATTTTTGCTATCAGTGGCCCTATGAAAGGGGAATGAAACCATCTGATGTAATTATAAGGATTATTAAAAAAATATGTTCAAGTTTTTGAGGAGCCCAAGGGACTAACTCTTCATTGCTCACATGACCATGCAATACAATTTTTTCTAGTAGTCTTCCTCGTAATTTCCATCCATACATGTATCCTTATGCTCAAGAATCGAAGATTGAGAAAATAGTGCAAGATATTCATTTTGCTCAGGTTATCCATTCCAGTTTTAGCCCCTATTATTTTCCAATGTTATTAGTGCAAAACAAATATGGCACTTGGTGCTTATGTGTGGATTATCAAGACCTCAATAAGATCACTATTAAAGATAGATTCCCAATTCTAGTGATTGATGAATTACTTGATGAGTTGCATGGGGATCAATATTTTTCCAAGTTGGATTTGCAGTTCGTGTATCACAAAATTCAAATTGAGGATGAGGATATTCTAAAAATAGATTTCACAATTCATGAAGGGCATTATGAATTTCTAGTTATACCATTTGGATAAACAATGGACCTACCTTTCAAAGTTTGATGAATTCTAATTTTTACCCCTTCCTTCACAAATTTTATTTTGATCGGTAAAGAAAATTTCATTGAAAGTGGGTTTTGAAAGGAGCCCTAAAACATTAATACAACCCAAGAAAAACTATCAAAAATTTAGGCTTATAGGTAAAAACAAAGGATGGCCCACATGGGTTTGACCTTATGCAGTTTCATACCACCAGGTAGGAATACCCATGTGGGATGATCTTGACTGGACCAAAAATGGAGAACAAGGTCATTCCGAGGGGACACCCTTCAACATAGACCTGCAACTCAATTTCCATCATTGGTGCTAGGAGATTTATCCATCTCCTTGAATATGGTATTGGGGTAAACATGGACTTCTTCAAGAACCTTTACTACCTAGTTATAGGAGCTGGCATTCACGAATAGGGTGGCTACCAAGCTAGTAATATGGTTGAGCATTGCTCTACGAAGTGTAGGAGCAGAGGTATCTTGGAACTCCTTCTTCCTTGGCTCCTTAGGATGGAAATCCTTGCCATAAACCTCCTTATCTACCTCAAATTATTTTTTTGGGGATGATGACCCTTTATTCAACTTATTTAGATGCAGTGAGGCGCAGACGAAGGGCAGACTAGGGTTTTGGAGAAACCTATATGAGGAATTTTTGATGGACCTCAATTTAAATTTGAACTCACCATAATCATCCTTGGGCTTCAAAGGGATGGGGAAGAAGAAATCAGGGTCATTGTCATTTTTGGGCACCTCATGAATGAGTGTTTCATGGCTACTGCTATCAATAAGATTAATAGGGGTAGACTTATTAGGGCTGAGTGAGAAATTAGGAGGGGTAGGGGCAGGCTGGCTAATAGGGATGGTGAAATACTAGATGGGGCTAAGAGAGGAACTAAATGGGGCTTGGAGAGGGACCAAGATGAATAGGGGTAGGCTGATAGGGGTTGGAGGAGGGTCTAGGGGGATGGGGGAGGTAGCGATCAAGGCTTTCTTGGTGAAGGTATCCAAGGTATGTTTGTAAAGAATGAGGTGTAAGCCCTGATGTATGGTAGTTATGGATTTAATAGTCCTAAAATTGGTGATATAAATTTCAAGGGATCTTACCAGGTAATATGATATGTTCATCTTCTTAATTTCCTTGAAGTGGTTCAAAAATATGAAATAGAAGTTGTAAAGGGTGAAGTCGACTTCCTCAATTGTGAAATACTAGAGGATAGGTACCATGACATGGTGCCATGATCTAGGAACCTTTGTTATTTTATTTCCTACATAAAAAATTAGTAAGTCCTTGCCTTTATCAGGGAAATATTCTAGATCCACCACCATGGTGTGTTTATTTTATCGAATGGTTTTACCATCAGTAGGGAGACCTGTAACTTAAACCATAAAGCAAACATCGATCAGAAAGTTGAGCCCTATAATCAAAACATAGATACCATTCTAGGAATTCACAATATCATCAGTGATATATTCAATAATGCGAATGAATTTCTAGAGGAAGGGATGGCAATTATGGAACTTAAGGATTTCTTCAATGATCGAGTCGAGCTAAAGCATAGAGGGTTCGAGGAGGGCCATGGGGGAACATAAATACAGGATGTGAGACTCAAAATGGGGGCTAATGATAATGGGATGGATAGTGAGGTTAAGTGTATCGCTCCAAATTTTTTGCATCCTTACCTTCAGGCTATAGGATCCATGCCCGGAAGGGGGATGCGAGAAGGATGGGACAATACCTCAGACTGAGAGGCCCTTTGAAGGTCCCGCCTCTCGGGGGAGGGGTATAAGGGTGAATTTTTGATGGATGGTGGGTTCACTAGGAAACTTTTGAGTGGCAGTTTCCATGCCTAGGTTGATAATAGGTTTGATGTGTTCATTTTATATTCAATCATTCAATTCCTAGGTTTGGCCAAGATGAATCTAAGCTAATCTATATGCCGATGCTGATTTTTATGGATACAAAAAACATGAATAAATGTTGAACACAGAGAATGTGCTAAATAGGATAGAATATACCTGATTCCGGATGTCTGAATGAAGATTCTACGGTTTGTAGAAGTCCAAATCATCTCGAATCATACAAAATCATCTAAAATTGCACAAAATCATCTCAGATCATAGTCGGCCATCTGAGATCAGACAGGATCATCGACGATCTGATGAATTCATTAGACGAATTTGTCAGAAACCTGCAATCACAAAAACAGATACAAAATACCAAAAATGCAACTGCAAAAGCAAGGGGAAATGATAGAAATAACAATGAATTTGCCTAAATGGTAGATCTAGATAGCAATTAAAAGGAAATGCATCAATTTGACAATTTATTTTGACTTCATCATATATCTATGCTAAATGAGGTGAACTCTAGGATGCATAAATATAATAACCTAAGATAATGCACAAAGAAATGCAGAAAAACAATAAGGAAATGCAAACTCTGGGCTCTGATTGCCCCCAATATGGACTACAGTTAGGATCACCTCCAATCGTACGAGATCATCTGCGCTCCTCGACAGGATCATCCGAAATCATCTGGAATCGCCTGCGACGATCCGAGCTTGCTCTGACTGAAAAATAGTAAAATTCCTACAAGAAAACATGAAATACAGAATGCAAACGATGGTGCGAGGATGCTCTAATGCATACGAAACTAACTCTGTAGGGAAATCCGTCAGCTAGGGGTTCAAGGGGATAAACTGAGAAAATCCTAGTTTATATAGGATTAGGGAGAGGTTAGGAGGTTGGAAATCATCCCAATTTGGGAGATCTCCAATGGGGGAGACTCTAACTACGTAGACACACTTTCTGCCCAAGTTAGAGAAGTTGTTGAAACAGAAGCTAATTATGAAAATTTGGTTTTGGGACGAAATCGTTTGGACGTTCTGTTCTAGATGAATTCGTCAGATCTGGGACGATTTCGTCTGATCTGCGATGATATCATCCAACGGTCAAAACAAATCCTAAAAATGGCACGGAAAATGAGGAAAGCGGGTAACAAGGGCGGTTTGGGTTTAAAATTCAAATTTTTATCTTTTTACTAAGGTTTAATTGTGCCAATTTTAGGGTGCTACATTTTGCCCCCTCTTTAGCGAATTTTTCGAAGAAAATGCGTTAAAGACGAGTTTTTCCCGTTTTACGAGAAAGCAAAAATTTACTCCATTTTTTAGATGACGATTCTAGGTCGAATCGTACGACTGCTTACTATGGTGCCCCCTCCGTGTTTTTACCCAAATCGAACATTTGAGGTAAAAACATGAAAAAGCAAAATTAAAAATGTTGTTGTTTTTAAATAAAATTAAGAAAAATAGGGTAAAACCCTAATTCATTTTTACTATTCATTTCTCTTATTCTAGAGCTCTGTAGAGAGAAAAATGGTTGAGACAACGCACAGAGCGACAGAGGTCCGGTGCGGGCTACGGGTAAGGATCTAATCCTAGTAAATTAGGTTTGAATTTAATTTGTGCAATTTTTTGTTTGAAATTTTGATTGTTTTGGGGCATCGCGGCCGTTTTTAGGCCGTCGACGACGTCGGGATGAAATCGTCCCGATTTCATCGGAATCGTCCCTAGATCGTCGATTTCATCGGAGGGCGAAATCGACGATATAGGGGCGATCCCCAAGTTACGAAATCGTAGATGATTTCGTCCTACAAAGGATGATTTTGCCCAATTTGGGACGATATCATCCAATGGTGGACGATATCATCATTTTTAAGAAATTAAGCTTGATTAAAATGTTTTTAATTTTATTTTAATGATTGGTTTATTAATGAATTTTATTGTTTTATTGTTTGTTTTGCAGAGGGGATTACTAAAGATTCGGGAATGGAAATACGATGGGCTACGAGATGACATAGCCATGCTCGATCAGGCGAGCGTGACCGACTGGCTTAGGTCGGTTTGCAGCATGTGGCAGAGATGCCACAAGTACCGATAGACATGGGGCTACTGACAGCCCTAGCAGAGAGATGGTATCCGGGGTCATCCTACTTTTGGTTATCGATAGGGGAGATGGCTCCCACACTAGAGGACGTATGGAGGATCATGAGGATCCCCATACAGGGACGGTTGATGACGCCTATGGCCAATCAGGGCCAGGCGATGATGAGGTTGACCGGGGACCCGAGCTTCACCCTGGAGAAGGGCGAAGTGAACATCGAGTCTCTAAGGCAGATTCCTGGGGCATCTAGGCTGACTCGAGGTTTTGGTAGGGGTGGTAGGTGGCTTACTGTTGTGCCACCAGAGCGGGTGCAGATTACCCTGGCTCCTCTTAGATGTGGTCTATGATATGAGAGACCACGGCTACAGGTTCTCATGGGGCAGATTTGTGCTATGCCGCTTGTATAGGATCCTACATGGGGTCGTATACAAGGGAGGCCGATGTCTGGTCTTGACATCGCTACTATAGGTTTGGTGCTGGGAGCACATCACGGTGCGGAGGCCGGTAGGGCTCCCACTGATAGGGGTTGACCGAGAGAGGCCCCGGGTTTTCTACTGGTGGTTACATAGGGGGTCACAGTGGTGGATAGATCTGCCGATGTCATGGAGGTTGCTGGATGACCTCATCCTAGACCAGATCACCTGGAGGCCATGGTGAGAGCACCCCGAGTGGGCAGAGGATGGGAAGGAGTTGGCTCGCATCAGGTGAGTCTACTGGCTACGGATGGAGCAGGGAGAGGTAGAGCTCCACCGCTACGATCGGGTTCTATGATAGTTCGGTCTATAGTAGGGGATCCCTTCTCTTAGGGATTACGAGTACTCCCAGACTGTCCGGGATAGTACCACACTGAGCGGGGCTCCAGACATGCAGCGGTTCTAGAGTCAGGATGCGAACGATGCCCCCATCTAGCCAGTGGATGGTGATGACATTGGGGTCGCAGATGGGTACAATGCCTGGTACGTAGGCATCCGCCCTCCTCGGATGACGAGGGCACAGGGTCCAGTGCACGCCGTGGTGCAATGGATGGGGAGGTGGCGCCAGGCTGCTATTGAGGCAGCGCGGGGTCACGATGGGAGAGAGCAGTGATGGTCTCCATAGGAGAGATGCCAGAGGATGGGTCAGGCTCCACAGAGACCTCAGGAGATAGGGAGGAGGGAGAGGGGAGTCCCTTCTCAGTAGGGAGAGAGACCACCATCGCCCGATAAGGGCAAGGGTGTCGAGGTAGGGGAGAGTAGTGAGACGATGGCTCTCCAGGCTGAGGTTGCCCACCTCCGGGCTCAGGTGCAGACACTACAGGATGAGGCTACATGGCTCAGGGCTCAGAGCGGAGGGGCGAGCACTCAGGATCTGGCATGGTCTATTGCTCAGACCACATTCTACCAGGGGCTATACTATCACATGGTCCTAGAGGGACAGAGGGTACCACTGCCAGCCCCCATTGTGAAGCCGATCATGATGGGATCATCGAGGACATCCTCACGATCGATGATGAGGACCCGAGACACAACTCGGACCTCTATGGGACCACCTCCTCCATGTTAGGGCGGGGGAGGAGATGAGGCTGAGAGCTCGAGGGCTTCTCGAGGCTAGCTGCTACAGAGGGCAGATTTGTATTATTATATTTTTTGAGGGGATTGAGTATGCCAGGGTTTTGATTGTGGCATACCAATCCAGATGATGTACATGATTGATTGAGATATATAGATTATCTTTTTGATGATATGACTTGTGTATATGTTGTATGGTGCTTTAATTTTGAATTTTGTGATTAATTATTTATGTAATTATATCGTTGGAAAGAAAATATTTATGCCATGCTATAAAATTGGAAATGAAAATAATTTGATGTAAATAAATTGGTTGTTTTTGTGGTGTGTTTTGATGAAAAAAATAAAAGGGACTTCTAACAATAATTTCAAAGGACATTGTCGCTGGTATAGACCATTTCATGGAGTCACCGCTCACTAGGTCGTCAAGCTAATCCCAGGATAGAAATATTGTTAAAAGTAAAAGAGTGCTTAAGAGACTTGTCTTAAGATTTTGTGTTGTGATGATGGAAATGATGATGGTGATGATTTGTTTTCAGATTTTCATAAAAAATATTATGCATGACATATTAAAGAAATATGATTTTGCTAGGCATAAATTCCTAAGTGTGATAAATTTTTTGAATAAGTCCCTAAGAACTATACCATCATTGCAAAATTGAATGTTGACATAATGACATGAAATAGAAAAATTTGTGTTCATTCGTTTTAAAGCACAATTGTGTAACATAATGATGTAAGCCATATGTTTTTATGAATTTTTAAAATGAAGGGGAAATAAAATTAGAACAATGGTTTGCGCTAGGCATAGAATTATAGGTATAGACTTATACCATCATCGCGAAATCCAAAGAAGAAATTGATATTTTAGTTTTATTGCATGATTGATTTTTGACTTTTGATAAACAAAAAATAATAATATGAACATGACTTTATTGATTATATGTGTGTCATATGTTGTTTGAAAGCATTTTGTGATTTTTGAAAACAATGTATATAATTGTTTTTATACTAAACAGATGTTCTGAAATAAGAAGATAAAATTATTCCAAAAAAGAGTTGCAAAAATATTTTACATTATCTCAAAGACAAATGTAGATTTATAAGGAACCCTCATGTGCAAATGTGAGTTCATTACCGATCTTGCTTTATCATAATGATACAGAATCTCTCAAATACAAATGTGTGTGCAATTGTATTGTTCATTCACCAATTTTGAGCAAGAAAATTTGATACAAGTAATTTGACTTAACCAAATGAGTGTTCCTTGACCATGATTTATATGCATGTAACCGTACCAGACTACTATGTAAGTCGGGTTATCAAGAGCTAGCTAATCCATAAGCCGACATAGGTCTGTACAAAAGAAGGTCACTAATGTGACAGACATATCACCACGCTAGGAATTACCCAAGGCCAAGCGGGTTGGGCACAAACCACCTGTTATGGGGCTTACCTCATAGTTTTCGAATAATTGAGAATTCCAGGGATTCAAGCTCATTCACCCTTCTTTTCTTTTCAAGGGGTAGGGAAAGGATTTTGTTGCTTTTGCTTTTGCTTTTCTTTTTTCTTTTTTTGTATTTTTGCTTGATATTGAGATAATGCTGAAATATTGTTGTGATGATACAAAATAATATTTTTCTTTTTCTCTTTTGCTTTGACTTTTTCTTTTGCTTCCTATACTAGGGATACTTGCTCGGATTGGTTGTAGAGCAAGGGATTTTTATTTCGGGTAGGGGTGAGCTTGTCCTTTTGTCAATTCTCAAATATTCTAGACCATGTGCATGATAGGATAGCAGGGGAAACTTTTCGCTCAAGAAACCACTTCTACTATGTAGCATCATATTGAATTTGCAATGAAATCATTTTAATGTGAAAAGATATGCTTGGTTCAAGTAAATAACAAGATCAGTTCTCTATGCTCAAAACTTTATTTAATTCAACTGTGGACTTTGATATAAGAGAGATTAATAATCATACCAAATAAAATCAAGATATTTATGCCTGTGAGTGTGAAAGTGCGGGATTCCAAATAAATGCTAATTTATCCAAAATAATTGAAAATATAACTGCAATACTTCAAGAATTGACAGGTACGAAAATAAAAGATGTTTTTGAAGATTTTGAGGATTTTGATGTTTTTATATTTTGATTTTGAGTGATGAATTGAAAGAATAAATACTATTACTGTTTTTGAAAAATATTTTGATATAAATGGCTAAAATGAAACAATATGCAAAATACAATATATACAAATGATGAAATGACCCAATGTTATGCATAATAACGCTTAAGATGCATAATGTTCATAGGTTCTTTAAGATCATTACCATCTAAGGTAGCTAATCGATATGCTCCCGATCCAAATTTAGTAGTGATGACATATGGTCCAAGCCAGTTGGGCTCAAATTTACCTTTAAGGTCTTTAGTTGCATTAGTATTTTTTTGATTTTCTTTTAATACAAGGTCGCCGATCTCAAAGGATCGATGATGAACTTTCTTGAGGTATGCTCTCTTAAGCTTGTTTTGGTAGGCACGAAGATGCTCCAAAGCATTGATGCGCTTTTCATCTAGGAGTTCCAGCTGACTAAATCTGCTAGCACGATATTCATCTCCTACTTCAGTATCTTGAAGTAGTAGAGCTAAAGAAGGAACTTCTAATTCAAAGGGAAAAATAGCTTCAGCACCATAAACCAAAACAAAAGGTGAAGTACCAGTGGGGGTGCGAACACTAGTTCGATAAGCCCACAAAGCAGGATATAATTGGATGTGCCAATCTCGACCAGACTTATTGACCAGTATTTTGAGGATTTTGATTAATGTTTTATTAGATGCTTCCTTGGCCATTACCCCGAGGATAATAGGGAGTGGACCAACGATGTTGAATTTTATATTTTTGACATAATTTTTTGACATCTTTATTTTTGAAACAAGTTCCATTATCTGAGATGAGATTTGCAGGAATTCCGAACCTACAAATAATTTGATTAAAAATAAACTTGGAAACTTGGGTTCTAGTGCAAGAAGCTAAGGGCATAGCTTCAACCCATTTCATGAAATACTCAGTGGCGGTTATGATGAATTTGTGTCCATCAGATGACATAGGGTTGATTTTTCCAATGATGTCTAAGCCCCATTTTGAAAAGGGCCAAGGAGATGAAATAGCCTGTAGTTCTTGTGCAGGTGCATGGACAAGGTCAGCGTGTTTCTGGCACTTGTCGCAATGTCGCACATAATCATGTGCATCATTTTCCATGGTAGGCCAAAAATATCCTATCCTAAGGAGCTTCTTAGCAATGGCGCTACCACTAAAATTCCCCCCACAAGATCCATTGTGGGCTTCACTCAAAGCTGATCTAGATTCTGCTAGATTCAAACATCTCAGTAAGATGCCTTCAAAAGATCTCCTATACAAGGTATTACCAATAATTATGAAGCGACTTGCTCGTCTACATAATAACCGATGCTGGTTGTGATTACAACCTTCAGGAAAGGTCCCCTTTTGAAGAAAATTAAATATATCAGTGTACCATGGTTCAGGAGTAGTTTCGTTGATTAGAAACACATCCAAAGGTTCTAAGCATGATTTTCTTGAAGCGGGTTCTTGGAGTCGATGAATAATGATGGTAGCATATTCATCATCTAACTCCAAGGGCAAAAGAGATGCAGCTGCAGCCATAGCGTCAGCCGCATGGTTGCTAGTTTGAGGAATAGCTTCCAAGGTAACTTGATCAAATAAAGATAATAATTGTAAGACATATGCTTTATATGGGCGTAATTTATCATCTCTGGTCTGATAAACATCATTGATTTGATTTATGACAAGTTGAGAATCACCGAAAACCAATAAATTTTTAATTTTCAGTGCCAAGGCAGCTCGTAATCCAAGGATTAGAGCCTCATATTCAGCAGTATTATTGGTGCAAGCAAATGTTAGTTTGAAGGACAGAGGTATAAGATGTTTCTATGGAGATATTAAAATAATACCTGCACCAGCCCCACTCATGCATCGGGCTCCATCAAAGTATAGGGACCATTGCTCAGGATGGTCTGCCTCTAATTTAAGGCATTCATCAGGAAACTCAATGATGAGGGGATGGGTAGACTCTAAGGGTGCAGCAACTAATTGATCTGCTATGATTTGACCTTTAACAGACTTTTGTCCTATAAACGTGAGTTCAAACTCGCTTAGCGCAAGAACCCACTTGGCTGTGCGACCAGATAAGTACGATCGACTCATGAGATACCGCAAAGGATCAAATTTAGCAATAACATACATTTTTTGATTAAGCATATAATGGCATAGTTTTTGTGTAGAAAATACGACTGTGAGACATAACTTCTCTAATACTGTATAACGAGTTTCATAACTGATTAAGGTTCTACTGATGTAATAATTAGCACGTTCTTTCTTCTCATCGTCAAGTTGAGCTAACATAGCTCCTAAGGCAAAATTTAAAGCAAAAATGTACAAGATAAATGGACGATCAGATCTAGGTGGGGAAAGCACCGATGGTTTAAGGAGATATTGCTTAAGGAGTTCAAATGCTTCCTGGCATTCATCGTCCCAATGAAAAGAGACATCTTTCTTAAGAAGCTTAAGAAAGGGTCCGATTTTGTCTGCCAACTTATCGATGAAGCGATGAATAGCTTGAAGCTTACCTTGTAAACTTCATAATTTAGATATATTTGTGGGTGCGGGCATATCAGTGATAGCCGCGATCTTGAGAGGGTCAATTTCAATGCCACGTAAAGAAATGATAACCCCCAATAATTTACCGGACTTAACTTTGAATATACATTTGGCTGGATTTAGTCGGATAAGATATTCCCTTAACCGATCAAATACTTTTCTCAAGTCATCTGAATGATCATACATGTTGGGAAGAGGAAAATTATCTTTAGGGCATGCAACATTAATATCTCTAAAGTTTGTGCAAACCCTAACTTTGGTAGCTTCTTTCTTAGTTACTAGAACTACATTTGAGATCCATTCAGCATAATCAATAGCTTGTATAAAAATAACCTTCAAGAGTTTTTCTAATTCTCCTTTGACTAGTAAGGCCACTTTAGGATGCATTTTTCTAAGTTTTTGTTTAACAGGTTTAGCATTCGGATGGACTACTAGGTGATGCATAACTACAGAAGGGTCTAATCCTAGCATATCTTCATATGTCCAAGCAAAAATGTCTTCATATTATTTAAGAAATGCAATGTATGTATCTTGTTTTTCTTGACTCAATTCTGATCCAATGTTGATGATGTGAGGGTTATCTTTGGTTCCAATGTTAATTTTTATAACGTTTTCAACTTCCATATGTAGATCTCTCTCAAAATTAGATGGGGCGGGTGAAATGCCTAATTCTTGTAATTCTTCCAAGGTTAGCTTGGATAATTCGTCTTGAGGAGTCGTGGCCTCAAGCTGGGCTATACTAGGTATAGAGCCATCAAAATAAAATTTGTTATGTAACAATTCCTCAATGGAGACATCATGGAAGATATCCCCCTCCAACTCATCATCGGATTCAACAATCATCTCAGGGTAAGCTATGGATAGCATATTGCATGTAAATGGATTATCCCTTAAACGCAAAGCATCACGTTTATCCAAATAATCTTGGTAACATATAAGATGGTCATCATCCTCAAATGGGAAGGGCTGACCTTTACTAGGAAATAGGCCCACACCACATCGGGGAGGCCATGGTTCTACCTCAAAAGGTTCTTTCATACCATTTTGGGAAGGTCCCAAACCTTTCCCTTTATAGCCCAATCTAAGCATTATAGGTTTAGCTTTAACATACTCATTAGCAAAATAACAGCGAGCATACCCATCATAATGAGTCTTGATGTTTCTAGGTATTCTTCCCCAGTCATATCCCTTATAAATAAAAGCACAACTCCCGACTTGGTAGATACTTCCCATAGGTTGTGGGAGGCCCAAGGTACGAGGAGAGGGTGGCAATTTATTTAAAATATGGGAATATTGCATAGCAACGTTTGTTTTCTCTGATACAAGAATTTTAGATAAATCGGGTAAGAGCTCATTAGTAAGAGCGTAAGAGGTAGAAGGATCATTTCCTATGTTTTTGGATGCGTAAAACATGCCTTTGATAGGCGTAGACGTTGTAGAGATGTCGATGGATGGGTCTAAAGGTATGGAAGTTATAGGAGTAAAACAAGAAGCATTGGTTGTGGGTTTAGGATCTTTTTGAGGTCCTAATGTGGTTTGTTCGGAAGATGGTTGAACTATATGTAGAGGTGTGGTTGGTGGGGAAAAAGTAGATGATGTTATGAGTGTGTGTTTCACACGTTTGGGTGGATGATGAGAATTAGGATGTGTGGATGACAGAGCAGGGCAAAATTGAACTCCAACAGGTTCTGCCAAAGCACACATATCAAAGGGTCTAGGATCACCATGAATGGTAACCAACTGATTTTTAAATTTGAATTTAACACACTGATGTAAAGTTGAGGGAACAGCTCACATCGCGTTGATCCAAGGGCGACCCAAAAGTATATTGTATGATGCAGGGCAATGCACAATAAACATGGTCGTGTCTAAGGTTCTAGGACCAACTTGCAATGGAATAGTAATAACTCCACACGTTTCTTGTGTTTCGTCATTGAATGCTTTTATAATCATATCAGTTCTTTTCATTTCGTCACTTCTAAACCCAAATCTTTGGTAGAAGTCAAAAGTGCATATGTTTAAAGATGAACCATTATCAATCAAGACTCATTTAACTACTACATCTCCAATTAGGGTAGTAATATATAAGGGGTTATCCTTATGTAGACTATGTTGCGGTATATCTCTATCCCGAAAGTCAATACAATCGACTTCTCGAGTTATGATAGTATTGGACATGGCTTCAGAGTTGAATATTTTGTGGTACCATCATTTGGCTTAATGTGAGCATTAATTCATCCCTATGGGTAGGAGAAGATCTTAAAAGGTCCAAAAGGGAAATTCTAGCTGTAGTATTTGATAATTGTTCATTAATATTATAAGGAGGTTTAGGTTGAACATTAGGCGCATGATTCCCTTTATTGGGATTTTTCAAAACAAATGGAGCTGATCCATCGTTCTGAGTTTGATCTTGTTGAGAATTTTGAGCTTGTTGTCGAGTAACAACTCCAATGGTACCTACAATATTATTTTGTGGATGATGAATGGGTCTTGGTCTAGCATTTATGACTTGTTCATTAGAAAGTAATTGGTGAGAAGATGGTCGAGTAGTGACTCTTCTAGGAAATGGTTCTTCCGAAACCATAGAATTTGTGATGGGTTGAACAACATCTGATTCATCTTCAAAACTATTCGATTGATTTGAGGTGATTTCCATGTCACTTTCAATCTCATATTTGGTATCACTAAGATCAGGTGTCCGAATATTATGTAGAGGTCTGGTCGTAACCATGGATAAATTTGTGTCAAAGATTTGCGGATCGTGAATAGGTAAATGTCCACTAATAGTTCCTACATATCGGGTAGGAGGGGGAACATTATGATGCTCAATTTGATTAGCCACCTCCTTACCATGTTTTGGTAAGGGATGTTGAAATATGTCCAATGACTGATTGGCATTCTGATTCTGATTTTGGGGAATGTTCTTTTGAGCATTATTAGGAGGATTTTGTTTAGGTTGAAAGGCTTGCACCTCCATCTCATTGTTATCAATCAGGTCTTGTATTTTATGTTTTAATCTTTTACAAGAGTTGGTAGCGTGTCCAGGTCCTCTATGGAAATCACAGTGTAAATCAGCTCTGTATCCGGGTATAGTTGGATCAGGTTCCCGGATATTTGGTAATTGGATCAATCCTCGTGCTAGTAATTGCGGGAGAATGGTTGATAAAGGTTGATTTAACCTAGTAAATTCTCGGGGTGGTTTATCAGGAGGTTTCAGTATAAATTTCTCTATTGTTTTTGCAACATTAATAGTAGCGATATTTCTACTATCAGTGACTCCATCGCCCACAACTTGTTTATTTTTATATTGATTTCTAGATGTTTTCTCATCATCTTTCTTTTTAAGTTGACCTCTTCGAACAAGAGCATATTCCACTCTTCGAGCTAAATCTATAGCTTGATCGAAGGTGGTCAAGGTAGCAGTTGATAACTCATAGGATAGTTGTTCTTGTAAATTATTGATAAAGATATCCAACATTTCTCGATAAGGTAACACAAAGTGCAATTTTCCTATCAACTGTCTCCATCGAGCTAGGAAATCAGCAAAACATTCATCTTTGTCTTGTTTTAGGTTGTACAAATCTTTAATGGTTACATGCATTTCAATGTAGGCACTAAATTGATGCACAAAAGACTCGGCGATTTCTTCAAAATTTCTCAAAGAATGAGTGGGTAGTTGATAATACCATTCTAATGCCATCCCTCCTAAAATTTTTGGGAACATTTTTAGTAATAACAAATCATCATGTGATATATCATGACACGCTATCCTAAACATACGAAGATGCTCTATGGGATCTTCAGTTCCTTTGTATATTGGTAGGACAGGCATAGGAAAGTGTTTAGGATATGGTTGTGCTACAACTATAGGATCTAGAGGTTGACTACACATCTCTCGATAATTGTACGAGGGATGGTAGGGATCTATCTGGTCCATGCGGGAGACTAACTGTTTCACCATGGCTTCCAGATTACCGGTTTGTCCACCATATTGGTTTGGTGGTACATGAGTATGGGATTTGTGAGCGTAGGATGGCATGACGTAAGGATTAGATGCTATATTGTTGTTATGCAAATGGTTGGTAGGAAGAGTATTATGAAGAAGATTTGTTGTAGCATTATGTTGTACCCCAGATTGTTGGAAATTGGTATTTGGTTTTGTTTTAGGCTTTTGTTGATTTGAGGTATGTTGATCAATAACTTGGAAAAATAGAGCAGTGAATGATGGTTTCTTTTGTGTGGGAATAACCCTAGGCTTGGTAACAGGTACTCTAGATGGTTGGGTAACCTATTGTTGTTGCATGTTTTGGATTATAGCGGCCATATCCAAATTGGATGGTCCAGCTTGATCACTTTCTTGATCAACGAAGGACAAGGGATTAGTGCGTGTGTGATATATTTCTTCTAGGGTTGCTTGAGTGTCACTAATTTGATCCTTGTCCATATGGACTGCTCTATTAAGGGCACCAATATTAGTATTGAGGAACTTCCAAAAATGTTCCATGTTCTCAAAAGTAACTACTCCTTCCGAAGATATTTTAGGAGATGAGGATCCTTCCTCTCTAACAATTTCTCTTTGTTCATTTGCGTCAAAAAACTCTTCTTCTTGTTGGTCTAGGGTTCCTTCTTCCTGAATTGGGTCTTCAGGAAGGACATCTAGTTTATTTACCATTTTTCCTAACCAATCTTCTTCTACTTCAGTCTGTTTTCCATTCCTGAGTCTAGTCATTATGTTTAAATTTAGATTTTAGCAAATATATATTAATATATTTGCAACAAATTTGGGAGGTATATATTTTAATTATATACCTACTATAATGCTTAAAAGAAAATGTTTTTATGTTTTTGCTATGATTTTGTTTTGTTTTTATTTTTATTTTTATTTTGTTTTGTTTTGTTTTGTTTTTATGATTATAAAGACAACAAACAACACACTAAATGCAAGAAATAATAATAATAAAAGAATGGCTTAGTTTTCTATAAATAGTTTATAGATGTCATTGATAGGATCAAGTTCATCAGGAGTCATGAAATGCTCCTCTTCAAATTGGAAATGGTTTTTCAAGAACTTAACAAAGTGTGCTATGGTGATGTTATCTACTTCCGACTCTGTCTTGTAAAAATAGAGCTCATGGCAATACTCTCGATATAACACAGCTCTAGGAACTCTATTCCATCTCTTTCTATCTGTAAGAACGACCTCTTGATCCTCTATACGAGATAGAAATTTATGTACTACAACTCCATTGTCGAGGTATTCCTCAAAGGTGTACAATTCAGAAGACACAAGGGCTCTTTTATCTTGCTAACCACCTATGGCAAGCTCTCCGAAGCTCATGATACAAGGTCACTTGATCGAGATCCAGGATTCTATCTAGGACAAACCTCTTGATTTGCCTAAGTTTGGTTGATCTAGACTCAATGATATTCAATCTCCTATTAAGTTCATCCCATAAAGGTTGAACCCTATTTGTTTGAGGTACTCTAAGCAAAGAAGTAATCTCTATAGCTACTAATTGATTCTCAACATTAATGGTGACAGCTCGTCTTTTATTATAATCTACCATCTAAATATGATATGCAATATTTGATTCTAAATGCATTTATGTTTTTTTTTTTGGATTGTTTTCAAAAGGTTTTTAGTTTTCACGTCGGGTTCACCAAAATGTATCGCTCCAAATTTTTCGCATCCTTACCTTCAGGCTATAGGATCCATGCCCGGAAGGGGGATGCGAGAAGGATGGGACAATACCTCGGACTGAGAGGCCCTTTGAAGGTCCCGCCTCTCGGGGGAGGGGTATAAGGGTGAATTTTTGACGGATGGTGGGTTCACCAGGAAAATTTTGAGTGGTAGTTTCCATGCCTAGGTTGATAATAGGTTTGATGTGTTCATTTTATATTCAATCATTCAATTCCTAGGTTTGGCCAAGATGAATCTAAGCTAATCTATATGCCGATGCTAATTTTTATGGATACAAAAAACATGAATAAATGTTGAACATAGAGAATGTGCTAAATAGGATAGAATATACCTGATTTCGGATGTCTGAATGAAGATTCTACGGTTTGTAGAAGTCCAAATCATCTCGAATCGTACAAAATCATCTAAAATTGCATAAAATCATCTCAGATCATAGTCGACCATCTGAGATCAGACAGGATCATCGATGATCTGATGAATTCATCAGACGAATTCGTCAGAAACCTGCAATCACAAAAATAGATACAAAATACCAAAAATGCAACTGCAAAAGCAAGGGGAAATGATAGAAATAACAATGAATTTGCCTAAATGGTAGATCTAGATAGCAATTAAAAGGAAATGCATCAATTTGACAATTTATTTTGACTTCATCATATATCTATGCTAAATGAGGTGAACTCCAGGATGCATAAATATAATAACCTAAGATAATGCACAAAGAAATGCAGAAAAACAATAAGGAAATGCAAACTTTGGGCTCTGATTGCCCCCAATATGGACTACAGTCAAGATCACCTCCAATCGTACGAGATCATCTACGCTCCTCGATAGGATCATCCGAAATCATCTAGAATCACCTGCGACGATCCGAGCTTGCTCCAACTGAAAAATAGTAAAATTCCTGCAAGAAAACATGAAATACAGAATGCAAACGATGGTGCGAGGATGCTCTAATGCATACGAAACTAACTCTATAGGGAAATCCATCAGCTAGGGGGTTCATGGGGATAAACTAAGAAAATCCTAGTTTATATAGGATTAGGGAGAGGTTAGGAGGTTGGAAATCATCCCAATTTGGGAGATCTCCAATGGGGGAGACTCTAATCGTGCAGACACGCTTTCTGCCCAAGTTAGAGAAGCTGTTGAAAAAGAAGCTAATTATGAAAATTTGGTTTTGGGACGAAATCATCTGGACGTTCTGTTCCAGATGAATTCATCAGATCTGGGACGATTTCGTCTAATCTGCGATGATATCGTCCAATGGTCAAAACAAATCCTAAAAATGGTGCAAAAAATGAGGAAAGCGGGTAACGGGCGGTTAACGGGCGGTTTGGGTTTAAAATTCAAATTTTTATCTTTTTACTAAGGTTTAACTATGCACCAATTTTAGGGTGCTACATTAAGCCTTGAGTTAATGCCAATGAAATCGAGAGAAAAAATTTCATGGATTGAAGTAGAGATTAGAGAATGATACTGCTTGGATTACATGTCAGCCAATGAAGTCTTGAATTCACCATGGTAAGGAACCAAGAGGGCAAGAGTAGTAATTGTGGTATGGGCCAAGACATCATTTTGGGAAGGAGCAACACTTAAGGTGGTGGAATTACCAAAATTTACTGAGGTGGCACTACCATTCACTTCGTTGGAATCAAGCAAGTTTTTGTGATCATGCATGTGATAGGCTATGGTGGCGTTGCTACTCACACAAAAAATTCATCATGAAACAAGTCTAGGAAGGTTTATTCGATTGGATAAGATATGAATAATCATGCTAACAACACTAGGAAGATAAATTTAGATCTTGGATTTGGGCTCGTGATAGGGAAGGAGTTGGCAATGGAATATCAAGGGGAAGCGAGAGGGGTACACTTGGAAGGAGGTGAGATGGTGTATGGAAGGGAGGGGTGTAAGATGATGATGCAAAGGGTAATATAGGAGGTCCATGTTGGTACTAGAACACATGGTGGGGAGGGTTTTAAAGGGATAAGATATGAGGACCATGTTGGTGCTTGGATACATTATGAGCATGAGGGGATGACCACAATTTTAAGAGCTCAAGGAATGGGCCAGGTGCCAATAATAAACATGGGTAAAATAATAATGGGTAGAAGCTTCGATGAGAGTTTGGAGAATTTTTTTGTACTAGAAACCAATGGATTACTGAGAGTGACCTAGGTTAGCTAGGGAATCAACCACCCCATTGGCTTCTCTAAACATGTGTTGGACTAAGTTATTAGGGTGGCTAAGGAAAAATTTATTAACTTTAAAGATTAAATTTATCCAATTAGGATTCCTATTGTTCTTAATGTAATTGATGATATTTAGGGAATCTCCTTCAACCACGAGCTTACGTTGAAGGTTACTAGTAAGTAGTAGCCCTCAGTAAGGGCTTTGGCTCAGTAATGTGATTGGTGAGAGTACTAAGGTTTTTAAAAAAAGCTAATAGGATTCTTATTTCATGATTTTTGACTACTCCTCCACCTACATGTTTAGTATTTCCTCTAGAGGAACTATCAAAGTTCAATTTTAGCCATCCCTCTAAGGGGGAACCCACTTGGAATTGGTTCTAGTTTTGGATTGCACGGGTGGTCTGAGGGGGTACATGGAGAGGTGGAGGGAGGAGGCTATGTATGACTCAATCCTTGGTGCTAGTGTATTAGTGCAAGGACATAGGTAAGAATTTTTGTCAATAAAACTTATAATTCTATTACCAACCGAAGTAGGATTCATGGATGTATTGGAAAAAATGTGGTTGTTGCACTCAAGCCAAATTTACCACATAAAGTGATGAAGGCACATGGACCAAAGAGACTTGATTTTTGGGTTCTTAAAGGGGTTGGTGCATTGGTTGAAAAGGTCAACCACTAAGTTCGGTTGGACCCAAGTAATATTGAAGATGTTAAGGATGGAACTAAGAACTGAGTTAGTGAAAGAGCAATCAATAAGGATGTGGTGCAGTGACTCCCACCTTGATTTGTAGAGGTAGCATAAGTTAGGAAATAATAGTCCTCTAGTTGTGATATTATCTAGAGTCAAGATATTGTTTGGGCCACCATCCATGAGAAGAACCCAATTTTTGGTATAAGATTCTTGATCCAGATAATTTTAATAGGAATGTTGCAGGTAAGGGTTTGAACTTGTAGCAAGTAGATAGACTTGATAAAACAATCCACCATCAAACTCTCTCAAAATAAAAATATCAAGGGAGTCACCACAAATAAGGATAATGAAAGGGTTGAGAATTAATGACAGAGACATGGCAGTGTTCAAGAGATCAGTAGGGAGAAGTACGAGCATGATGGACTTCTAGGAGGGTTCATCATGGTTGAAAGAGATGAAGTGGGAGACCTTGCCAACAAAAATGTGGTTGGTGATGGGCTTGAGCACATCAAGGTAAGAATCATCAATGAGAGGATAGTCACAGACCCATGTATCAAGCTAAAAGTCAATGGTCAACCCATTATTGAAATACCATATTATAAATTTTTTAATGATATTATTGGATTTAGTAACTGAATTCCAAAATTCTGAACCTAAGAGGTGGACCTCATATTCCAAGAAATCATGGTTTTGTAGATACTTCCTTTTGATTATGGAAACCCATTCCAAGTTAGCACTAGTGATTATCTTCCATGCTTGCTTAGCTATGAGGGCAAGATTCATTTTGCCCACTCTTCAGAAGCCAAGTCGACCTTGAGATTTGGGTCTACAAACTTTGTCCCAAGCAACTGAGTGGAACTTCATTTTATTATCTAGTCCTACCCAAAGAAAACATTTATGCAATTGTTCAATTTTGGAGCATATAGCTGCTAGGGATTTAAATATGGATAGGAAGTATATGGGGATACTTTGAAGACACACATGGACCAGGGTGGATTTAGCAGCTTGTCTCAAGAGGGCTCCCTTCCACCCCATGAGCCTTTTAAGAATTCTATCCAAGACATTATTCTACAAGTTGTTCAAGGGATTACCCAGAAAGAGAGGAAGACCTAGATGATACATGGGCAACTCATAGATGGAGCATTGGAGGACATGTACTATGCACTATTGGTGGGCTAGGGTGGTGTTGATGAAGTATATTTTACTCTTGGTGTAGTTCACCATTTGGCCAACCACATCCTCATATAGGTTAATAATTGACTTAATTATTTTAGCTTCAACAACGAAGGCCAGGGATGCCAAGATGGTGTCATCAATAAACTATTGGTGAATCACTGGTTCAAGCATAGAAGTGGGTTTGATTCTAGAGATGGCTTCATAAGCATGGGAATATTTGAGAGTTCTTCCTAGGGTCTCAGCTAAAATGATGAATAGACATGGAGATAAGGGGTCCCCATTCTTGATTCCTCTATTGCTTTTGAAATAACCTACAACAAAACTATTGACAATGAATGAGAACCAAGCTAAAGTGATGCAGGATTTGATAAGGTCAACCCATTGGGGATGAAATCTAAAATTTAGTAGAACAAAAAAGAGGAAGTCCCATGAGACCCAATAAAATGCCTTGCTCATGTCGAGCTTGGGGAGGAAGCCCACCATTTCGCTTCATGAAATAGAATGAAGCATATCATGGATGGTAATGATGCCATATATGATATTTCTTCCTTTATTTATGCTTCCTTGACATGGATCAATGATGAGAGGAAGGGTTTATTTTATTTTTGTTGTCATGGCTTTTGTAATTATTTTGTAGAGCACATTGCACAAGCTAATGGGACAAAAATTAGAAAGTGATCTGCATTGAGCCTACTTGGGGATGAGGGTTAGAAAGGTTGAGTTGACATCCCTGGGAATAGCTTTTGATATTTGGATATATCAGATGGTTGTGCAAATATCAAGTCCTATGATGTCCTAGAAGCTTTGGAAGAAGTGGGGAGAAACTATCAGGTCCAGGAGCTTTTTCGAGCTGCATGGAAAAGAGGGCAAACTTGATCTCATCATTAGAGAAAGGTTGGAGGAGTCTCTGGTTCATCTCTTGAGGGATAAGGTTTGGGATGTGATGAATGAGGGACTTGTGAGATAGGTCAGAGCTAAGCTATGATGAGGACAGGAAGGATTGGAAGTGATTGACCATTTCAAGCCAAATATCATAAACATTAGATGTGTTGGTACCATCCTGTTTGATCAACTCTCTTATTCTATTAGAGATATATTGTCTGAGCATAGAGGTGTGGAAGAACTTTGTGTTTTAATATCCCCATTTAAGCCATTACACCCTAGAATTATACCTTTATAAAGTATATTCTCTTGCAAGAATATTGTGGTACTCTTCCAAAAGTTTCCTTTCTTCATCCCTAGTTCTGATATGAAGATTTCCTTGCTGAAGTTGGTTTTCAATTATCCGAAGCCTTTCTTTGATTGCTTGTTTACTTTCAAAAATGTTGCCAAATACCTCTTTATCCCAAAATTTTAGGTTGCACTTGATAAACCGTATCTTGTTGGTAATTTATTGTATGGGAATTCTTGGAAAGGGTTGGTCCCACCATTTAGAAATACATTCCTTGAGGTCAAGATGCCACGTCCACATAACTTCAAAATGGAAGGGGATTTTGAAAATTAGCACTTGATGAACAACTTTGAAGACTAGGGGGTTGTGGTCTGACCTAATTTTGGAGAGAGAGTGAAGGGTTACATCCCCAAATAGGAGATCAAATTCCTTATAAAGAAAGAATCTATCAAGTCTTAGTGGGATGTGCATAGCTCCAATCCTTTTGTTGCTCCAAGTATAGTTGGTTCCTTTGAGGTGGACGTCCTTGAGCTCATTCGAGTCCACAAATTTATTGAAGTCCTTGTAATTACTGGGAGAAATAGAGGCATCCATACACTTATAAAAAGGGTAGATGGGGAAATTTAACTCCCCAGCCAAGATCTAAGGCTAATTTGAAAAGATGTTTCACATCTAGCTGAGAGTGTCCCATAAGGTGCTCCTCTTGAAGGGTGAATTAAGAGCATAAATGTTTATGAGGACCCAACTGAGTTTGGTATCCTTAAAAAATAATAGTATATTTATATTTCTATATGAGAGGGATAGAAGTCTCCCTTAAACTCTATCTAGATCCCATAAGCATAGGATACCTCTTGATGATCCATGTGCTGAGCTAGCAATAAACTTTGCATTCTTCCAAATAGTTTTTAATGCTTTCCTGAAATTTCCTTCTTCTAGTTTAGTTTCTTGGAGAATAAAGATAGTGGATCTGATTTCCTTTCTCATGTTTGATTTAAGCCTTTGCTTGGCTAGGCCATTGAGGCCTCTCACATTCCATGAGAGGACTTTCATTTATGAATCTTAATGGTTGATATTTTCCCCTCTCTACTATGGTGTGAGGTGGGTTTGGTTCTTTTGGCTTCTTCCTTGAACTTATCAGGTAAAGGTGGGAATAGGGTTGATTGAGTGCCATTAGCATCTCTTCATTAACTTCTTTCCTCCTTTGATCATTGAAGGATGGTCTTCCTATTTTTTTATCATTCCCCATATCAATGGTGGATTTTTTGGAACTACGTATGTGGAGGGTATTGAGAGAGTCCTAAGATTGGATGCCTTTAAGCTTGAAGGGACTGAGGGCATCAAGGGATTGGATGCATTTAATATTGGAAGGACTATGGAAGAATAGATATTTGGATGGACTAGCAAGCCCCCTAGAGGAACACAGACTTTGAGTCAGCTTAGGGGTTTGGTAAAGTCTAAGGGCTTGGGTGGCTTCACAAGGCTCAAAGTTGGTTTAAGGGGGAAAAAATTGGAATATTTATTCAGGCTATCGAAGATGGGTTTGAGAGTTTGAGTTTGGGGTTGGGGGTTAGAGGAAGGGTTAGAAGAAAGGGGACCAAGGGGGGTGGGGAAGATGAAGGTCCTGATCTGGTTGGGGAGGAAGGTGCTTATTTTCCAAGGTACTCATGTAGAGAGGCTAGGAATCCTAGTATGGCTTCAAGATTATGGTCAAAGGGGTCTAAATTTGAGTAAAGATATCAAAATAAAATGCTAAAACAATTGGGAAAAGTGAAGAGGGAACATACCTACTCCTTTGTGGAGTTTTGGGACTAATACAAAACTTGCTTACCTTTCTCCAAAGTGAGGGAGCCTTAAGGATAATTACTAGTAGTAAGGGTTCTTTGAGAGATTCTAGAATTGTGTTGGCTTCTTTAGAGATGTTTGGGGCCAATTCTAGGTGGACCCATATAGTGTTTAGGATGTCCTACCTCCTTTGAGTAGATATCCCTTTGAGGTTTTAGTGATGGGCACTAGGATCTTAGGTGCCCTTGAGTAAGACATTCAATACAAAAATCTAGTTTGTTTTCATATTCTACTACTTGGCATTTGTGAAAGGAGCCATAGATTAGGTTGATGTGAGTGGGTATCTCTGAATATAGGTTGGAATTTATGTAGATGTGAGCGTAGACCAAATTACTTCTTGATCTGGTGGCTGGGTCAATAGCAACTATTTCTCCAATTGTTCTTGCAATCCCATAGAATATTTCCTCATACTAGAAATGACTTGGGAGCCTTGGAAAGTGAACCTAGATGGGGGTAAAGTTTATACTTTGAGATTCTGGGTCAAATTCCTCCATCCATTTCATCAAAAATAAGCTTCTTCTTCCAAACACCATAGTCCACCCATTAGGATCCAGTTGGTATCCTCCAAATTGTTGAGGTAAATTTGTAAAAATCCTCTGGGGTACGCAACGAGTTATAGATTGCCCCAAGGATGCCACTTGGTAGTAGCCCATTTCTAATAGATTTCATATTTGGTCATCCTCCAACAAATTTCCCAATTAGGGACATGGATTCAATGGAGACAAAATTAGCCATAAGGGTTTTAAGAATGACGAGGTCATTTCCTTGGGGAACCAAGGTTTCATCTTGGGAAAAGGTGGTCTTAGATCCACTTTGAACCTTATACATAAATGATTGAACCTTATACATAAATGAGAATAGGTTGTAATGAGGCCCTTCAAGGGGAACCACCCCAATATTTTCTATGTTTTCACAGACATTGATCTCAGAGGCATGGGTCCCTCAAGTAACAAAATCATCAAGATCTTTATTGAGGGTTCACGAGTCCCAAACCTAGAGCTGTCATGATCGATAGGCCCACCACCACCTCTAGGATCATCCATTGTAGGGTTCCTACCTTTAAAAAATTTAAACTTAGCACCTGAAACACCACTCATTCTTTTGCTCGCTTCGGTACCCTTCACAAATTCATTCTAGTATTTTTTTATGATACATTGATTTACAACCTTTCATGGGAAGAGTATCTTCAATACTTAGATCAAAAACTCAAACTTTTGTTTGACAATTAGCTTTATGTAAATATGTCCAAATGTTTTTTTTATTGCAATAGGTTGAATACTTGGGTCACATTGTCATTAAGGATGGAGTTTAGGTTGATCCTAAGAAAATTTAGGCTATCCAAGATTGGTCTAAGCCTCGTACCCTAAATGGACTTCATGGTTTCTTAGGACTCATGGACTATTATAGGAAATTTGTGAATAATTATGGCAAGATAGTGCCTCCCTTGAATACCATGTTGAGGAAGAATTATTTTCTATGGATAGAACCTTCCAAAAAGGCTTTTTATTGATTGAAGTATGCCATAACCACTACCCCCATGTTAAAATTTCTCTAAAACTTTTTTATTTAAAGTTAAGCATAGGGCACTGACATTGAGGCAATTTTAATGTAAGGTAGACCTTTGGCCTTCACTAGCAAGGCACTCTTTGTTAGTCTTACAATGGCACTGAGAGGGGGGGTGAATCAGTGTAGCTCTTTTAACTTGAGTTGAAAACTCTTCAAACTAAAATAATGAAACCTTAAAACCAGATAAATCAAGTATCACAAGAGAACATCACACAACACAAGATTTAATGAGGTTCACCAATTTGGCTACTCCTCAAGAATGACTGCTTGGACTACCATCCAAATCTAGCCTTTGCAAAGCACCAAATTTATAATCAATTTACCAGCACCAACTGGAAGGAGCACCAACCCCTAATTTATCTACACCAACAGAAAGGAGCACCAACCCCTGATTTATCAGCACCAAATGGAAGGAGCACCAACCCCTGATGCTAAGCACCAACTTGGACTTCAATTCTAAAACTAGAAAATTGACAGTAAGATACCTTTGCTTTTGCAAGACCCTGACTGGTCTTCTTCACCTTTGCATTCTTTGTGCACTCTGCTTTCTCTATGCAATCACAGTAGCACCTGGTTGAACTTCAAACTTTTTGCTCTTTATGCAATCTGCTCTCTTTACGCAATCACTTCACACACTCTGCTTCATTACAGTAGAACTTCACGATCATCTTCTCCCTTTTGCACACTCTGCTCTCTTTGATAATTTTGCACTTAGCATGATTCGACACTACTTGCTCTCTACACACAGCGACCGTATATCACACACTTAGACTTCATGCAAATCTCCAAACAACCCTCCTTTTATAACAGAATGTTCGAGATGAAAAAACCCTAATCTTAGTCGGCTATAAATCCTAATCTTAGTCGACTTTCATGACAACTGTAAACCCTAAATTTAGTCGGCTGTTCATCGGTCTTCGTCGGCTTCAACTTAACCACGAAAATACAACATATCGCGATATCGCAACACTTTTTCTCCTTGCTCTTTCACTTAGCTTTGGCCCGTGAAAATACATGTCACGATATCGTGACATTATTTTCTCTCTCCTCTTTCTTTTTGCTTTGGCCCACGAAAATACATGTCACGAAATCGTGACACTATTTTCTCTCTCCTCTTTCTCTTTGCTTTGGTCCGTGAAAATATATGTCGCAAAATCGTGACACTATTTTCTCTCTCCTCTTTCTCTTTTCTTTGATCCATGAAAATACAACATATCGCAAAATCGCGACACTATTTTCTCTCTCCTCTTTCTCTTTGCTTTGGTCCACGAAAATACATGTCGCGAAATCACGACACTATTTTCTCTCTCCTCTTTCTCTTGTCTTTGGCCCACGAAAATACATGTCATGATATTGTGACACTTTCACCTTCGTATAATTCATATTTGCTTTTGTCGTGATATAACGACACTTCTGCCTTTGAAATCTTCTTCTCTTCTTTTGTCGTGAAATCGTGACACTTTTGCTTTCGTACTTAGCTTCTTTGCTTTTGTCATGAAATTGTGACATTTCTGCCTTCGAAGTCTTCTTCTCTGATTTTGTCATGAAATCGTGACACTTCTGCCTTTGAAGTCTTCTTCTCTGCTTTTATCATGAAATCGTGACACTTATGCTTCTGAAGTCTTGCTTTCTGCTATTGTCACGAAATCACGACAGTTCTACTTTCCTACACTTCCTCTCTTTATTTTGTCACAAAAATGTGACATGTCACGATATCGTGACACTTTTTCTTTCTCTTCCTTCCTGCCCTTTTCGAGTTGTGAAAATGCGACATGTCATGAAATCGTGACACTTTTTCTTTCTCTTCCTTCCTGCCCTTTCCAAGTCGCGAAAATGCGACATGTCACGAAATCGTGACACTCTTTCTTTTTCTTCCTTCCTGCCCTTTATGAGTCACGAAAATACGACATGTCACGAAATCGTGACACTTTTCCAACTTAATTTCTCTCTCCTATTTTAGTCATGAAAATGTGACATGTCACGAAATCGTGACATTTTTCAAACTTACTTTCTCTCTACCATTTTAGTTGTGAAAATGCGACATGTCACGAAATCGTGACACTTTTACAACTTACTCTCTTTCTTCAAACTTGTCACAAAATCGCGACACTTCTTTCTGATTTCTCTTTTTCTTCCAACATGTCGTGAAATTGCGATAATTTTTTTTACTTGCTTTTTTCTCTTCCAACATGTCACGAAATCACGACAGTTTTTCCACTTGCCTTTTTCTCTTCCAACATGTTGTGAAATTGCGACAATTTTTCCTGCTTTTTCTCTCTCTTCCAACATGTCATGAAATCATGATAGTTTTTCCAAATTTTTCTCTCTCTTCCAATATGTCGTGAAATCGTGATAGTTTTTCTTGCCTGCTGTATATGTCGCGATATCACGATATTTTTCTTACTTGTATTTTTATTTGATCTTCTACAGATGGGCCACTTTGGTCTTCTTGGAAACTCACTGTACATACTTTGAATAACCTTTGAACTCTTATCTTCTGCATCTGAATAGCTTTTGAACTTCCTATCCACTACATCAACAGATCTAACTGACTGTGTTGACAATAATGAAAATACTGTTGCTGCACCTTGCTCAACAATCTCCCCCTTTGGAATTGTTGGCAACACATGTGCACTTTCCTATAGCTCTTCTCCCCTTTTGACAATAATACCAAAGGGCTATTGCAGACTCCCCCTGAGTCCATGCATAACATTCTCAGGAAAAATTGATTACACTTAGCAAAAATCATGAACATGAGCAAAAAGATAATCAAATACTTAAATGCTCCTCGTGAGAATGTGATCCCTGTAGCTAGTCAATTCTTGGGAAGTGTGACCACTCCTAATTTATTGTGAAGGTACTCAAAAACTTCCTTGGGCAATGGTTTTGTGAAGATATCTACTACTTGCTCTGTAGTTGGAAAAAAATCCAACTTAACCTCACCTTCTACAACTTTCTCCTTCAAAAAATGATACCTGATAGTGATGTGTTTTGTGTGTGAATGCATAACTAGATTCTTGGAGATGTTAATGGCACTGGTGTTATCACACTTAACTGATATTGGCTCACTGAAGCAAATACCAAGATATTTTAGGGTTTGTTTCATCCACAATACCTACGTACAACATGTTGTCACTGCAATATATTCTGCCTCTATCGTCGATAAAAAAATTGACTCTTTTTTCTTACTGTGCCATGCGACCAATATGTCTCCAAGATAGAATGCACCTCCACTGGTACTCTTTCTGTCATCTACACATCCTACCCAATCTGCATTTGAATACGAAATAAGGGTGAAATATTTACCTTTTGGATACCATAACCCATACTCCATAGTACCCTTGAGGTACCGAAGAATCCTTTTTACTGCTATCACATGAGTCTCCTTGGTATTGGCCTGAAATCGTGCTACCATGCATACTGCCTACAAAATATCTGGTCTAGTAGCTATCAGGTACAGTAGGCTTCCAATCATAGATCTATACATGGTTTGATCAACAGGTGGAGATTTTTCATCTTTGCTCAACTTGTAGCCTTTCGTCATGGGAGTGCTGACTGGCTTACAATCCTCCATTGTGAACTTTTTTAACATCTCTTTTACATATTTAAATTGAGAAATAAATATGCCCTTCTTACTTTGATTAACTTGCAACCCGAGGAAATATGACAGTTCACCAATCATTGACATTTCAAATTCTTTCTGCATATTATTTGCTAAATCTTTACATGACTCATATTTGTTGCTGCCAAATATGATATCATCTATGTATACAACAAGAACAATAAGATGCCCATTTTCTATTTTGACATACAAATTACTATCCACCATACCTTTCTTAAACCTTTGTTGAGTGAGATAGTTGTCTAGCCTTGCATACCATGCTCGAGGTGTCTGTTTTAAGCCATATAATGTTTTCTTCAACTTGCAAACCAAGTTTGGATCATCACCAAGTTGGAAACCATTTGGTTGCTCAATATAAAACTCTTCTTCAAGTTTCCCATTTAAAAACGCTGATTTCACATCCATTTGATAAACTTTGAAATTCTTGTAGACTGCTAAAGCCAAAAACATTCTAATTGCCTCTAGTCTAGCTACTGATGCAAAATTTTCTTCAAAGTCAATGCCTTCAATTTGTGCATAACCCTTACATACCAATATTGCTTTATTTCTGACTACCTATCCGTCTTCATTCAATTTGTTTCGAAAGATCCATTTAGTTTCAATTATATTTTTGTTTGCAGGTCTAGGTACTAACTCCTAAGTTTCGTTTTTCTCAATCTGATCTAATTCTTCATTTATTGCCTTCATCCAACTTTCATCTTTGCTTGCGTCAGTAATATTTTTGGGCTCAATGCTGGATAATAGAGAGTAGTTACTTACTACTCTTCTTCTTGTCTGAACACAAACTTTGGGATCTCCAATTATTTGCTCTCTAGGATGATTTTTCTACCAGCTGCTTGTTTTGAATTTCTTATTTTCTTCCACTTCTGAATCACAACTTAAATCATCTGAGTCAATTTTTTGTATCTTTTCCATTTCATTTTCCTCATCTCCTTCAATAACCTCTTCATAAATTGGGTATTTCATTTCATAGCTAATTAATCGATCTTTACCTTCATCAAATTTAACATCGGCACTATCTACAATTTTCTTTAGCCTCTTGTTGTAGCATTTGTAAGCTTTGCTTTTTGATGAATAACAAAAAAAAATACCTTCATCTGCTCTATCATCAAACTTACCAAGATTATCTTTAGTTCTTTTGATATAGCACTTGCTGCCAAAAACTTTGAGGTATTTTGTTGTTGCCCTTTTATCGAATCACAATTCATAAAGAGTTTTGCTTTCATGTGTTCTTAGCATGTACCTGTTTTGGATATACACCATAGTATGGACTGCTTCTTTCCAAAATATATCTGCTACTCTACTTTCAGCCAACATAGTTTGTGCCATTTCCTGCACTGTCCTGTTCTTTCTTTATACCACTCCATTTTGCTGAGGTGTCCTGGCTGCTGAGAACTGTCTCCTAATACCGTATTTTTCATAGTATTCTACAAACTCCTCTGAAATGGATTCTCCTCTGTTTGATCTTAAATATTTGATTCTCTTTCCTGTTTCACTCTCAACCTGGTTTTTGAAAATCTTGAACATATCAAAAGCTTCTGATTTATGCTTCAATAAAAATATCCATGTCATTCTGGAATAGTCATCAATGCACAACATAAAATATTTGTCACCATTTATGCTTTGTGTTCTCATGGGTCCACATAAATCAGTGTGTATTAGTTCCAAAGGTTTGCTTGTGTAGTATTCTTTTGTTTTGAAAGAGACTCTAGTTTGTTTCCCCTTTTGGCATGAAGCACAAATGTTGTTTGCAGGTTTGCTAATGGTGGGAATATCTCTCACTACTCTTTTTGAGGTGATTTTTACTAGATTATCAAAACTGATATGATCGAGTCTCTTGTGCCACAACCAATTTTCTTCTTCCTATCCAATAAAACAAGCTCCTTCTAAAGTCTCTGAGAGCGTGTACAGGTTTCTAGATGTTCTTGATCCAGTTGCTATCAATTTTCCACTGTTTGTATTTCTGACTTCACAACCCTGCTTCATAAAAACTACCTCATGACCTTTATCATAAATCTGAATTACACTCAAAAAGTTATGTTTCAAACCATCCACAAACAAGACTTCTTCTAACTTAATTTTTCCGTCAATAAGTTTAACTGAACCTCTGCCAACTATCTTAGCTCCATCATTATTTTCAAACTTTACTGAACCACCTTCATATTTCTGTAACTTCTCAAATTTCTATTTGTTACTTGTCATATGACTGGAACATCCACTATCAAGTATCCATGGTACATATTTATTCTATTCTTTAAAATATGTTTGTATGATTAAGGATTCCTTTTCTTCCTTAAGTAGTTCCTTTTCTTTCCACTCTATTTTGATAGTGGTTTTGGGCTCTTGTTTTGCCTTTCTCTTAGCAATAGCTTGTGCATGTTTTGCGAGAAGTTTTCTATTTTGTATTATCCTATTTGGTTGAAATTTTCTTCCCTGAAATTGATTTGATGCAAATGTACTTCTACAATTTCTTGCAATGTGCCCAAAATTATGACAGTTATAACATTCTACTGTATAATTCATCAGAGGAGAAAAAACATTTCTACTGGTGAAATTCCTTGGTCTTACATTATATTTGCATTCTGAGATTTTATGTCCATAGCCATTGCATTTAAAAAAAAAACCAAAGAAGGGATAATTGAACCTGGGAGATGGTCTTTGCCATGTTGCCGTAGGAGCCATAGGTCTTCTTCTTCTTTGATGTGTTACATTGGTGAATCCATTATTGTCAGTTCTCCTTTTGTGCCTGGCATTATTGCTTTCTTTGTCATGAGACATTTTTCTTTGATCAATCTATTTCTTATCTTCATTATTTATGGATTCTACATTTCTAGCCTTTGATCCACTTGATTATTCTCTTTCGATGAAACCCAAACCAAATTTGATGCCTGCAGGTCTTTGGTCATTTATGATCTTATCCAGCTTCATAGAACTTTCTTCACATTTGTGATAACAACTAATTTTCTTATTCATCTCTTCTAGCTACATTCTCAAACCAATAGTCTCTTCTTCTAGCTTGCTGCAATAATCTATTTTCATGGTTATTTGCACTTCGAGATCTTCAGAGATTTTTTTGGATTCTTCTATCTATACTTTCAAACTGGTTATGATTTCATTTGCATCCTCAAGCTTTCTTGAAAGTTTCTTATTCTTTTTATTTTCTATCTCTCACTATTCAAGTGCAAAGATCAACTCACCTTCTAGATCTACTTCAGCCTCAGGGTTTTCACCACATACTTTAGAGTTCACTCCTTCCTTTTCTGATTTTACTTCTTCAAATGCCATAAAAAGAGTTTCACCTTTTTCCTCTTTAGAATCTTCACCGGAGCTGTCTTCTGATGAATTGACATTCTTGGAGATGAAACTTTTCTTCTTGAAGTTGCCTTTTCTAAAATTCATTTTCTTCTTCCAGTCACTTCTTTCATGGTGTGATCCTTCATCATTTTTGTTCTGCTCTTTAAGTGGACATTTAGTCGCAAAATGCCCAATGCCTCCACAATTGAAACATTTAAATGGTAGCTTCCATTTGTATTTTCCTTTTCTATTTTTTAGTTTTCTAACAAAGTTAGCTTCCATTTCATCTGATGTCTCTTCTTCCTCGGACTCTTGTTTTGTGTTTTTATTTTTGAGGGCTTTAAAAGCCGCTTCTCTATCTGTGGGTTTAGATCTTCCTATCCTCATCTCATATGAAGTAAAAGAACCATACATCTCATCTATACTAAAGTAATTTATATTTTTAGCTTCTTCTATCGTTGAGAATTTGGAATAAAACCTTTGAGGAAGAGATCTTAGTACCTTTTTCATGACGGTAGAGTCTCCAATATCCTCACCGAGTCCTCTAATCGCATTAATGATTCCATTAACTCTCAGCATATATGCCTCAATGTTTTCATCATCGTTTATTTTCAATGCTTCGAACTGAGCCCAATGTGTCTGTAACTTGGCCTCCTTGATCTTATCGTCTCCTTCATGAATACTCCTTAGTTTGTCCCATATCTATTTTGCCATATTACAGCTCATGATCTTTACTAGTTCACTGTCTGCTAATCTGTACATGAGAGCATGTTTTGCTTTTGAGTTGTTTTCAAACAGTTTCTTTTTGTCAGCCTCTTTTGGAGGAGTGATGGGTATTGTGTATCCACTAACTACTGAATCCTATATGTCGTAACCCAAAGCAAAAAGATATGTCTGCATCCTGATTCTCTAGAATGCGTAATTAGATCCATCAAAAAATGGTGCTTTATTTGATGAGAAGCCTTCACCACCTACCATTGTGTTACTTCTAAGATCACCCTAGTTGGTTAAGATTATATAGGAACCTTGCTCTGATACCAATTGTTAGTATTACAATGGCACTAAGAGGGGGGGTGAATCAGTGTAGCTCTTTTAATTTGAGTTGATAGCTATTCAAACTAAAATAATGAAACCTTAAAACCAGATAAAGCAAGTATCACAAGAGAACATCACACAATACAATATTTAACGAGGTTCACCAATTTGGCTACTCCTCAAGAATGACTGCTTGGACTACCATCTAAATCTAGCCTTTGCAAAGCACCAACTTTACAATCAATTTACCAGCACCAACTGGAAGGAGCACCAACCCCTAATTTATCTGCACCAGTAGAAAGGAGCACCAACCCCTAATTTACCAGCACCAACCCTTGATGCCAAGCACCAAATTGGACTTCAATTCTAAAACTAGAAAATTGATAGTAAGATACCTTTGCTTTTGCAAGACCTTGACTGGTCTTCTTCACCTTTGCGTTCTCTGTGCACTCTGCTTTCTTTGTGCAATCACAATAGCACCTAGTTGAAATTCAACCTTTTTGCTCTTTGCACACTCTGCTCTCTCTGTGCAATCACTTCGCACACTCTGCTTCGTTACAGTCAAACTTCACGATCATCTTCTCCATTTTGCACACTCTGCTCTCTTTGCGAATTTTGCACTTAGCATGATTCAACACTACTTGCTATTTGTGCACAGTGATCGTATATCACACACTTCGACTTCATGCAAATCTCCAAATAGCCTTCCTTTTATAACAAAATGTTTGAGATGAAAAAACCCTAATCTTAGTCGATTGTAAATCCTAATCTTAGTCGACTTTCATGACAACTATAAACCCTAAATTTATTCGGCTATTCATTGGTCTTCGTCGGCTTCAACTTAACCACGAAAATACATGTGATATCATGACACTTTTTCTCCTTGCTCTTTCTCTTAGCTTTGGCCCGCAAAAATACATGTCACGATATCACGACACTATTTTCTCTCTCCTCTTTCTCTTTGCTTTGGCCCATGAAAATACATGTCGCAAAATCATGACACTATTTTCTCTCTCCTCTTTCTCTTTGCTTTGGTTCATGAAAATACAGCATGTCATGAAATCACAACACTATTTTATCTCTCCTCTTTCTCTTTGCTTTGGTCCACAAAAATACAACATGTCGCGAAATTGCGACACTATTTTCTCTCTCCTATTTCTCTTTGCTTTGGTCCGTGAAAATACATGTCGCGAAATCGTGACACTATTTTCTCTCTCCTCTTTCTCTTTTCTTTGGCCCATGAAAATACATGTCACGATATCACGACACTTTCGCCTCCGTATACTTCATATTTGCTTTTGTCGCGATATCACGACACTTCTGCCTTTGAAGTCTTCTTCTCTGCTTTTGTCGAAATTGTGACACTTCTGCTTCTGTACTTAGCTTCTTTGATTTTATCATGAAATCACGACACTTCTACCTTCGAGGTCTTCTTTTCTACTTTTTTCATGAAATCATGAAACTTCTGCCTTCAAATTCTTCTTCTTTGCTTTTGTCGTGAAATCATGACACTTCTGCTTCCAAAGTCTTGCTTTCTGCTATTGTCACGAAATCACTACAGTTCTGCTTCTATACGCTTACTCTCTTTCTTTTGTGATGAAAATGTGACATGTCACAATATCGTGACAATTTTTCTTTCTCTTCCTTCCTGCCCTTTTCGAGTCATGAAAATGCGACATGTCGTGAAATTGTGACACTTTTTCTTTCTCTTCCTTCCTGCCCTTTCCAAGTCGCAAAAATGCGACATGTCACGAAATTGTGACACTTTTTATTTTTCTTCCTTCCTATCCTTTTCGAGTCGCAAAAATGTGACATGTCACGAAATCGTGAAACTTTTCCAACTTACTTTCTCTCTCATATTTTAGTCGTGAAAATGCGACATGTCACAAAATCGTGACACTTTTCAAACTTACTTTCTCTCTCCTATTTTAGTCACGAAAATGTGACATGTCATGAAATCGTGACACTTTTCCAACTTACTCTCTTTCTTCGAACTTGTCGCGAAATCGTGACACTGCTTTCTACTTTCTCTTTTTCTTCCAACATGTCGTGAAATCGCAACAGTTTTTTTTTCTTGCCTTTTTCTCTTCCAACATGTCGCGAAATCATGACAATTTTTCCACTTGCCTTTTTCTCTTCCAACATGTCACGAAATCGTGACAGTTTTTCCTGCTTTTTCTCTCTTCCAACATGTCACAAAATCACGACAGTTTTTCTAGATTTTTCTTTCTCTTCTAACATGTCACGAAATCGCGATAGTTTTTCTTGCCTATTGTATATGTCGTGATATCGTGACATTTTTCTTACTTGTCTTTTTCTTTGATCTTCTACAAATGGGCAACTTCGGTCTTCTTGGAAACTCACTGTACATACTCTAAATAACCTTTGAACTCATGTCTTCTACATCTGAATAGCTTTTGAACTTCCTATCCACTGCATCAACAGATCTAACTGACTGTGTTGAAAACAATGACAATACTGTTGCTGCACCTTGATCAACACTCTTATGTTAGAATTTGGGCAAGTCTACTTATGAAAAGGAAATGCTTTCCATTTTACATGTATTCAATCATTGGTGACCATATCTCATTGGGAGATATTTTTCCATCAAGACTAATCATCAAAGTCTCAATTTTTTTTTAGAACAAATGGTGGCCATACTAGAGCAATAAAAATAGGTTTCCAAAATTGTTAGGTTATGACTACAACATCATATATAAGAAGGAAAAGAAAAATGTGGTGGTAGATGCTTTATCCCAACTACATGAAGAACATATTATGCTACATGCTATATCCACACCACATCCTTAGTGGAATCATAAACTATGAGAGGAAATGATTAAGTATTCCTCTTTGGAAACTCTCATACCTAAAATTCAAGGATATCCTCATTCATACCCTACATATACTTGGGATGGACACGATTTATAGTACCATGATCATATTATTGTACCCAATCAATCACAAATAAAGGACCTCATTATTTAGAAAATGCATGCTTACCCCATAGATGGCCATTCATAGTTTATCAAGACTTATACAAGGAACAAGCACACCTTTTTTTGGTGAGGAATGAAAAAATATTCATACTTTTGTGGCTAAATGTGATTATTTCCAATGTATGAAAGGTGAAACTATGAGTTCCCTTGGTACTCTTAAATACTTTCTAATCCCTGAGTTGGTTTGGACAAACATCTCTATGGATTTCATTAAAGGGTTGCTTAAACTTGGAGGTAAACCGATTATTCTATTGAAAATGGATTATCTTATGAAGTATGATCATTTTTCTTTTCTATCCCACCCATATATTAGATCCCTTATTGCTAAAATTTTTCTAGACTCTATCCTTCATCTCCATGAAATGCCTAAATCCATTGTCTCTGATAGGGATCATACCTTCACTAGTTATTTTTGTTAGGAATTATTTAAGTTGCAGGGAACACAACTCAAGATGAGTTCAACCTATCACCCTCAAACTGATGGTAAAACTATAATTATAAATACATGCTTGGAAACATATCTTCATTGCTTCACATTTGAAAATCCTACATAGTGGGACAAATGGTTTTCTTTAGCTGAATGGTGATATAACACAACATATCACATTGCCACTAAGGTGAGTCCCTTTGAAGTAGCCTATGGTTAGCTTCTACCAATATAATATTCTTACATTATAGGTAGTTTAAAAGTTTAAGATATGGATTCCACTCTTCTCTAGCATGATTCCATTCTTCACCAAATTAAGGCCAATCTAGACATGGCTCAGAATCATATGAAACAAGTTGATCAACATTGCATTGAACATAGTTTTGATGTTAAAGATATGTTTTTTCTTCATAGTCATACAAACAATTATCTCTCTAGATTCATGGTTGTCAAAAAATTACCACTAAATATTATGGTCCTTATTAGGTGTCACAACAGATCAGGTTGATATCCTACAAACTAGCCCTTTTGGCTAGTTCTAAAAATCATCTAGTCTTTCATGTATATTCCCTCAAGAAAGTTATTGGAAACAAGGTCTAGGTGCAGTCTACACTTCCAAATTTGAATGAGTAAAGTTCCATAATTATTTAACCTAAATGCATTCTCAACCATAGATCATGTACCCTTTTTCAATGTGTCATCACTAATGTTCTTGTCCAATGGCATGGCTTACAACATAAAGATGCTATGTGGTAACCTCTTCACTAGGTTTGGTAATAGTTTCCTCATATTCAAATTTGAGGACAAAGCTTTTCAAAGGGTAAGGACATATTAGGAACTCATCCTAACACTATGATGTAATATTCCTTATTGAATATGAGGGCACACCCATAGTAATATTTTGTAAATATCCCCATCCTAACACTATGATGTAATGTTCCTTGTTGAACATGGGGAGATATCCATAGTAATATTTTGAAATATTTTGTAAATATGGGGAACACCCATGATAATGCTTTGAAATATTTTGTAATAGTTGTGGCTCTTGAAGGGCCTAGAAAAGTGGCACCATTATATGTAATTGTTATCAAGAATGTAACTATTTGTAGGTAGGATATTTTAGCTTGGGTGGCATTTTGCATGTAAGCCAACATTGAGAGTTAGGTGGTAGATGAAATATTTAAAACCATAAGGAGAAAGAATGTATGTATCTTTTTGCATAATTGAATACAATTATTGAAGGAGGTTTCACCCTTAGTGGCCTACGATTCTATGTTATTTTGTGAGATTGTTCCTTTTTGCATTTATATTTTGTGTTGCAATAGTGCATGTTTTGAAAATTTATGTTTATTTAAAATATTTACATGAGTGAGTTTATTTTTAATTGTAGTTTCCTAACATAGTAATCTTTGGAATTAGGACCTATGCATGTAACAAATATTAGATCCCTATTTTGCTTCCTCACCCATAAAAAATGAATTTTCCACCTATATCTAGGGTAGGTAGAAGATTCATTAGCTGATGATGTTGGCCCTAGTTTCCATACCAACTCAAGGAAAATCTCTACATTATCAACCTTGCATAACTTGGTACCTTCACCTAACACTCTTTTACCCATTATCTACTTCTTATGACTCCTAATTTACTACTTAGATTGAATCCACCATCCATCATAGTTTTAGGTGGTAGATTTAGGATATCACTATTGCATTTAAATTTCAAAATAATCACTCATATCATAACTATTGTGTGAATACACCATTCAACACATATTTATGTGATGAATTTTCAATAGGTAAAAATTTGCATTCATTCTATGTACAATTTGATTTTGTATACACACATTGGGGGCCTGACTGTGCCTATCAACTAGCCTATTATTTCTACTAGGCCCTCATAAAGCTAATTCATTTTTTTTGTTTTTATTTTGTAGGTTTTCGTGCATTCTCCATTTATAAATGTTATAGGTGGCAGTTTAGCATAGGCAATTATTTTTTCCATAGATGATGGATGCATCTCGGCCATTGGGATATTAGGCATCTTTTATATCTATTTTTATTTCTTGTTTACTGATTGTTTTTCTATTTTTTTGTCTCATATTAAGGCATAGAAAAGTATCAATAATAAAAAAAAATGGGAAAATAACCTTAGTTAGTTCTTTAGTGCATTATTATTTTCCTATCCTAGGCATTAAAACAAAAATATATGTAGTTTACATTTAGGCTATTTTTGTTTGCATGCATTGCCTCTTTTTCCCTGGCTCAAAGAGAAAAAGTAAAATAATTTTGTTTCCTTGTTTATATTTTAGGATAGAATTCATAAAAAGGTTAAAAGAATTTCTAGGAGTATTCCTTGTAGTCTTGCACCATTTTTCTAATGTATTTTATTATTTTTACAATATCTCAAAACACTAAAGTTAAAGGATATTAAAGAATTTTCTTTAGCCTAGATTTTAATTTATTGTATTCACCCTTGGGAATTTGAACTAAAGGTTATATATAGAAGCACAATAGGCTAGTTTATATTTCCTCCATCCTTGTTTCAACTATTAAAAAGTTTTACTTCACAAAAGTAGATCTTAGAACTAGCATCAAGAAATCAAAATTTGCATATAAAATTGTTTTCTACATTTTTGTCTTCATCTGCATTGATTGATGTCATCCTCACATTTAAATGATAGTATAGTTAAAACATTAGGTTTTTGCATAAATTAACACATAAAACTTAGATTTAGAGAAATAAAAAATTCCCTTGGTGAACCCTTAAAAGTCTTTGTTTCCCCAAAGATAAAGCTTAAAAAAATACATAAATGGCAGGGTGGCAACTGTGCCCTCTCATATAAGTGTAGACCCTTGAAGGAAAAAGGACCTATCAAGTCCATATAATCCTTATAATACCTTTTTTTGCATCCACATATTTGATGAATCTGACATGAAATATCACTTGGGTCCCCATCCTACACTTTTGACCAAACCAACCTTTAATCAAGATAAAATTTGTTAAAATTTAATAAAGACCATATTAATTTGGACATTTAGTTAAATAGAATAAAATTAAGATAAAAGAAAAATAAAAAAATTTCATTCCTGCTGGGAGAATGTTAACGGCCCTTGAGTAACCTGACATACGAACCTTGGGAGGATATATCCCTTTACTAGTATATTATGGGGGATTGGTGGGAGTCATAAGGAGGGATATTATTCCAAGGTGACATAAGGGTCTCAAACATAATATATTCTTAGTTATAAGTAATTTGGAAACAAAAACATTAATTAATTGAAATCCCTTGGCCATGGCTAAACCATGATATATAACCAAAAATATTGAGCATAAAATGGTGCAAAATACAAATACATTATTTGAGATTTCTAAAAAGAAAAAGGTTATTGAGAATCCTATTTTTGAAGAGAGATATGATAATGAAAATACTCCCTATGGTACCCTTTCTCCTATATACTCAATAGGGAAAAGTAGTTTTTAGGTACATGGACCATTTAGTTGCTTTCCTTAGGGGAAACAAAGAAATAATGCAACAAGTCCTTGTTGATAAAGAAGAGCCTTTGACTACTTCAACCCTAGAAGAATCCATTCTAGATATTCTACAACCTATGTCAAATCCTATGGGTTCTTAAAGAGAGCCTTCACATGGGTCCCTATATGCCTATTTTGTCTAACTATGTTGTCATGTGGAGGATAATATATCCGTTGTGCTACCTTATAAGGAGTGGAAATGGATATATGATTGTTCATAGGGTTTGAAATATGAGGAATTTTGAGTTTATAAGGAGCAGTATTTTTTGAGCATTTGGTCGAGGAGAATTAGAAATTTGCATATTTTTATTTTTTTGAGAAGTAGAATTTTGAACAAATAGATGTTGGAAATATTGAGAAAGAAAAGTATTATTATTAGATGGAGAAGGTTGATTTTGGGTGGAAGTGGCTATAGTAGCTACAAAAATAGGTTGTTGTTGTGGTGCCATAGATGTTTGTATTTGAGAATTATCCTCTTGAGGAGGTATATTTTGGGTATTATCTAAGGAATGATCATTATAAGTGGCATGTTGCAATGAAGCATTTATATATGTCTTGGGTTTTGGGTAAATTTGGAAAGCTGCTTCTAAGGCTACTTCCATTGAGAAATCACCCCTTGCAAGTTGATATTCTATTTCCAACACATTAGTAATGGTAGCTCAATTATTGTTTATAAATTCACAAAAGTATTGCATGGATTAAAAATGAACGTCGACTTGATGTCTGAGATTTGGGTCATTATGGTCAACTGCTTCATTTTGTTCTATTTGGGCTTTTTATTCTCCTAGAATTTCTTCTACTTCTATTTTAGCATTAGAGTTTTTAGTATCTGACTCATCTTTGGAGCCAGTTGCTACTTGTTTACCACTCCTTAAATTTTTAGGCCTCTTTCAAATTGATGCTAATTAATTTTTTTTTGTTTTTTTTTGTTGTTTTTGTTGTTTTTTGATATATAAATATATATTTTTGTTTTGAAAAAATAAAACAATCTACTATCCTTTAACTCAAGTATTTACAAAATTTTGATAACAATGCTAAATGGTTTAATATTTTTTAAAGAGATTGTGAATGTCATTAATGGGCTCTAGATCTTCAGGACTCATGTAGTGTTCTTCCTCAAAAGAGAAATCATCTACTAGAAGTTGGATGAAGTGGACAAGGGTAAGTTCCTTAGTTTCTGAGGTAGAAGGTTGAACTTGAAATTCATAACAATCGTCTCAAAAGAGGACTGCCCTAGATGCTTTGTGATATCTTCTTATTTTTCCTAGGATTACCTCATTGTTCTCTAATTATGCTAATAATTGATGGACTTTTAATGCTTCTTCCATATAGTTAACCCAAGGATAGATGTTTGAATGAACACTAGCTCATTTGTTCATGAGTCAATGTTCACAACCTCTTTTGATTTCATATATGGAGTGTAATAACCTGGACCTAGGGCTTTAGTAACATCAATTATTTTAATTTTTCTTATTTCTTTCAGATCTATTCTCAATGATACCAAAGTTTTTCCACAAGTCCAATTGATGTTCTGAATGATAATTTTTGTAGAAGTGTCAAATTCTTGCTCTATGAGCATTTTTATAAGGTATATAAAGGAAGAATATTTAATACTATCTTCTACCATTTAGAAATTTTTTTGTTTTTGTTTTTGTTGTGTTTTTTTTTATGAAAAAGGAAAAATAACAAAGTTGGCAATGATGGTGAAGTTCACGTCGGGTTCACCAAAGAATGTAGACCCAAAATTTTCACACCCCTTTATTCTAGGCTAATGGATCCATGCCTGAAAGGGGGAGGGAAAATGATGGATCTGCACCTCGGACGAGAAGTGCTTGAGTTGCACTATCCTTGGTGTTTGTCAATGAATGGGATGAGGGTTCACCAGGAAACATTTTTTGTTGTGGTTTCCATGCCTAGGTGAAGTGGATGTTTTTGGTATTCTTGTAGACACCTAAAAGTCACACATTGCTATACCTACGTAATTGTAGATCCTTTTGGACACTTGTAGGTTCACATAGGCCATACTAGGTACCCCTAGGCTATTGTAGACCATCGTAGAATATTGTAGATCATCCTAGACATATGTAGATTTTTGTAGTCATGTGTAGATGTTTGTAGTCATGCATAGTGATGTGTAGATCACCATAGATTATCGTAGCTTTGCGTAGACTTCCATATACCACTTTACTAGTTTTCAGGTCTAAAACCCTAGTAAGTTAGAAAAATCACATCACATACCTCTCCCATGCATCAGGATACCTTCCATCAGACTCCCAAGGTGATAAAAGCCTATTTTCACTCAATTGAGGCCCCCACGGGCTATTAATTGGCAAAAGAAATTATCAAGTCAATTCTTAAAATCTAATTTAATGTTGAATTCACTTAAGTCACCTTTTTAGGGCAAAATTGATTAATTAAAATATTAATCCTTATTTAACACTAATTGCACCCTCCCATATGTGTGTAAATAGGGTTAGCTAAGATATTTTTCTAAGAGCCCTAATCAAGCTCCAATTTGACTTAGGACATCCTAATCCTGATTAGACCTAATCCTTCCTCACACATGTGTGAGGATAGGATATTTCCTATGAGGAATGTGAGGCTTCCACCTCACAAACCCTAACCTAAATTTGGTTAGACTTCAGCCTAGGGTTAGTTTCCTTAACTCTCCCCCCTACACCTTGCCATTTTCTATATATAGTGGGCCCAAACCCTCATTTATCTATCTATCCATATTATGTTCAAAGTATAAAAACTCTACCAAAATACAGACCAAAGTACAAAAAAGTAGATCTAAACCTGCACATCGATATTTAAATAGCAAAGGAACCTATCTACTGAAGGATTTATGCATAACATCACTCAAGGTATGATTCAACCCCCACCCCATAAATTCGACACCATTTTTCCCCCTAGGTGGCTAATTGGTCCTACAGGTCCCAAATCAGCTTAGATTTGGGAGGTAAGCTTTGTTTTATCATTTCATGACCTTCTGCATAATTTATTTTAGTTTTTATCATGTTTTTATAGTCGATTTGTCTTTCTAAATATGGGGCCTGACTAAGGCAAGCCCCCTAATGAACTAACCCCTTTTTGAAAGTTTCTCCTAGAACTAAGGAGGGAAAACAACTACAAACTACAACCCCATGGTGGTACGCAAGCCCATATACACCGAGGAACACAAAAGGATGACATCAGACCTATTGTATCGTTTATGAAAAGAAAAGGATAAAGGGGAATTTTCCCCCATTGTAACCTATGCACTCTTTACATGAATAAAAATACATTTTCATGAATAATATTTGTCATTAATATGTTGTTATATCAAATGCCTCTTTTTGGCCGTTTCATTCTGGCATGCCCGATGGGACCCCCACAATGGATACTATCAGGATAATTTTTTCTTGCAAATTTGATAATATCCTTTGTTTTTGTGTTTTCCAAGTACTGAATCTGATTGTCACAAAGATTTTTAAAGCCCTGGGAACCCTCTCAGGCCTTAAAAATAGATATTTGGGGCCTCTAAATCCAATTCACCCCCTACCCCATGAATCAAATCTCAATTCACCCCCTCGGGTGGTGAAGTCAACCAAACAGCCTCAAAAACCCCCAAAATTGTAGGGGTGAGTAGTACAAGACCTAACCAGACCACTTGCAGCATCAGAGTCCAAGTATTCCTCTTTATTTGCTTTGTTTGCTAATTTTTGGGTCCATGTAAAATGCTTACTAGTTAAGGCACAATAGCTAGTAACAAATTTCCTTCTCTTCACATTTCCATTTGGTTTAAGTATCGTTGTAATTATAAAACCTGTCAAAATTCCAAAAACTTCAAATTTCAAAATCCCAAATAAATTGTACTTTTCCCTTTTTCTAATTTGCATGTACAAAGTTCTTATAAGTGTTTGTTCATACTTGTATACATTTCCAATGCAATTACTACAAGTTACCACACATATTTAGGGTCACTTAAACCCCTTCTTTCACACCTTCATATTACATGTTTCTGTGTTTTGAAAAGTAGAGTAAAGTTCCTTTCCTAAAAGCATCTAGGATTAGGTTCTTTTTTTACAAAAGACATTACATTCTAGTCTTTCTGTGTTTGAAAAGTGCATATAGGACTAGTTTTCAATTTGAAAAGGCAATTAGTTATATTTCTTGTTTTACATAACATCGTTATCAAAATGCAAATCCACACACACTCACATGGTATTTAAACAAGTGGTGAGATTGGACTTCATCCCCAATCCATCTATCGATATTGGTGTGGTAGGTTTTTTACCCTCCACTAAATCACCCCCCTAGACACCTACCAACCCCATAGGAGTGGTTTTTTGGGACTCATCACTAGAAAACCCCCCACTTTTGAGATTGGGATTTTGGATTTCATCACCAGTTGTTGCCTTCAAAGTGGTATAGGATTAGACGCCTTTGTTCACAAGGCTTAAATAATAAGTGAACATGGTAACTGTCGTTATTAACTAAGCCCACCCTAGGATGAAGAAAAAGCATGGGTATGCCAGTAGTAGGTCTTAGACAGTGCCATCTCTTCTTGTGAGAGGATATAGTGAACTCACTTTAGCATAATGGGTTACCCCTATTTTAGGATATCATTTTAATGTGCCTTCCATACAGTTCACCATTCACACATTACAATATCGTTCTATTATGTGCATATTTAGGTGTTGCAAGAGGTTCAATACTGATGATATTCCTAATTTACTAGAGTATTCACTTCACTACCCGTGATACTACATAGGAAAAACCAATGTTAAAACACACATAAATAAACAATTTTTTTTTTCAGCATTTAGAACTGATTCTAGTCTACTATTGTTTACATGATCACAGACTGGTATCAGCACACCACACCATATATTGTTTAGCTATACACAACACTTCATTTCTTTACGCTTATATCAGGCACAATCGAGTCCACACCACTCTAGGGTTATTCCTAAACCCCTTCACACACTACACATAGAATTACAAGATTTTATTCCTACATAATTCTAAACCCTCATGCCACCACACATGCTATCATGCCTATTGTAATCCACAATCGAGCACATGAGAAAGCACACCTTATAGAGGAGGTACCTACCACTTATTCTAGTCAGTCTCCACCCACTCCTTTGATCATGAAGGTGAAGACCATAGACACATCAAATTTACTCATAAGATTCGATGCATAGTTCACACACATGGTGCCTCAGCATGAGAATTCCACCCTGAGTGAAGCCTTAGCTACTTCACTCGTAGAGTATTATCCTCTTCTTTCATCCCCATCCTTGCCTAATCCACTGACCATGTTATATGACCATGTGATCTACATAGCACCAGGACATCCCCATCCATTCTTCACTATATATGAGGATGTTATACCTACCTCTCTACCTTTGCACACCCATTTTTTTAGAGTCTATATCAATAAATATTTGAGAATGACTCCTCCCTCTTAAACCATACCCAGTTGAAGGTCACATCATTCACTCCTATTGTAGGAATGGTTTTCGATCCTTCTTCCTCTACCATGGGTACCCAGAGGCCATAATTTCAAACTGTACAATAGTAACCTCCCTTACAAGAACAACCAAAACCCTCTCAAATAGGACATCCACACTCTTCCCAAGAGTCCCAACCATCATCATCCTAGCAGCCATTTTTCACAATGTTTGAGAACCCAACATAAGAAATTATTCAAACCCAAACCACCCAGTGTCAACAACGACAACCCATAGCCAAAAATCACTCAGGAGAGGACACAAACACCACCTCCTATTCCAAAGATCCTACTTTGGAATCTTATCCTTCCATATCCGTAGCATTCCCACCTACATCTTAGATCCCTAAGACATACCATACCCAATATCGCACCTTACCTTCATCATCACCAACTTTCAAGATACCTCCTCCTCCACCTTTCCAAGTTTTGGCCACTAATATTCATCCTACCTATGAATCAAAACCCATAGCTTACATGCCCACTTCCCTAGGATATTCCACCCAGTTTAGCTTCACTACCACCTATCCCCTAGGACAGAGATAGGTTCCAAATTTTGACACCATACCTCGATCGTCCCTACCACTAGTAGCATTGATACCTCCACTTCCACCTACTGGTGCCACATTTTTCACACCTCCTCCTTTATGGTCATCACCTCCTATGGCCCAACCATTATCATAGACTCCTACCTAGAAGGAAACCATGCCATAACAACACATATCCCAACCACAATATTATTATCCTCAATAAACATCCATCCCACAACATAGTTTTCCACTAGCCCCTACAGTATATGCTACCCAATACCTAGTATACCAAGACCAGCTAAAGTAGTTCCCCTCACAATATAGGTATGAATAGCAACAACCTCACTATATACTACAATCCCAGGCTCAGCCACCTCTAGGTCAATCACCTACACCTTTAACACCTAAAATTCAACTCTTATGAGATGAAGTCAAGATGTTGAACCTACACACCACAAGCTACGAGCCATAAAAACTATCCTAAGATGAACTTTGTAATGATCCAATTCATACATCCATTCCTATCCCACCATACCTCTACCACTTTGAGATCCCAAAGTTTGAAAAGTACAAAGGTAAGGAGTACCCTAGAGAGCATGTTAGTAACTATCGCTCAACTTGCTACCAGATCCATAGTAGCAACCCCCTTATGTTACAAACCTTCTCCCTCTCCCTTGTAGGACAAGCCTTAGATTGGTATAACATGCTACCATGATATAGCCTTTATACCTTCAAGAAATTAGCAAATACCTTCTTAGAACAATTTTCAATTAATATAAAAAAGAAGACAACCTTTTCAGATGTCTGTTATTTACAACAAGTTGACGATGAACCTATCATTGAGTTTGTATATAGGTGGAGAGCGATCATCCATGACCTCACCCATAGCCTTCCTACTATAGAGCTAGTGATACTCTTTTCCAAGAGTTGCCACAAACATATTTCTACCTCTCTACAACTTCATGAAAGCGGCACCTTCGAGGAAGCAATTTCACAAGCAAAGGTTATCAAAGATATTAAAGTCCAATATAGAAAAATTAAGTTAATATTGAAGTTGAATTACAATTCAAACTTTTTTTTTAACAAAAATACACCCAACCAACCATATCCTCGACCTCCACAAACCAACCAAGTGGAAGTTGTTGCCTTAGCACCAACACCAATCCTACCACCTTATGTTCCACAAAAACAAGTATTTCAAACTAAAACACCTTCCACACCTAGGCCTTAGTAGTCCCGAGGTATGTGGCTGCAGGGTCCACAATGTAACATTACACTGCTATCCAAACCTTTACCCACCCTCTTTCATAGGTTGCAAGATAGTGGATATATTTCTCTACCCGATATCCAAACATTAGATCCAAATGCACCTAAGCTTCATGGATACAATTAGCAAATATATTGCCCATACCATAGATAGCATGGCCATGACATCAAGTCATGTCACTCCTTCCATACCCAAGTGCAAGACCTAATTGATAGGGGTACCATCCAGGATCGAACCCTTTAGTCCTACAAAACCAAAACCTAGGGATATTTAAGAATCCTCTACTAGACCATAGAGGAACCACTCCCCAAAGACCTCCAAACAATTTTCCAGGACCACCTCACCAAGTAAATAGTGTCTAACATGATCCCCCATAGTGTGGAGTAGTAGGTATGATAAACCTTACCACACGGAACCAATGATACCCATCATGCCAAACCACACCTATTGTGTCTCCACCTACCCAATTCACATCGCCATAGGTTTCCCAAACTCCTAGCGCTATACCACCTCCACCTCAAAATGTGATTACCATCTGTGGTAGCCTCACCCATAAATTACATAATGCCCCTGTGCAATTATCCATATTTTACCTTTTACAACAATATCAAACCCACCGCGAGGCATTGAATGACATTTTATGGTCTATAGATTTAGAAACACATGACACAAATAAATTTGTAAACTTTATAGGGAATATACCATGATACCTCCAGCTGTCCATTAGTTTCCATGACCACGAGATAACAGAACTTGTAGAAGGAGCTGACCCCCCTCTCCACATATAAGTTAATATCAATGATATCAACTACAAGTGGGTCCTTGTTGACACGGGATCATCCATTAGTTTCATATATATAGTAGCCCTACACCATTTACATATATTTCCAGCCCATTTCACCACACCTTCCCTTGATATACGAGCATTTGACGGTTCTATGACACCTATGGTAGGATCCATAGTACTACCTTTATGAGTAGGTATCCGTACCATTTCCATAATCTTCCACATAATCCAAGGGGAGATGCAATACAACATCCTTCTTGGTCACCCATGGATCAGAGATATGCAATGTATCCCTTATACGCTACACCATTACCTCAAATGCATTCATAATAGACTTATCTATTGCATCCTAGTTGATGGATACCCCTTTAAGTTATACAACATTATAGACCTCTCACCTGCATAATACTTATCATCCATGCAGTTCTTCCTAGTTTCTTCCCATAAGTTAGTTGGAGCATCAACATCCACTCCTACATCCACCTTGTTACCCCAATATTCATCAAGGACACGTACATTAGTGTCAAAATACTTAGCACCATTATCTGTAGTGCCTAATACCCCTACCATATAATTTTTGCCTCCCATATTATGGCCACCACCACCTTCTCTACCTTCATCCTCTATGAAATCACCCACGGTATCGACACCACAACCACCATCCACATTGTGCTTGGTCACTTCACCCCAAGCATCCTCTTTGACAAAATCACCTAGTATCCCTACACTGTGCATACCTCCTCTTCCTTTTTTTCCATGGCCTAGGTCATTTACTTCCCCACGTCGTCCAACATCCACTCCATCGCCTTCATAATTCCCATAGGCCAATCACCTTATACCAACTATTGTGACCAAATTCCATGAGTGGGAGTAGCGAGCATATCGCTTAGATGACCAATTGTTGCACCCTTCTAGTGCTACCATTAGAGACTCCAAAAATTTCTCTTCGTCATCTAATTTAGATTTTCCATCTAGTGCACCATAATATGCAACACCACGCATATATGTGTTTGTGAAAAACTCAGGCCCATGATATTATAATGTGCGTGACACCCACGTACACCCACCCATTATCCAATCTACGCAAGAATTTGGCCACCCTTCAAATTCGGTCTTAACTATCATAACAATTATACAATTATGATCTCCTAAGAATCATACCAACTTTGTCTATGCTGGAGTTGACTCCTCACTCCTACCTGTACTATCTCCATTGCCACAATCTAGCTTATGTGGTATAATTGATAACTTGGCTAATCCTTGCTTTACATTATGCTACCTTCGATGCTTCCATTGGCATGGATTTGGGATAGGCCGTTATGAGCAAGGGTTGCATGCACCCATCAAACCTCATGTCCAATCCCCTATCGATAAATCTGGCTTAGGTTATCCCAACCGCTATCCATACATTAGAAGATGAGCTCTAAGATTTATCCTTGCATCCTTCCCCACTTTTGACACACACCTTGGAAGAATATATTGATATGGACATCTTAGAGGACACCCCTTCACCCAACTCTACCATTACAGTCCCTGGTAATTTCTTCCAAGAGCCCTTCATATCCGACACCACCTCATCATGTTGTGTTGATGAGTTGACAAACCAATTCACTACGTTATCCTTAAAAATACACTATCCATAGCATGACATGGTATCCCCACCATCACTGACATACTTAGATCTGTTCTCACCTATACATCAACAACTTTAATGAGTTACCACTCGATCATGATCTCCACCAGTCATCTTGCACCCTTTGCTAAGCCTTCTAAGATGCTCACAGGTTATCGAGCTGTCATCACCAAAATATTCACCACCTACATCCCCCAAAACATCAATTAATATGGTAGAATTTGATCTATTTTCTCCACTAAGATACATGCACCAACCAATGTGAGAGGATACACCAAACCCCAATTTCATTGATCTCACCCAAATATCACCCGTATCGGTACCCTGATATTTCTTATTCTCACCATACATTCTATGTACTGCAAACACTCCCTCATCATTTGTGCCACCTCATATACTATAGATCCACCACACAGACATCTACCTAGATGATGAATATGAACTTACCGAGGCCATCTATGACCTCCATATTATCCCAATTTCAAAATAATTATGTGATGGTTCTCACATGCTTATTGAGGAAACTATTGATTTTGACATAGGGAATGATCCTAAAAATCCTCACAGTTAAATTAGCCGTTGGCCTATTACCTGAGGAGCACATCCTATTCATGAATTTACTTCTTGAGTATATCTGGGTCTTTGCATGGTCATACAAGGATATGCTAGGACTCAATCCTATGAAGAAAACAAGCTTATACTGAAAGGGGGGTGAACAATATAAGACCACTTTTTAACTTTTTTGATTTAATTTAGAAAGCAATGCAATGAACCAATAGAAAAATCAAAGTAGTAATAAAACCAGTGTACAAGTCATCACACAATTGAGACACCAATATAACGTGGTTCACCCAAGGTGGGCTACTCCACAAAGAGAATATTTCACTAATTTTTCTCAATAAAATCCTTTGGGAATCCTTCCTAATTACAATGTTTAAGGACTTCCTATCCAAAGGAGAATTCTTCTCCTAATAAAATATTTATGAGCCTCCCACCCAAAGGAGATTTTCTATCCCCCAAAGAAGTATTTATGAGCCTCCTACCCAAAGGAGATGTCCTATCCCCAAAATCTCTGGAAATGATACTTCAGAAGATCACTGCCTCTTCTACCGCTAGAAGGTGGAACTCCTTTCCATAGAAGATGTCCTTTCCTCCTTGCTTTGGCTCTAGAGACTTCTATCCTCACTAATCACCTCCATAGCTGCTAATCAACACCTATACTAAACATAGTCAGTTTGTCTAGAACAAGTCCTCTCAAACTCTATCACAAATATACACCAAACTCAGTCCTCTGGTCCAACACAAATCTGCTCTCAAATATCTATCAGATCTATCCCAAGATTAAGCTAAATGCTTGAACAAATCAATCACAACTGCTCACAAGTATTCACCAAGACTTCATCAAATTTGTCCACAAGTTCTTCAACAAGAACCTATCCAAATCAGTCCACAAGTTCTCCACAAGAACCTGTCCAAATCAGTCCACAAGTTCTCCACAAGAACCTGTCCAAATCAGTCCACAAGTTCTCCATAAGAACCTGTCCAAATCTGTCCTAGCAAGCTCACCAAGAACTTGCCCAAATCAGCTCAAGCAATTTTACCAAGGAACTTTCCCAATGTGAACACACAAAGAGAATTGTTAGAGACCCAATGTGTTTCATCCAATCATATCAAATCAATCTCATAGAATCATAAAGAGAATTTTTAGAGACTCAATATGTTCTATCCTTCAACTTTCAATCTCAACTCAAATCAATCTCATAGAAGCATAAAGATAATTGTTAGAGACTCAATATTTTCTATCCTTCAACTCTCAATATCAACTCAAATTAATCTCATAGAAGCATAAAGAGAATTGTTAGAGACTCAATATGTTCTATCCTTCAACTTTCAATCTCAACTCAAATAAATATCATAGGAGCATAAAGAGAATTTTTAGAGACTCAATATGTTCTATCCTTCAACTCAAAAACAAACTCTTTCACAACTAAGAATAAATATAGAAGTAGTATACTTTCACAAGATCATGAACCACAACCCAACAATTGTCAATAATGCAATATCAAGGAATCAACTACTCCAACATAGAACCATAACTTGCTATCAAACCCTAGCCAAGTTAGTTTTTAATAACTCAAAGCAATATCTCTCTAAGCATCAAAAAAGGGTTCAAGATATTTCCAACTTCTCTCAAATGGGAATGCTCAACTTAACCACACAACCAATTTTATCAAGCAAAGTACAACTTGATAAAATCAATTCTCAAAGGAGCAAGCCCAACTCATGTATCAAGTAAAGCATAACTTGATCAACTCAACCTCAATGGAAGTAATCTCAAAGCCAAAATCTCAACAACCAAACAACTCAATTAGGGTTTCAACAACTTATAGCAATGGCATAAGCTTCTCACTCAAAAAACCTAAAGCAAACTTCAAATTCTTCCACTCTCATAAACCATAATTATGCAATAACTCATAAACTCATCATGATCTCATAATGCATAATCAATACTTCCACTTTTAGAAAATAAGATCCACTCCAAATAAGGAAACTTAATTTAATCCTTTTCACTCCAAAATTATTTTCAGAAAACCATCAATCAATAATAACCATGGAAGAATGTGCCCATACCTTTACTTTGATGAAGAAGGAGAACTCAAAATCTGTCACAACACTAACTCTCAATTTTCCACAAATTAGAGTTAGCAACAATGGAATAATGCACAATGATAAGAGTCCTAATAACACCTTATCACTCCAAATCATCAATAATCAAAACTCACAAATATACATATCAACAATATTCCTTTACACCTTATAACTCCTACTTAATATATCACAAAATAACTTCAACCTCAAAAATAATTACAAGAGAATATCCACTCAATAAATCCAAAGGCTTTCTAACCCCAATATGACATTAAGCACAATTATTCCTTAAACTCTTATAACTCCTAAAATACATTTTCTTCTAAATGCATTTACCATATAAACATTAAGTATCAATAATAACAATGTCAAAGCAATATTTCTATTTAACCTTATACCTCCATCCAATTACCAACAATAATTGCCAAGTTAAATCAAATATTCCACATTATCAACAAAAGATTTACCTTGGACAAAAATCAATTCTCCAACCTTAGGAGAAGTGTGGAGACACTAACATAAGCACCAAAGCACTTCCTCCTCCAAAATCATGGCCCAAAGCAACTGCTGTACCACATGCACAATAATTCGGACCAAAAATGAAACACGTCTAAAGTGAATCAATATCGACACCTCTGTCTAGCGAGTGCCTTCACTCCACTGCCTCCACCATTGGAGAACAAGTTCCCAATGAAACTCTCAAGCACCACTCATTGTTTTACCTTCCCTTTGATCATAGAGATTAAAGACAAATAGATTTGTCTTCCTCATAGGTGTACGAAATAAGAACTTAAACACAGAGCAATAAAAAACTCAAAAATCATAGAGCAATATGAAATCGAAGGTCATAGAGCAATACAAATTCTAAGGTAAGCACACAAATCAGAGGTGCATTGAACCTTAGGAATTAATGCATTTTAATAGTTTTTTGCATCCCATGCAAGTTGACGTCGGTGCTGTAAGTATTTTACATGAGCGTCGCTAAGGGTTTAGAAACCCTTTCAATAATAATAATTATTTTATTAATAATAAACTTAACTTAAAACCTTTTCAAAGGTTTGAGTTAATTTATTTATTAATAATCAAAATGGAATTTTAAGGTTTTTTCAAGGAGCAAAACCTTTTCATTAAGCCAAGATGGTTTTAATAAAAACCTTAATGAGTCCAGATGGTTTTAAGAAAAATATTTAACCTTGTCACCATGGTTTTAATAAAAACACTTAAAAAAACATCATGGAACTTTCAACATATTTTTTGCTCCAAAATATTTTTGACATCAGCACAAATTCCCCCTACAATTAATTGCCTTGTGCCCAAAATGATTACAAGAGTAGCAATACCCTTGAAAGAAATTACCATTTCTAAAATTTCCATTAACCTGTCTTGCTTGAGCCTTGCACTGTGAAGCCATGTGTCCAAACCTGTGACATGCAAAACATCTTCCATTGAACTTTTCTTGCCTTGACCTCATAGGTCCTTTAGTATTTCTCCCCTTATGCTGATTCCTATTTTTTGATTATGTGCTATCTAAATCACCATATAAAAACTTACTCTCTGAAGTACTCTCTTCATCTGAACCATCTTCTTCTTGGGAGCTCATACTATATTCCTCAACATGTTCCTTTTGTTTCTTTCCAAAACCAAGACCTGTTTTATCTAATGTCCTTCTTTGATCCTCGATGATTGATTTTACCTTCTTGGAACTTTATTCAAACCTATAAAGCTTTTCCTTGTACTCTTTAGTTTCATTTTTCAAGGAAGCTACTTCATTTTTTAACTCTTTACACTCAAGAGACCTAGCTGCCAATTCTTCTTTGAGTTATTGTGTCTTTGCTATAGATATATAAAGATTCCCTATAAGCTCATATCATTTATAATGGCATTCATAAAACCTATACATGAGTCTAGCATATTTCTTTCTTTCTTTCTTTAATACATCAAGAGCATTAACAATTTCAGCCTTAAGATATACTTCTCCCTTTCTATTTTTTTACCTTTTGAAACATCAATATCCTTTTCTAATTTCTTACCACTAGAGGTGCTACCTTCATCTAAAGCCATAAGAAGATCTTCCTCATAATTTTCTGAAGCATCCTTATACATAGTATTACCAGAATTCAAACCATAATTTGTATAATAATCCTCAAGGTGACCAAAATTTCCACATCTAAAGCACTTAAGCACAACAAATCTATTCCTATTTTCTTTTCCTTCCTTTTCTGTTAGAAAAAACATCTCATTTCTATCATCACTTGAAGAACTTCCATCATCACTACTAGAACACTTACTTGCTTTGTCTGTGTAGAAAATTTTCTTGTGTTTTGGAAGTACCTCTTCCCTTGATTGTTTTGCTCATTTTTGTTCTTCCTTTGATACCTGTGCTTCTCAGATTCCCTGTGCTTATAATCCTATTTTTCTTCATCACAATCATCCTTGGGTTTCAAAAATTTAGTAGCATAGTGACCAAAATTTCCATAATTGAAACATTTAATAGATTTCATATCTTTGTGCTTTCTTGAGAACTTACCTTTCCTGCTATAGTTTGCTTCTTCATCACTAGAAGACTCATCACTATCTTCTTGTTTTTTACCCTTGGACTTCTTGGTAGCTTTGAAAGCTGCCTCCTTCTTAGGATTAGGTATCACTTTAGTTCTTAATTCAAAATTTGCAAGTATACTATGAAGCTCATCCTTTTTAAATTTATCCAAATCCTTGGCTTCCTCAATAGCTGAAATATTTTCACTAAATCTATTTGGAAGAGAACTCAAAATTTTATCACAAACATCATTTTTAACAAGCTCAAGACCTAGTTCCTTCATGGAATTAACAATCTCATCCATACGAAGCATATAGTCACTAATATTTTCTTCATCATTCATCTTGAGTTGTTCAAACATACCTTTGTAATATCTAAATTATGCTTTTTTGACATTTGCATCACCTGTATGAACCACTTGAAATTGATCCCACATTTCATTTGCTGTATTACAATGAATCACCTTTGTAAGATATACCTTTTGTAGACCTTTCAGAATTGCATTCATTGCCCTTGAATTACTGTTATGTAGAAGTTTCTCATCTGCTATAGTAGAAGGAAGATTTGGAATAGTGTACCCAAACTCAACTGCTTCCTAAAATTCATTTCCAAGAACCATTAGATGAACCTTCATCTTTATGCTCCAGAGACAAAAATCTATCCCATCAAGAATAGGTGCTGAATGACCACTTGTAAAATCCATTGTTTTCTTTTCAAGATTTTCCTTCAAGCTGTGAAACTCTTCTGAAGGAACCTGCTCTGATACCAATTGAAGAACATAATCTTATACTGAGAGGGGGGTGAATAGTATAAGATCACTTTTTAAAATTTTCCTTTTACTTCAGAAAGCAATGCAATGAACCAATAGAAAAATAAAAGCATTAATAAAACTAGTGTACAAGTCATCACACAATTGAGACACCAATATAACGTGGTTCACCCAAGATATGCTACTCCATAGAGAAAATATTTCACTAAATTTTCTCAATCAAATCCTTTGGGAATCCTTCCCAATTACAATATTTATGGACTTCTTGTCCAAAGGAGAATCCTTCCCCTAATAAAATATTTATGAGCCTCCTACCCAAAGGAGATGTCCTATCCCCCAAATAAGTATTTATGAGCCTCCTACCCAAAGGAGATGTCCTATCCCCCAAAGCTCTGGAAATGATACTTAAGAAGATCAATGCCTCTTCTACCGCTAATAGGTGGAACTCCTTTCCATAGAAGACATCCTGTCCTCCTTGCTTTGGCTCTAGAGACTTATGTCCTCACTAATCACCTCCACAACTACTCATCAACACATGTACTAAACACAATCAGTCGGTCTAGAACAAGTCCTCTCAAACTCTATCACAAATTTACACCAAATTCAGTCCTCTGGTCCAACACAAATCTCCTCTCAAATCTCTGTAAGATCTGTCCCAAGATTAAGACAAAATCTTGAACAAATTAATCACAACTACTCACAAGTCTTCACCAACACTTCATCAAATATGTCCACAAGTTCTTCAACAAGAACCTGTCCAAATCAGTCCACAAGTTCTCCACAAGAACCTATCCAAATAAGTCCACAAGTTCTCCACAAGAACCTATCCAAATCAGTCCACAATTTCTCCACAAGAACCTATCCAAATCTGTCCTAGAAAGCTCACCAAGAACTTGCCCAAATCAGCTCAAGCAAGTTTACCAAGAAACTTACCCAATGTGAAAACACAAAGAGAATTGTTAGACACCCAATGTGTTTCATCCAATCATATCAAATCAATATCATAGAAGTAGAAAGATAATTTTTAGAGACTCAATATGTTCTAGCCTTCAACTTTCAATCTCAACTCAAATCAATCTCATAGAAGCATAAAGAGAATTTTTAGAGACTCAATATGTTCTATCCTTCAACTCTCAATCTCAACTTAAATTAATATCATAGAAGCATAAAGAGAATTTTTAGAGACTCAATATGTTCTATCCTTCAAATTTCAATCTCAACTCAAATCAATATCATAGGAGCATACAGATAATTGTTAGAGACTCAATATGTTCTATCCTTCAACTCAAAAATAAAATTTTTCTCAAATCGAAATAAATATAGAAGTAGTATACTTTCACAAGATCATGAACCACAATCCAATAATTGTCAATAATGCAATATCAAGGAATCGACTCCTCCAACATAGAACTATAACTTGCTATCAAACCCTAGCCAAGTTAGTTTTCAAGAACTCAAAGCAATATCTCTCTAAGCATCAAAAAAGGGTTCAAGATATTTACAACTTCTCTCAAATGGGAATTGATGAGACCCAAGAATGCCTCATTATTGCATAGTGTTTGACTCATTATTGCACAATTTTTGACTACCATATGATAAGTTAATTGCCAAATAGTTGACTAGAATATACTATTTGTTAAGTGTTTGCATGATTTTATGTTAGGAATACTATATCTCTGTTTTTGACTATTATCAGCATTTTATGATTGATTTTGTGTGATTAAGTAGCAAGTAAGAACATGCATTTCAATTAAACAAATGTGGTATGCTGATATCCATTAAATTCTCAATGGTTTTTGAATGTTTTCCTGCCTTTCAACTTGTTTCAAATCCATATTTAAGCCAAAAGTTTAGGACTGTCATAAATCTGAAAATCTAAGAAAAAAAGCCATATAAAAATCAGCAAGCTGTTATTTTATAGGAACACCTTGAAGTTTTTAAGAAAAACATGAGGATATGGATAGAATGAGTTCAGAAATACTACAGAAGACATCTGACCTATTTAGAAGCATTTCCACATGATCTAAATAGGCAGCAACAGGGTATAATAGAGCAGGGACAATTATGCAGCATTGTTGCACTATTTCAGCATGGTTACTTGGTGAATGAAGTGTATAAATTCAGTAGCAACTTGATGTACTCCTTCATGTTGATATTTGAATAATTTTTCCATATTCTAATTTGTTTGAATTTACAAGAAATGCCAATATTTTACAACTGTGCAGCAGAACTAGAAAATGCAGTAATTTACCATGTAAATTCCAGAAAGCTATAAATAAACAACAAGGCATGGAATTCACATATGGAAAGAGATGAAGACCATTGGAATCTGATTCTAGGGGATAAACCACCTGAGATATGTAGAATAAATCACTTGAAAAGCACACATTTGTTCATTTCGAAGTATCTTCGAAATGAACAGATATCTTCGAAATGAGAAAACACAGTGTCTTCGAAATGAGCGGATCTTCAAAATGAGGAATGCATTATCTTCAAAATGAGCGGATCTTCAGAATGAGAATTATAGTATCTTTAGAATTAGAATTGTAGTATCTTTAGAATGAGAATTGTAGTATCTTTGGAATGAGCGATCTTTGAAATGAGAATTGCATTGTCTTCGGAATGAAGCCACTTATCTTCGGAATGAAAACAGAATGTGCTTTTTGAATTATTGATCAATTTTTGAAGCTGGAAAAAGAGAAATAAAGGTTGGAAAAGGTAAGGGAAAATATCTCCCATATGATTTTGCCATCCTTGCTGTCCAAAGCCACCATTTATGGAAAATATCAACTTTGATCCTCTTCTAAGATTAACACAAAAATAACTGCAGCATAATAGGAAGTTGTTTGCAAGATAGAAATGGAATATTATGAAGTGGAGAAATATGTGTGAGATATTTCTAGACTTCTCCCATGTACTTCCACCACTGAAGATGCTTTCTAAGGGCCAATGACTACTGTTGCAACATAAACTATCTAGATTTGCATTTATTTCAGATCCAAAATTATTGGCAAATGACTGTAAAATAGCACATAGGCTGATTTGAGCATGGGATATATTGTAAATATTTATATAAATAACATATCTCCCTCCTTGGTTGAGCCAGTTAGGAATTAGAATAGAGGAGAGTTTTCAATAGCAACAATTAGTACTGTATAGTAATTTTCTGTAACAGTTTTCAGCATGTTTTGTCATCAATAAAAGTGCAGTATTTTATCATTTTATGTTCTGAGTGTTAATTAGTTAAGGAGTGCTTTTCACCTCCTTCTAGATCAAGAAGTATGGGCCCAATTTTAGATTTAAAATGAGGGATTTTATGGCAGGTTTTAATCTGTAATTTTGCTGCAGCAAAATTAATAGATTGCTTGCCAGATTTCATTTTCTTGTTTTTATTTTGTATTGTGTGATTTATGTTTCCTATTATGTTTGTGTACAACATTTGTGTGTATGTCAGCTGAAAAATTATATTAAGCATTTTTCCTTTGCGTTCCATGTTTTCCCTACTTTCTATTTTTGTAACTTTCCATTTTTTAGCATATTTCATTTTGTTGTCAATTCCTGTAGCAGAAGCTTGACGACCTTCTGTGGCAGGGCATTGACAGGTGTTTTTAGAATAAGTTTTATTTACAAGCATCATTTCAATTCTGCAAGAGTAATTAGATTTCAATTCTGCAAAAGTAGATTAGATTTCAATTTAGCAATTTCAATTCTACAAGAGTAATTAGATTTCAATTCTGCAAAAGTAGATTAGATTTCAATTTAGCAATTTCAATTCATGCAATTGTAGTTAGATTTCAATTCTTGCAACTTAGATTTAGTTTTCAATTCCTATAATTTATTTCAGTTTCCATTCTTCATACTAGGTTTAGTGTGACATCAAAAGGCTAAACCAAAATCTACTTCACCAATAAATGCTTGAAATCTGAATGCCTAAATTGTACTCTGCCCTAGCCTTCTATCGTAGACAGCCTTGGACACCACCTCGGATTGATAAATAATTGAGATTAAATGATGAGACTCAACGACACTCATCAGGAACGCTCAACTTAACCACACAACCAAGTTTATCAAGCAAAGTACAACTTGATAAAATCAAACCTCAAAGGAGAAATCCCAACTCATGTATCAAGTAAAGCATAACTTGATCAACTCAATCTCAATGGAAGCAATATCAAAACCAAAATCTCAACAACAAAACAACTCAATTAGGGTTTCAACAACTTATAGCAATGGCATAAGCTTCTCATTCAAAAACCCTAAATCAAACTTCAAATGCTTCCACTCTCATAAAACTTAATTATGTAATAACTCATAAACTCATCATGATCTCGTAATATATAATCAATACTTCCACTTTTAGAAAATAAGATCCACTCCAAATAAGGAAACTTAATTTAATCCTTTTCACTCCAAAATTATTTTTAGAAAACCATCAATCAATAATAACCATGGAAGAATGTGCCCATACCTTTACTTTGATGAAGCAGAAGAACTCAAAATTTGTCACAACACTAACTCTCAATTTCCCACAAATTAGAGTTAGAAACAATGGAATAATGCACAATGATAAGAGTCCTAATAACACCTTATCACTCCAACTCATCAATAATCAAAACTCACAAATATACATATCAAAAATATTCCTTTACACCTTATAACTCCTACTTAATATATCACAAAATAACTTCAACCTCAAAAATAATTACAAGAGAATATCCACTCAATAACTCCAAAGGCTTTCTAACCCCAATATGACATTAAGCACAATTATTCCTTAAACCCTTATAACTCCTAAAATATATTTACTTCTAAATGCATTTACCATATAAACATTAAGCATCAATAATAATTTCAAAGCAATATTTCTATTTAACCTTATACCTCCATCCAATTACCAACAATAATTGCCAAGTCAAATCAAATATTCCACATTATCAACAAAAGATTTACCTTGGCCAAAAATCAATTCTCCAACCTTAGGAGAAGTGTGGAGATACCAACATAAGTGCCAAAGTGCTTCCTCTTCCAAAATCCTGGCCCAAAGTAACTGTTGTACCACGTACATAATAATCCATGACCAAAAATGAAACATTCTCGATTCGAATCGATGTCGACACCTCTATTTAGCGAGCGCCTTTGCTCCACTGCCTCTTCCGTTGGAGCACAAGTGCCCAATGAAAATCTCAAGTGCCACTCATCATTTTACCTTCTCTTTGCTCATAGAGATTAAAGATAAACAAATTTGTCTTCCTCACAGGCGTATGAAATTGAAACTTAAACACAGAGCAATACAAAACTCAAAAATCATAGAGCAATCCAAAATCAAAGGTCACAGAGCAATACAAATTCGAAGGTAATCGCACAAATTGGAGGTGCATTGAACCTTAGGAATTAATGCCCTTTAATAGTCTTTTGCATCCCATGCAATTTGATGTTGGTGTTGTAAGTCTTTTACATGAGTGCCGCTAAGGGTTTAGAAACCCTTTCAATAATAATTATTATTTTATTAATAATAAACTTAATTTAAAACCTTTTCAAGCATTTGAGTTAATTTATTTATTAATAATCAAAATGGACTTTTAAGGTTTTTTCAAGGAGCAAAACCTTTTCATTAAGACAAGATGGTTTTAATAAAAATCCTTAATGAGTCCAGATGGTTTTAAGAAAAACCTTTAACCTTGTCACCATGGTTTTAATAAAAACCCTTAAACAAACATCATGGAACTTTCAAGATCTTTTTGGCACCAAACTCTTTTTGACATCAACACAAATTCCTTTTGACATCAACACAATTTCCTTTTGACATCAATGACAACTCACAAATATGAAGCTAGGCAACATACTCAAAATTGCCAACATCTTGCTCTAGTAGTTCATAACCTTACACTCGATAAAAACACCAAAACTATAAGGCAAAAGTTACATCGCATGCACCATACTATTGCATTATTAGTAAAAACTAAGCTCCAACAACTCTTAGATGTAGACTTCATAGTATCCATAGACTACCTTGAATGTGTCTCTAACATGGTCCCTATACCCAAGCCTTCTAGAGATGTTTGCATCTATACATATTTTCATGATTTAAACAAAGCTTGTCCCAAAGACAACTTTCCTCTACCTAACATCGACTCACTCATCGATTCCATTGCTGGCCATGAGATGATATCCCTAATGGATGGATTTTTAGGTTACAACCAAATCAAAATCAATCCTATCGATCAACACAAGACATCATTTACAACCCCCTAGGGGACCTTTTGCTACAAGGTCATGCTATTTGGCCTTAAGAACATTGGGGTAACCTACCAGTGTGCAATGACCTACATTTTCCATGATTACATGCACAAAATTGTGGAAGACTACGTAGATGATCTCATCACTAAGTCCAAGAAATGCTCAGAACATCTTGAGGATCTTTGTCAAATATTTGATCACCTACTAGAACACAATGTCCACCTCAGTCCATAAACGTGTGTCTTTGGTATTACCTTAGGAAATTTTTTAGGATTCACTATCACCCAATGAGGCATTGAAGTTGATCCTAACAAGGTAAAAGCTATCATCGAGATGCCTCCACCTACTACATTGAAATAGTTGTGCAGTATTCAAGGCAAAATCACCTCTATCCATCGATTTATAGCACAACTATCCAACAAGTGCAAACCCTTCAACCACCTACTACAAAAGGGAGTAAATTTTAAATGGGATGATAACTTCCAATAAGATTTTGATGACATCAAATATTATCTTACTTCACTGCTAGTTATGTCACCCCCACACCCATAACTACCACTCATCTTATATATTTCTACTACAGACTTCATGCTAGGTACACTTTTAGCCCAAAAGAATGCACTCGACAAAGAGCAAGCTATTTACTACATTAGTCGCACACTAGTTAGCTATGAATTTAGATTTGAATACATGGAGAAGCTATGCCTAGTTGTAGTATTCACCACCTAGAAGTTACATCACTACATGCTTAACCATACTACCTTTGTCATTGCCTGAGACAATCCCCTTTGCTACATGATGAAAAAAAGCTACCATAATTCTCGCATAGCCAAATGGATCATGCTTCTAACCAAATTTGACCTCAAATTTGTTTTACAAAAGTCCATCAAAGGACATGTTATAGCTGATCAACTCATAGAAGCTCCTTTATATGATGATCAATCCCTCCTCATTCAACTCTCAGATGATTCCATCTTTCACATAATAGAAGATGAAGAATATATGGAACCAAAAGTGACAACCATCTTAACACTATATTTGATGTCTCTCGATGCATGCATGTTGGGTGTGTAGGCATTGTATTTTTCACACCTAAAGGAGAACCATTACCATTTTCATTCAAGTTGGACTTCCCTTGTACAAAAAAAAATGCAGAATATGAAGCTCTAATCCTTGGATTGAAATAAGTGTATTCCATGTGCATAAAATACCTCCACATCATAGGCAATTCCCTTTTAATCATAAATCAAGTATAGGAGATCTGGAAATGCAATTTCCCAATCCTCCAACATTACAAGAACATTGCATAAAAACTCCTCTATCAATTTGAATGGTATGACTTCGAAGCCGCGCCATGATCCACTAATCATTTTGTGGATACAATGTCTTCCTTAAGATAATTAATCCCATAAAACCCAACATCAACAACCACATTTGTAATAATTTAGACCCTCACTCAATTTTCCACATCACCTGTATCTCCTAAAGACCACATGACCCATGGTTTGTGAAAATCAAATATTACATTAAACTAGGATTTATACCATGCGAATTACCCCATGCTCAGTTCTGAGCACTTAAACAAAGAGCAATCTGCTACACATTACTAGGGGATATCCTCTATCACTACAATTATAATGGCATGCTCTTACTTTGCTTAGAATTGCTTGAATATTGGTGGTTTGTACAAGAAAATTATGATGGTACTTGTGGTGGCCACTTCAATAGCATGGCAATCATGAAACACATCCTTCACATGGGCTATTATTGGCTAAATATGGAACATGACTATTGTGAATATGTAAAACATTGCATTAAGTGCCAACAACATGCAAACCTCACACATCTGCCATCTCAAGCACTTCAACCAATTCAATCCATGTGGCCTTTCTCCCAATGGGACCTCAATCTTATTGGATAAATCACACCTAATTCCTCAAGCAATCATAAGTTCATCATCACTGCTATAGAATACTTTACAAAGTGGGTCGAAGCCATCCCACTTGTCCAAACCATAGGGGCAAAGATAGCAGTGTTCATCACAGATCATATCATATGTCGTTTTGGAATCCCTTCCAAAATAATATATGATTATGGAAAATACTTAAAAAAAAAACCATCTAAGCACTTTGTAACAAGTTTAACATTCATCAGAGCTTTTCTACCCCATATTACTGCAAGGTAACGACCAGGAAAAATCCACAAACAAAACAATTTGCTCCATCCTATGCAAAATAGTACAAAATCACATCGTGACTGTCATAACAAAATATACCTAGCTTTGTGGGCCTATAGTACAAGAATTCATACCTCCACTGGGGCAACTCCATTTTAACTTGTCTATGGGGCAGAAGCCATCATGTTCCTTGATCTTGAGATACCCTCCCTATGGGTATCCATGAAAGAATTTATAGATGATGACATCACGTGTCAAGCCCACTTAGATCATCTTACACTCCTTGATGAACGTCACATTCATGCCATCGAGCACACATAAGTCTACCAAGATCGCCTTCATCATACCTACAATAGTAAGGTACATCAATGTGAGTTCCAAATTGATGACTTAGTCCTTAAAGAAAACTAATACATCACAAGTCAACCTCACCAACAATGAGACAAGTTTACTCCAAACTGGCTAGGCCCATTCATTATCACACACAAATATAGTTCAGGTACCTATCACTTGGCTAACCTTGAAGGCCTCGATGACCTTGATCCCATTAAAATTTTGTAGCTTCATGCATTTAATGCCTAATACAAATAGGTATTAACTATCACAAGCAGCACATATCAACATGCACAAACACATCACTCACTAGGCACATCATGATAAATGCATGTTTTTTATTTTTTTACCTTACATATTTTACGTGTACTTTATTCTTTATGTAATTTTTATGTTGTTGCTATTTTTTTTCCTTATTGCAGGATCTACATAATTTATAGATAAACTTTCAGCAATGAGATATGATAGCATCTACATACATCATCATGCAGGACCCTCCATCGCCACAACCAATCACACCAACTGCCCTAGTCCGACCATCAGTGACTCTTCATACTATATGATCTTCCCATTCCACCCATTCGAACCATAACAATTCACCCTGATGCCTCTCACCTCACCATAGAGGTTCATCTTACTCACCCTATCCAAATCACCCTATCCTCTTTTGATAAAATTGAGGAAACATATCATCCCCAAGCATAGGGATCCCCTTCTCATTCATCCAAAGATACTATGAATCCTTATTCACCAACTAATTCCCCCTATCAACCTCTAGGAGCATACTACCATCCTAATAGAGGATACACTACTCATATGACCCACCCTTCATGCCTACCAACCCCACTCCCTAGCAGAGAATCATATTATACCCAAGCCTTGCAAACCCATGTGGCTCAAGTTTCTCAAAATGACTACATGAACATACCCCATACCATTCATATCACCAACCAGAACCATACCCTATGCCACTTATTCTTAAGATGCCATTGTAACCACCAGAAAGGCTCACACCCGAGGCAAGAATCCCATTATTGCAATAGTAAATGAATAAGCAACATGCATAAAAGACAAAATTGACAACAAGATGTATGATAAACACTTTATTTATTCATGATGTCAAATTTGTGTTACAATTACATCCCTCTTAGGGATAATCACATTGATACAATATTACAATAAGGTTTCTTGTGATTGTAATCCTCTTCAAGATAGGTATGATGCTCAATGTGCCTTTATAGGGTGACACGAACTGCTCTAGGGTGGAGATGCCCTCTTCTTTGCAATGGGGAAGGAACTTGATAGTTGGTTCTCCTTTAAAAATGTTCCCCGTGGTCAAGAAACAACACAAGAATGTCAAAAAGATAGGCAGCCTCTCATGATGAGGCCCTTTTAGGTAAATTGCATAATGACATCCTTAAACATGCACAATCAAGAAAGTATAAAAGATGCTTCTAAACTATGCAAATCGAATCAAGATTTATACAATAGCATAAATAAAGACAAAAACTACTCTATGCATGGATCATATATGTGAAATAAGGCATGAAAGTGCATAAAGAACTTATTAATGTCCTAATTGAAGCATAAACATAAAGAAGCTAAATTAACCTAATTCTACGGTCAGAAATCTGCTAAACTGCCATAAAATCATGAAAACAACCAATCTAAACTATTTAACTAGACAAAAATGGAAATAGGAAAGTGGTTATACCTCTATTGCAAACCGTAGCTTTGATAAGAGGTCTGCACTATAAACCGCAATTGAGAGCCATAGTTAGCACTCTAATAGGATTACCCTCAATTCCAAGGGCAGTGGGCTTGATCTCCTTGTCCAATTAATGTTCAAGGGTCGCCTTCAATGTCCTTTCGATAGATTTTGTGGTTGAATCATTTTATTGGGACTCTGTTTGCCCGAATTTACACTTCTTGACTCTCCTAGGAACCTAGGAAATCCATGACTAGTTGATCTTTAGAGTATTGGCAAAGTAGCTCTCACATGCACGCGTTGAGTATGCAATTCAACAGGGCTTCGCTGCTCTTTTGATCAATCAAATTTGTATATCTCTTCCCCATTTGAAGGGGGTATTTATAGCATGTCCCTAGGGCTAGGGGTGGCTTCATGGAGAAGCCAAGATCAAGAAGGGGTGGTTAGGACAGTTTGAATGGAATATTCTGGCATCTTTCATCATTCAACTGCCATCTTGTAGATCAAATAGCCATTCCAACCAATTTGGATTGGATTGGAGGCCAACTGAACTTCAGTTAAGACCGCCGTTTACAGTTGTGGTTCACATTGCAAACCATAGGTGTCAACTGTGGTTCAGCTTATAGATAGTAGGTTTGGGCTGTAGTTCAGAATGATTAGGTCAAGGTGCCCAAATTGAGTGGTTAAAACCACTGCTCTATCTTGGAATTTGTCCAATACCTTCCATATGGTCTTCTAGCATGTCCATATGAGTAGTTGCCTTTGATATGACACATTTTAGGTGTCTATAGATGCCATTTTTGAGATGCATTGTGAGATCAAAAAATACTGAGCAAAAATAGACCTCCTAAAATGATGTTGAAGGTTCTATGATGATCATTAGTCGGATCAACATTAGATACCCTAGGTCCAACAAAAAGATGTGCATCTTGGAATCATTGCTCCTAACTCTTTGGAGGCTTAAACTTGAAAAGCTTGTGCCCTTCTCATCTCATTCGGTGTAGTTGTGCATTCCATAGGTATCTTATGACCCATATATCCGAAAGGCGGAGAACAACAAGCAACATCATATTTGCTATTTACCCCAAGCAAAAGGGGTAAGCTTATGATAGTTGTTTACAATGATTCGCAAGGACAAAAACAATTTTGACAAGATCAAGGGATCTACGATTCTCAGGGATCTTCTATCAATTTTGATTTTGATTTGATATTATGACTACCTCCTCAAGTGATGATTCAATGAGGGTAATGACAATGATTGAAGCAACTATGTCGCTTGACCACCATGGATGATCTAAACAAATTTAGATTTGAACACATTAAATGATTGGCTACGCCTAGTTCAGCTTTTGATTCCAACTATTAATAATGATTTGCACATTCCTATCCCATGGAGTAGTCAGGCTACAATAGTCATCTTAGGGAATCAAAATGGTACAAATCCAATCAGATTTGTGTTGAATAAATTTTTTGATGATTTTCTAAAAATATGTCATAGGAGACATGACATGAAATGCATCGTTCCCATGGAGTAGTCCAGCCATGAAGGCTTTCGTAGGGATTGAGAAGAAGCATATCAGATCAACGATAAATTTTTTTACCCCAAATGTCCTTATGGTTATTTAATCATCTTGTCAGATTGCATGGATCGCAAGTTGCTACAATTGCCAAGTGTATAGGGTAAATAGCTGAATACGAGGTGCATTTGGATTTCAAATTATGTGATTTATTTTTTCTTTCTAAATGCTTGAACATCACCAAATTTGCAACATTGATTGCTTTTATTGAAATTTTGATCCAATGGGAGTCATTGATTTACCTTTTTAGACCTTCCCATGGTGGGATTTTACTAGTTTTTCTTCCAGTTGCTAACCGTAGACATGATGTGCGGTTCCCATTTTGCAAATTTTGGAAATTACAGCTAAGATCTACAGTCACAAACCCTAATTATTGGACCATAGGTTTTAACTACGATCCACATGGAATAGTAAAAAGATATAAAATTTCAAATTTTCACTTTTTACCTCATTATTATTTTATAGTTTTAGAGCTCTGACAGTGACAACTTTAAACCTGCTCTAAAAACCTACCTAATCATATCGATATTCTACCTATCGCATGATGACAGCACGAGAGGAAGCTTCATCCAGTCGAGGTTGGAGTGAGGGCAAGGTAATTCGATACCTAGACCATGTATTTTTACCAATAAAATTAACCTCACTAAGAAATGAGATAAATGAATCCAATTAAACTACTGGCAACAAACCTCAGACTTAGATTAGGCTAGCTAGATTAGGGTTTTAATTTTTTATTTATTTTTTGTTTTTTGGGCGAGGAATTAGCCCCGTTCGAGGTTTGAATGGAGATCATAGGTACCAGTTGCGGTGTCCAATTGACTTATTAGGGACCACAGCTGACAGCTGCGATCAACATTCAAAATTCCAATGGTCAAAATTTGACCGTGTGCAGACCGCAAGGTTGACCCGTGGTTCACAACCTTAGAAAAATGTTTTCCTAAATTTTTTGATTTTTTCTAAGTTTAATAGGAAATTAATCTTATTTAATGTGTTTTTGAATTGCCTAAGTATTTTTTCTGATTTTTATGAATGTCTTATGACATGTTTTTGTTGTTTTATCAGTTTTTTAGATGTTTTTGTCAATTTTAGTTAGCTTTTTCCTTATTGTATGCTTTTATTATAGATATTGACCTCTAGGATGAGAGAGCCAGATCTACTTAAGACTCTCCACGGATGGCTCACGGATGGTGAGCGTGACTGGTTCCAAGCTATTGAATTTGGCTATGTCTTAGATTTACCCACTATTCGGTAAACCAATCTTACTTGACTGCATTGTCCAGGTGTTGGAATGCTCGAACAAATACATTTCACTTGCCCACAGGTGAAATGATTGTCACCTTAGAGGACATATATCAGATCTTTAGGACACATATCAATGGTGAGGCCATCGTATCCTCTAGTTCTCGGGCTAAGAAGCCCATTTTTGAAGTTATATTTGGAGACTAGAGCCAGTAAGCTCAGGATTCTATTGACCATGGAGGAGTCCACATTGCTTACTAGGAGGGTAAGCACATATTTTCAGTCTACGTTGCTATCTTCATGATCATCATGGTACAGATTATGATTTTAGACTCCTCAGGCATGAGGATTCCCTGGAACCTCTTTGCTAGCATTTGGAGAGTCATCCAGAGTTCTACTAGGTAGCCATTGCACTTAGCTTGGGGTAACACACTATTATGCCACCTCTATAGGGAGCTATATCAATTTACTGAGTGGAGCCATAAGGGCATGAGATACAGTCTACTGTTGCATATATGGGACTGACATCATATTAGGATAGAGCATCCTAAGGATCTACCATTGGATATTACTACTATTACTGTCGAGTGCCAGTGCTATGTCACATGCTAGCATTGCGACGAGGAGGGCACCCATAGTAGGATTCATGCTTGTGATATCCAAAATTATATTACTCAATTCATGACACTTGGCCTGAATGATGTTTAGTGGTGACCATACATGGACTACCCAGCATGGCCAGAGGTGGGAAATTGGCTTTGATAGACTCATCGAGATAGATGGCTGATCGGCCATAAGGCCGAGATTTGAGAGTACCCATTTTTCTTGTGTGTCTTACGATAATTTGGGATTGTGTAGGACATTCCTGAGATCCCATTTAAGTACCACCAATTGGCATTAGAGTGGGATCTGCCATGGATTTAGCCTATGGATCTAGGAGATGAGGCTGATGATTACCAAGATACTGGTGTTGAGATGGTTGTGACTACCCCCGCATATGATGGATGGTGGTTATTTTTTAGGTGGTATGGGATAGGGCCTTTGGGCTGAGAGCTAAACTAGCTAGTAGTAGAGGTAGAGGTGGATCATGATGGGCGCAAGGTGTGCTAAAGAACAGAGAGTGACTGGGGGGAAGAGGTTGCCATTAAGGAGGCTCCTAAGTTTGACCTAGATGAGGAGGCTTCCAAGGAGGGTGAGGTCCCTCCTGACAACACATAGGAGGTGCTCCTAGTGTAAGTGGCTGACTTGCAGAGTCAGCTTAGCAGGTTCCAAACTCAAAAATGAGAGAGATATGATGATTTCTACTATATAGGCTTAGCTAATTAATAGGGATATACTCTTGACTAAGGCATAGGGATAGATTGAGACTCTGACTATATGAGATACAACTACAGAGACACATATTTAGACACTGCAAACTACACTGGAGCTAGCTCAAGCATAGCAGGATGTAGCAGTAGTGGAGAGAGATCTGATTAGGGCATCTAGGGGGGCTATGCTACCTCCTTAGGCTATCATGGGGCCTCTGATAGCACAAAAAATAGTTGTACTAGGTGACCAGGATCCTATGGCTGAGGTTGAGCAATTATGGGATATGGTCATGAGGACCAATGATATGCATGCATCCCGGGTTGCTCGAGTGGACCAGTTGGTAGGTTACATAGAGATGCATGGGTTACAGGTTCCTGAGGATCCTTTCACTCTTGAGTCTCAACAGACTAGGACTAGGACTATAGTATAGTCTACTGCTAGCTTGAGCCATCATACTCATCGAAGCGAGAGGACACACAGGTCCTCTAGTACACATGGCGAAAGCAATGATACTAGGACTAGGGAGGTAGGGCTGTCTACTGCCACATCCAACCATAGGTCCTAGTGCATAGAGGTGCCCATTACACAAGTGGCGGTTGGACAAGTTCTAGGCCTCTTTGGGCTAAGTAGCACACAGGGCCTTTAGTAGGGCAGCCAATAGGGCATAGTAGGACAACAGGGAGAACAGGTTCCCAAGCGTAGTACTGAGGGATGCAGGGAGAGATCTAGTACAGGGGGAGCAAGATAGAGCTAGGGATTTTATAACATAGACTAGATTTTGATATATCATCATTTTTGGTGTAAGGTCGAGGACCTACATGATTGTAGCCTGCAAGTATTTTTGCATACTCCCTATGTACTCATTTGGACACATATTTATATGATATGATCATTCTAGCTCATTCTGTGTACATGTGTATATATTTCTTTTTTTGATCTTATGTTTATGTGATGCACATGGATGCAATGCTTATGTTATGTTGATACTATATGATGCAATGGTGATGTTATGCATTAAATAGCTATTTATTTTATGATGATGATATGCAGTGATCTAGATGCATAGATATGCTTCTGAAGATAAATGCATATGGATGCTATGGTTTATTTTAACGCATATTTGATATTGCTTCATTGTATGTATTATTTTATGGAAATGCTTTATTTACATGATTTTATTCTAATGTAAATGAAACTATATGCTTTCATCACTTAAAAAATAAGAAATGAATGCAGTGTGTATTTGAAAATTTAATGGATGATGCCACATGATGTGTAAAAATCATGAGTATAATTGAAAATCCTTAAGATAAGAATTTAATCAATTAATCACCCATATATGAAATGTAATGGTACGAAGCTGCATGATGCGAATGAGATAATATGTCATTCTATTTTTCACACTTTGAATGATATGCACAATATAGTCAATGGCTGTCTAAACATCATTGTTGATATTTATCTTGATTGTGCTTTATGCAATGATGTATCGCTTCTTGGATACTTTGAAATTTGACAATTTGCAATGACTTTTACCATTTACTGGTTTATGCTTTTGTAGCATTTGTTGATTTTTAGAGAGATTTTGAGGTTTTTCGTGATACTTAAACACCCTAATAAAATTATAAAAGGTTGCATACTTATCACACTAGAATTCTGAGATAAAATACTTTTTCTAGGACAGACCCTAACTATTCATTATCCTTGTGTGTGCAAATGAATATTTTAAGATAAGACACGAGCGTTCCCCGATGTCAGGTGGGATTATTTTAGCCCATTGCTAAGATAGGGGTTATACAAATGTCTTATCCAATATCAAGTTTATATTTTAGTTGGACTAAGCCACTAAGCAATGCAGGACACCTAAAGCTAGCTCTTCCATATTCAAACATTGGTCTTGTTCATAAGCGAGGTGCTAATGCATCAGACCTATCATCATGCGTAAGGTACAATAGTGTCGAAAATTCTAGGGATTCAGTCTCGTTCCTTTCTATCCTTCAATTTTTGGGATACTTGCTCATATGTAGTGAAGCAAGGGAGTCGATTCCATATTTTTTTGAACTATCTTTGGATCTTCATTTGATCTCTCTTCAAACTTTTTATTTATGATCTTAATTTTATATTCACTTTCAACTTTGATTTAAGCCTATTTTTTGATCTTCACTTGATATTTACTTTTTGGCATTTACATTTGATACTCTTCTTCAAAAAATTTCCTTTGGAGAGATTACTTGGAAAAACTATTTCTGGTATATCGATTGAGAATATCAATCTTATGATATCAATATGGGATATCACTCTAGGGAGTCGAGCTATGATATCGATCTAGGGGTTCAATCATGAGGATTGATATGCGATACCTCTTTGGTATATTGCTCATTTTATCATAAGCAAGGGATTCTGAATAGGGAACTAACCTGTACTTTTCCAAACTTCCAATATTTCCCATATCGTTTGCATAGAGGGATAAGTAAGAATAACTCTTTTTGCTTCAGGATACCCGATCTTGCTTCATGGATTTCATATTCCCCTAGTCCTTGTTAGTATTGTTTAAATTTGTTGATTAGTGATAGAATTATGATATCCTAAGGGCTATGCTAACTAAACCTTAGCTACAAAGGAAAAGCGAGCTTTCTACCAACTCTTGATAAGACTATTAGGTATGATTGAGTGACCAAAAAATCCTAGTATATCTCCATAGCAACATTATAGGTTGTTTTGAAAAACATAATTACTCACATGAATGATGGATCATGATAAATGCAGAGATGCATGATTTAAACACAAACATGGCATCATTTGTAATATTGACAAACACAAATGCCTTCTATTACGAAATGCAATGGATGACAAATTCCTATATGCAATGCAGTAATGTGGTAGATGCATGAGTAAATGCAAAATGAAAATGCAAATGTAAATGTTTTTGGATTTTATGCTTTACCATTTTTTTTGGATTTTATTGATTTTATAATTTTTATGGGTTTTGATCCTCATAATTGACCAAACGATGAGTACATTCCTCTAGAGCCTTTAGATTGACCAAGCAATTTTTAGGAATCCTTAGAGATTTTAGGATTGACCAAAGGGATTATGGGTACCTTTGGGGCATTTTGGTATGACCAAGCAATTTTGAGAATCCTTGGAGCCTTTGGGGTTGACCAAATAGTTTTTTAGAAACTCTTGGTGCCTTTTGCATTTGACCAAAGGGCTTACAGATGCCTTTGGAGCTTTTGGGTTGACCAAGCAATTTTTTTTAGAAAACTCTTGGTGCCTTTTTTATTTTGACCAAAGGGCTTACAGATGCCTTTGGAGATTTTTAGGATGACCAAGCGATTACAAGCAAATCCTCGAGGCTTTTGAATGACATGACCAAGCGATTTTAGGGAGCCTTGGAGCCTTTTGGGATAACCGAGCCATTTTGACCAAACCCTCAGAGCTTTTGAGGTTGACCAAAAGGCTTACGGATGCCTTTGGAGCTTTTTGACTTGACCAAACCACTAATGAAAGTGTTTGGAGCCTTTTAGGATGACCGAGTAGTTACCAGCAACTCTCAAAGCCTTTTACTATGCTATTTAAGCATAAAATGCCTTAAGATGGATGATGTTGAGAGGTTCAAGCTCGTAAACACCCCCTAGCAACATTAGGCGATAGGTACATGGACCAATATTTTTAGATATGATGTAAGGTCCTAGCCAATTAGCTACAAATTTGTCATGCATATCTGGCAATAAATTAGAGTTCTATTGGTTTTATTTCAAGACAAGATTCCCAACTTCAATGTCTCTTTGGTAGACTTTGACATTGTGAGTTCATTTTATTCACTCTTGATAAATGCAAAGATTCTCCAGGGCATTCATGCGACATTCATCAAGTAACGTCAGTTGATCCAGTCGAGCTTGCCGCGTAGTGTCATCATCAATGAACTCTTTCAATGTGATGCACAACGTTGGAATTTCTAATTCCAATGGTATAATGGCCTTAGCATCATATACTAGTGATAACGGTGTTGCCCTAATGGGCATCTGAATACTAGTATTGTAAGCCCAAAGTGCAAGGTGTAGCTGGATGTTCTAGTATTTGTGGTTTTCTTGTACCATATTTTTCAAGATGGCTACCACTATCTTATTTGAAGCTTCAGCCTACCCATTGGCTTGTGGATAGTATGGTGTCACAAAAATATGTTTGATTCTATATTTAGATGTCAAAGCTCTTATAGTTTTGTTCTTGAAAGACGTTCCATTATTCAATATTATTTTGGATGGAATCCCAAAATGACTTATGATATGCTCGATTATAAACTCTACTATATGAGCTTCGGTTGTCATTGTTAAGGGTATTGCTTCCACCCACTTTGTAAGATACTCAGTAGCCATGATTATGAATGTATGCCAGCCTGATGACGGAGGAGAGATCTTGCCTATAAGATCCAATCCCCACTGAGCAAATGGACAAGATGCTTGAATGGGCTGTAAGACCTGTGATGGCAAGTGCATGAGATTAGTGTGATGCTGGAATTTAATGCATTTATTGATATACGCATTGCACTCTTCTACATAGTGGGCCAATAGTAACCCATTCAAAGGATGCACTTGATGATGGCCATACCATTGAAATGGCCACCGCACATACCATCATGGGCTTGAAAAATTGCCCATGATACCTCTTGGGGATCTAAGCAATGAAGGAGAACTCCATAGTAGCTTCTTCGGTACAAGATGTCTCCTATTAAGACATATTTGACCACTTTATATTTAAATGTGCACTTTGCAGCATGCGGTAATCCCTCTGGGATTATACTAAGATTTAGGAAGTCTTTAATTTATGACATCCAATTTTGATAAATCTTAGCTTCGACTGCCAAGACGACTTGCTCCCCCTGCATATTTACTTTTGCAAATGCAAACTCGAAACAACCCTATGGTGAATGGTAGTACCACTCCCCATGGGACTCTAAGAGGTTAATGACCCCTAGGGTGCCTTCTTAAGAAAGGCTTCAGCTCTACAGAACCATTCAGCTTGTGGTTCTACACTGATCATGTTGAATGATTCTCTATTATCATAGGCTGCACACTCTACTACTGGATGAGAAAGTGTCTTGACATGGATGGTAGTGAAATCAATAGACCAATTCTGAGGGATTAAGGATCCCAAAGAAGCCATGGTATCTACAAACATATTTGACAATCAAGGGATTGCCTTGATGTCATACCATTCCAATATGTATCAACTAGATCTTTATAGGCTTTCAATACAGGACACCGACACTGAAAAATCCCATTGACTTGATTTACTACGAGCAAGGAATCACTGAAGATTTTCAATCTCTTAATATTCATGGCAATAGTTGTGTGGAGGCCTAGCAGTAGGGCTTCGTATTCAGCATTGTTGTTGGTGCATGGAAAATCAAACTTGAACGACAAGGGAATTGGATCTCCTTGCGGTGTGAAGAACACCACCCCCTTGTTTGTACTTTGAACCATCGAAGAACAAAGTCATATCAACATTGTTCTCTAGTTCTTTGGGTTTGGGAGCTTCAGATATGATGAATACTACATCATCCATAAGCTCAATTGTTAGAGGCCTACTATTTGATAGTGGCACCTCAGCTAATTGATCTGCTATGACCTATCCCTTAATGGACTTCTAGATTATGAATTCCAGATCGAATTCTATCAAAAGCATGATCCACTTCACAGTACGCGTATTGTGATAAGTCTTACTCATTATGTACTACAAAGAATTTTGTTTGGATATAACATATGTTGTATGACTTAACATATAGTGTCACAATTTCTTGGTAGAGAACACTACTACTAAACTTGATTTTTCCATGTATGCATACCTGAGCTCATAGCTCACCAAAGTTTGACTAATGTAGTATATGGCCTGTTATTTGCCTTACACATTCTTTTGTGCCAACAGGGTTCCCAATGCAAATTCAGTTGCTGATATATATAGTAGAAAAGGCACCTATAGCCTTGGTGGAGCCAACACTAGCGACGTCACTAGGTATTGCTTTATCTCAGTGAAGTCTGCCTTGCAGTATTTTTACTAGCTGAATGTGATACCCTTATGTAGTAGTCAATTCATGGGTCAAAATTTATCCAATAGTTGGGTGATAAATCACTTTATCGAGGCTACCTCACCCTGAAGGCTCCTTAATTCCTTAATATTGGTGGGAGGACACATTTCCAAAATGGCCTTGACCTTCACTGGGTCTACTTCTATGCCTCTCTTGGAGACGATGAACCCTAGTAATTTTCCATAAGTTAAGCCAAATACACACTTCTTAGGATTCAGCTTGACATTGTGCTCTATTAGGTGATCGAAGACTTTCCTTAAGACCTTCACATGCTCTTCTCGTAGCAATGACTTGGATAGAAAATCATCGATATAATATTCAAGAATTTTGTGCATATAGTTATGAAAAATGTATGGCATGGCCCACTGGTATGTGGCACCAACATTTTTGAGGCTGAATGACATAAATTTATAGCAAAATGTTCCCCATGGCATTATAAACATGGTTTTATGCTGGTCTTCGGGTTTAATCCAGATTTGATTGTAACCAAAAAAATCATCCATTAAGGAGAGCATTTGGTGACCTATAGTTGCATCTATGAGAGCATCAATATGGGGCAATAGAAATGAATCTTTGGGTGTTGCCTTATTTAGATCTTTGAAATCCATGCAAAAATAGATTTTTCCATCGGGTTTTCCCATGGGTACCATATTGGACATCCATTCTAGATAATCGATTGAAATCACAAATTCCACATCCAATAGCTTCTACAGCTCATATTTCACCATTAAGGCCACTGTTGGATGCATTTTCCTAAGATTTTTCTTGATCGAATTCTTCATAAAATCTAGAAAAAGGTTATGAGTACCCAATTTCGGGTCTAGACCTGGCATATCGTTATACAACCAAGAAAATAAATTTGGTCTCTCTTTTAGTAGAGGGATGAGGGTTGCCCGCTCATCTAGAGTGAGAATCTCTCAAAATTTTACTTTCTTTGCATTGGTGGTATCATCACTGATATCCACCTCAAAGGTTTCCTCTACTGACATATGCGATCCCTCCTCCAGGTGGTGAGGCATAGGAATCAAATGAATATCATCAGTCAGGTCGAGTGGTTCCACGTTGGAAGCATTTTTGGCATGATAAACATCATATTCACAACCTAGTGCAAAATGGAAAGGTTACAACATCTATTCATTGGGGAAGAAATCCTTTGGCTCAACAGATGAATTAGTGCGATCCCAATCGATAACATCTTTGTTAAGATACAATGGTTTAGATGGATCTGCTGGATTGTGGAGTGGAGTGGTCAAATAAATGTAGACCATGTTTATGGAATGGAATTGATCTCCAAGACCACACAGACTGACCTCTACAAAATATTCACAGTCCTCATATCCATGATCTAGGTCTAATGGCATAGACATAAAAGGGTCTTCCCTATGAGGAATATGAATAATTGGATCCTCCCTATGCACTGAATGCAAAATAGGATCATTCAGCTCATGGAGCTGCATGTAGGTTGGCAGATGGGGATTAACTAACTGATGGATTTTATCCAGGTTTAACCGTCTTGCTCTTAGATGCAGACCAACATGTAGCTGCCTATAGACCTCATCGATGTCGATGGGTTTATGGAAGTGATGCAAATAAGGAGTTTTGTGGGTCAAACAAGGTTAAATTTCTATCTATTTTGTCACTTTCTCGATCATTAATTATCAACCAAGGATTCTTAAAATTTTGAAGGATCTCTTATAGGATCATTCACAATACCACCTTGAGATGAGTCCTTCTAACTCTACTATTAGGGGGTGTTCAAAAGGTTGTCAATATCTCATGCACTCAATAAAATGCGTATGAACAATTAAATATTTAGAAATAAAGCATTCATACGTGCATCTAAGAAATAATCAAACCTACTGCAATAATAAAACATAAATATAGGAAATGAAACTATGAAAGCATGAAATCTACAAAGCATAGAAAAGAAGGAGAAGAATACTATCTTGGAGTGGGCCCAAGCTCCAATAGATCCCTCCCAACGTGAACACGCTTTAGAAACTTATAGACTTTATTATGCAATCAAAGGATTACAATGTGTATTCTATATCTTCTATACAATTGCTATATGTTCTATATTCTATATCTTCAGAGAGGTTTGTGTGTGTTTATATAGCACATGTACAGGTCTTCTGTTACAACTTGATTACAACCATCTGTCTATTCCAGACTCGATGATGGCAATATAGTAAGCTTCGGCCATCGTCTACCGAAAACTAGCTTTGTTCCTAATATTGGCGTGTTTCGTAATTGGCTCATGCTCCTACAAATATCTTATGTGGCATGAAGTTGTAACTGCACCATTTGTTATTTCTCGTGTCATGTTTGATCTAGTCAACATGTAAAAACAAATGTGCCTTCCTTTGTGGAAGATGCCTACCTTCTGTTGGCACCTTCCTGGAAAAGGAAGGCACCTATCTTCAATTAGCACCTTCCAAGAAGGGGAAGGCACCTACCTTCTTCTAGCGCCTTCCTAGAAGAGGAAGGCGTCTGTCTATTATGCATCAGTTACACAGTAAACAAAGTTCCAGGTCCATGAAAAAGACCTCGACTGATTAAATCTGAAAAAATCAATAATATCTCCACAGAAACACACTAAAACACACAAATCAGATAATACGCATAATCTCATTAAATAAATACATAATCATTTATAAAAACAAATAATTCTTAATATATCACTGCATAATATCTGCTAAGACTCATATAAAAATATAGGTAATTCTGGGACTCATCATCCCCCCATGCCTAACATATGCCATGCCCTCATGGCAAAAAAACCATAGGCACTCTAGTCATCGCCTGTATCTAGATGTTCCTATTGCTGTTGATTTTTGTTGATCTGCTCTCCTTGTTCTGGCTGCTATTGGGGCCGACATGACTATTGTGGGTGTCCTTTCCTGAAATGCTGCTTCTGCAGCCTACCACAAGTTGGTTTCTTTGGTCCTGGGAATCGCAAGGGGGATATCTGAATCACTTCCCCTTTGACGAAACACCTAGGACTTATATGTTCTGGCCTCATCAGGATCAGGCCTTGGATCTTCCTCAACCTTAGCTGCAACCTCTGACTCTAGGCCAAATATCCCCCATATCTCTAACCATTTCCTTATTTTTGAGGGTTACTCTGGGACTAAGCCATAAATTTTCCAAAATTTACTCTTATGTGTCGGATCAATACTGATGCCAAAGGTTCCTTGGACCCTCGAAGAGGATTTTCTCCCCTGCTTAGCTGCCCTCACCTCTCTACATAGCCATTCAAACACTTTCTGCCTGTCGACAAACGGATGCATATCCTAGTCATCATATTTTGGCTCTATGACAACCTCCTTGGCCTTCTTTTGAGCAGTCCTAGGCCTTTTGGCTATGGCCTATGTAGGCACTATGGAAACTTGGTCAGAGGGCTCTCTGGCGGCCATTATTTCATTGTTAGGGACCTACTCTATTGTCCCCACTACTGCTGATGTTTTAGCTTCTTCTCCTGTAGGTTCAGCAGGTTCTTCCCTAAGTTCCAGCTCTATCTGCAAGGGCTAATATGAGTTGGTTAGGTCAATAATAGGGGGCTCTACGGGGCTCTTGCACTCCTGGCTCCCAAAAATAGAGGACTGTTCCCCTGCCTTCGGGCTATTCTATCATGCATCTTATTGGAACTCTCCCACATAGACTACTCACTCTCTGGAAGTGGGAGAGTTTATCAAAACCTCCATTGCCCAGTCAGTCTAGGTTGATACAGCCTTCATTTCCACTCGCCCTACCTTTAATTCTTGATTTTATTTTTGTAATTGTTGAATCAACTGCTCAAGGTGGGCAATTTTCTTTGCCTGCTCTTCCAGCTCACCTCTCTGACTGCTTTGGCAATCCTCCAACATCCGCTGGGCCATCCAGCAGTTGGTTTGCCAGTCTAATGCTTCCTCCAGGGCCACATCAATCTCACTATTGCCCCTAGGGGTTTCTCTTTCTCATGGGTCCTGTCCCATAAATTCCTGCAAGGCCTGTGCTACAGCCCCGACCTTCGAGTCTTCTTCCTCTTCTTGTGAGGAGAGGAGGATTCGCCACAGGCACTTTCTCCTGGGGGCCAATTCTGGCTATTGTGACTCAGTAACACTGCTAGCGAGCTATACCCTTGTATCTTCATGTTCAAGAATAGGGGAGTGTCCTCTCTCTTCTATGCATTTGGGAAGCACTGGCAGCTTGATATCCTCTGCTTCTCTTGCAAGGATTTCTTCTGCTTGCATTACGGGGCTCCATACTATTTGAATTGTAGGGCTTTCTACTGCTTACATTACAGGGCTCCCTACTACTTGAATTGGAGGGCTTTCTGCTACTTGCCTTGCCTCAACAAATTCCATTTCTTGGCCTCCATCTTCTCCTGCATCAGGGTCCTACCTCTCTGCCTCTACATGGCAGGCCAGTGCTGATATGAGCCCATGATGGGCCAAAGTTGTAGGTGCTCCCTTTTAATATTGTACCACTTCTTCCTTAAGGGTTTGCACTATGTAGAAGGGCACGTTAATTCTTCTCCCATGCACTAGGTGGTTAAAATACTGCACATGGTGGACGTGCAGGTGGGTGTATTTCTCGATGCAAGTGAAGAATTGAGCAACCTGCTCGAATATCTCCCATAAATTTATAGGGAGGGTGCTTTTGATCAAAAAATATCTATCTATCTATAGATTCTCTCTAAGTAGAAGCTATTCGGTGTAGGATTTCAACGTCCTACTCTTGTACACACATTCACCTATCAGGGAAAATTCAGTCACCTCTGAGATGTATTCTGGGGTGACTAGAATTGCCATCCCCTACACCTAAGTAGAATCTCCCCTTAAGGAGGTAGCAAAATCCCTTGCTACCTCTATGTCTTGGTTTTGGCTATCCAAGGCATAGTATCTGAGCCATCCCTCTACCTTAAATTGGGCTCTCACCGTCGCCTTGATCCCATCTATGCTGTTTGGCTCATTATTTTTTATTGAATGATTCTTTGATCGACCTACCATGGCGCATTCCTGCAAGCTATTATTTCTCTTCTTTGATTTCTCAAGGAGGCACCTTCCTTATAAGGAGGGTGCCAAATAGCTAACTCCCAATCCTTGCCAAGTGCGCATTTTGAGGTCCACGTTGGCACGATCGGCCATGGGGGGTGTATGTTTTTATTATTATTTTATGGCGGTGATATTTTGGTACTCGCATATTTTAACAATGATTACATATAAATCTAAGTAGAGTATGCACGTATCTGATTAGATGCCTTGTGTGTCGTGGGGATCATCGATTCATCGATTATTTATGGGGGATGGGTACCTTTTTGGTGTGGATTATGCTATTGAGTTGCTTTGATGACAGGTGTTGAAGACAATCTAAAAAAATTGATTGCTATTGGAACGTGCATTGATTTTGCCTTGAAATTCTTTGAGATTTGCTTTGATTGGGGCAAATTTTACTTACGTGCTCTTGGAGATAAATTTGTGCCATGTGTCATGTGATGATTGAGGCACATGTGAAACTTGATCGTCGACTGCATACGGAAGGTGTCTACTTTGGTACCTTCCTAATTCAGAATGTGCCTACTGTGGTGCCTTTTTGATGCGAATGGCGCATGATGGGCTACCTTCCTGATATATTCATGGATGCACCTTCTAGTGAGGGAAGGCACATTTAATGAATATGCCTTCCTAGAAGAGGAAGGATCCCTTAAGGACATGTGTGCCTTCCTAGGAGAGGAAGTTGCCCTTCTGTATAAATGCACCTTCCTAGTGTGGAAGGCGCTTGATGGATGGATGCGCCTTCCTGGTATGGAAGGCACTTTGAAATGCATGGGCCTAAGGAAGGCACACTTGAGGCTCATACACCCAAAAATGAGGGTGCTCTGATTTGATTTTTTTTTTTGGTTTTAGGATGCACCTTCCTAATGAGGAAGGCACTCCCCTACTCTTTTTTTTTTAGCACACTCTTATTTTGGTAGGACTTCTTTCGACAGTGGAAGGTGTATTCCGACAGTGGAAGGTGCCTTATTCACACAGGGCACCTTCCTGGGAGAGGAAGGTGCCTTCTTTTGGTGGGCACATTCTTTGTGGTTGATGGCGCCTTATTGAGGGGCACCTTATGGAAGGGGAAGACACCTTATTTACATAGGTTGCATTCTTGGAAGAGGAAGGCACCTTATTTTATCGGTAGCCATGTCATATTTGATCGAGAAAGGTGATAAGGCCTCCTCAAGCTGACTTCATGCCTGCTTTTATTCTATTAGTGTCAGCGTTAGGGTGCTGAGCCGAACCAGGCCTGGTGTCCCAGATGCCTATCCGTCAAACTATCAGTTCCTCCACCTACAAAAAGTAAACAAAAAAAAAAGAAAAATGTGGGCAGTTAGATGCATTTTGTTCCTGTTAGGCCCTGTGGCCAGGATGCCTACAGCTTGCATGTGGGAATCGTCCCTGCAAAATAAAACATGCTGTAAGAAAATTATTTACACCTATATATTATTTAATTTTTGTGAGTATTTTCATACCCACCATTCTATTTTTCTAAGAGTTTGGATCCAGATTCATGGGGATGAGGTCTCCCCCATGCCTATTCTAGATCCCACTAGTACATTTTCGGATGTGCTATAAGGACGCAGTCAATGGCCATTGATAGTCAACAGAACATTACTGTCATTGATAGTTCTAACACACATAGATCCATTCTTAATGAGTTCTACCACCTCATATGGTCCCATCCATCTTTGCATAAGCTTTCCCTCCCTTTCCTGGAACTGGGAATCATACAACAGTACCCATTCTACTTATTTGAACTGCTTCAGTTTGATGTGGCAGTCATGCCACCGTTTCCTTTGCTTTTGTGTGATTTTCATATTCTGCAAAGCATCCCTTTGTATTTCATCTAGCTGATCCAGCTGCCAAATCCTTTCTTTTTGAGAATCATCCAGGCTCAAATTCAATTCTAAAGCTATTTTTAACATCTTAATCTCAAACTCAATGGGCATCATTGCATTCTTTTCGTAGACCAGTAGGAAGGGTGTGAAACCTATGGTAGACTTCCATGTAGTGTTGTATGCCCATACTACCTCTGGTAGCCATGTAGCCCAATCCTTTCTATGTTGCTACACGGTCTTCGTAAGAATATTTTCAATCTCCTTGTTTGTTACTTCCACTTGCCCGTTTGCCTATGGATGGTAGGGTGTAGTATTATTATGCCAAATTTTGTATTGCTCCATTAGCTCCTCAATCAACTTTGAAGTGAACTGAGGTCCTTGGTCCATTGTTATTTCCCTATGGACCCCGAACCATGTAAAAATGTGAGCAAATAGAAAATCAACAACTATTATTTCTTTTGAATCTTTCAGTGCCTAGACTTCAACCCACTTGGTGACATAGTCTGTGCAGACTAAGATAAACCTCTTCCCTATTGAAGGTGGGTTAATTGGCCCCAAAAAATCCATACCCCACTTATCAAAAGGTTCCAGGTGTACTTGAGGCTGGATGGGCATTTAATAACGATGGCTTGGTCTACCAATCCTTTGGCACTCATCGCACTTGCTCACGTACGCGATTGCATCTTTGAATAGGTTAGGCAAAAAATACCTAGACTGTAGAACTTTATATGTAGTCTATTTCCCTACAAAGGGTCCTCTGCAAGGTTCATCATGATAGGATTTGAGTATCACTGAGAATTCTTGCTCTACCATGCACCTCCTTATGATTTGGTCATGTCCTATTTTGAATAGGAGGCCATCGATCCATAGGTAGAGTGTGCTCTTCTCTATCACCCCCTGCTTTTCCCGGTATGAGAGAGCAGGTGAGGTTCTACCAGTGGACAAGCAATTGGATATGTCTGCATACCATAGGATTTGCTCATCGATGGTAAATAAGTGTTCATGCAAAAACTGGTCTTCCACTACCGTATAGTCTGTTGGTGTCAACCTAGATAGGAAGTCTGCTACCACATTGTCCTTGCTCGGTTTGTCAACTATGGTGATATAAAATTATTGCAATAGTAGGAGCCACCTAACCACTCTCCCACCAATATCCGGCTTACTCATAAGGTATCTGATGGTTGCATGGTCCGTATGGACAAACACCTTATAGTCGGTGATGTAATGGCATAATTTGTTTATGGCATGCACCACTGCAAGAAACTCCTTTTTTGTTACCATATAATTGAGCTTGACTCCTACAAAATTTTTAATGACATAATAGATGACATAGAAATATTTGCCATCTTTCTATCCCAAGATTGATCCAATCACATTATTGGATGCATCACAATAAATGTGGAAGGGTATGGCCCAATCTGGTCCTCTTAAAACCAGTGCAGTTATCAGATTCTCCTTAAGCAATTGAAAAGCTTCTTCATAGTCTTTCATCTAGTTGAAATGTACGTCCTTAGACAATAGAGTGTGCAGTGGTTTTGCAATATTGTTGAAATCGGCGATAAATCACCGATAGTACCCAAAAAATCTGAGGAAAATCCTCACTTATTTTTGCATCCTAGGGCTGGGTAGGTCTTTGATGACCTCAATATTCCTTCTATCAACTTTTAGCCTTGCTGCAGAGATATGGTGTCCCAGCATGATGCCTTCTTGCATCATCATGAAGCATTTTTCATTGCTCAGGGATAGATTGTTCTCCTCGCTTATTTCAAGCACTTTCTCTAGGTTTAACATTGCTTCTTCAAAGGTCTCTCCATAAATGGTGAAGTCATCCATGTATACTTCAATCATTTCTCCTATCATGTCCAAAAATATGCTAAGCACCACCCTCTGAAAGGTGGTCGGTGTGTTGCATAACCCAAAGGATAATACCTAGTAAGCAAACATTCCCCATGGGTAGGTGAATGTTGTTTTATCTTGATCCTCTCCTCCTATCTGGATCTGATTGTATCCACTAAACTCATCCAAGAAGGAGAAGTACTTTCATCTTGAAAGTGTGTCCAAGACTTGATCAACGAATGGGAGTGGAAAGTGGTCTTTCTTAGTTGCTTTATTCAGTGCTCTATAGTCCACGTAGATTCACCATTTCCCATTTTTATTAGGGACTACCACAAGTGGTGACACCCAATCACTGTCAAAAATTGGATAGATGAATTTGATAACCAAGAGTTTCTATAACTCTATTTTGACAATGTCCTTCATTGTCGAGTTTATTCTCCTCTGTGGTTGCCTGCTTGGAGTCACTTTCTCATCAAGGTCTATTCTATGAGTGTAGATTTTTGGGTGAATATCCTTCATGTCTAAGTAGTCCCATGCAAATTCCTACCGGTGTCTTACTAGGAGTTCTACTTTTTCTAGTTGTGTAGGAGTCAACCCACTGTTGAAATTCAACATCCTTCTTGTCCCAACAGTTATCTACTAGACGTGATGATCATGAGTGCTAGCCAATGGTGATATAGGTGTGCTGGTAGAGGACTCTCTATGGAGGAATTACACAATAGCCCCATCCTCATATTCTTCCTCTGCTAACTCATCTAACGCCATTACTAGCCGAATTATGGACAACTCCTAATAATTATGCCTAGGTAACGTAGCTTCTCCCAATGGATTGACAGACTATGTAGGGTATGAAATGGTCAATCTCTTGATGTTTTGGCCATCAGAGATGGTCATCAGCCCATCCTGGCAGTTGATGTAGGCATAGGTTGTTGCCAGCCATGGTCTCCCCAAAATGAGCGGGTAGCTACCCAGCCTAGTCTTGGACTGCAAGACCAAGAAATCGGCTGGGTATTCCCACATGCTAACTATCACCATTACATCCTCTAGCATTCCCTCTAGTGCTACTGTAGATCAGTTAGCTAATTACAACACTGTCGTGGTGGGTCTTAGGTTCATGATTTATAGCCTCTGCATGGTTTCTTGAGGCATTATGTTGATGGCTGCTCTAAGATCGACCAACGTATTAAACAAGGAATGCCATTTGATTTTTATAGTCAGTACTGGACTGCCTAGATTCGTGTACTTGGGATGACATATCAGGTCCGCTAATTTACCCATGACATTGATAGTCTGGTTTGCTTTCCACCCTAGCTTCCTCAAGCACATTTCTCTTATTGCCTTGCTATATATTGGAACATCTCGGATGGCTTGAAATAGTGGTATCATCACTATGAGGTTCTTTAGACTCGATAGGATATCAAACTCTGACTACTTTTGTTTCTTCTGTTCTTGCAGTCAATAAGGGAATGGAGCCTTTGCTCTCTCGACTATTTCCTCTATCACCTCTTCCACAAGAGATGTTTCTTCTTCTTCTTCATCCTCTTCTACCAGTGGAGGTGTTTCTCCTCCTAACTACCTACTTGACCTAAGCTGAATATTGTACATAGGATACATCTCACCTTTAATGATGTATGTCAGTTGATTTACTCTATTGTTTGGATTAGCCGTCGGTTGTGCTGGTAGCTACACAGGTCTCATTGCTGGTAGAGCTAATAAGTTTTGATGGGGTTGAGCTGGCGTTACATTCTGTGGGGCTAGATTCCATGGTGTGTGGCCTCTCCACTGTTGCCCCAGATATTGGTACTATATCCAGGGTTGTTGATTCATGAATTCTGCTCCTGGGGGTACGTTGGACCAAGGTGATGGCCCCCACAATCCCATGTTCGATGATTGAGGTTGACCTTGTGGCATGTATGGAATTCCTTCGTATTGTGATATTTCAGCTGGCATACTCCCCATAGGGGGTTGTGGCCAAATATTCTAGTTACCTATGAAATAGGCTTCTAATGTCTCAGGCTTCTCCTGGTTGCTAGGCAACTTTGGGCACAATCGAGTCTTATGATTCAGTTTGCATACTGTGCATACTCTAATATTGTTCTTCGAGAATGCATTCTTTGCATGCTTTCCTCTATATTTTGGGCAGAAATAGGTTAATGCTACCTCATTCTCTTGTTTCTTATTCTCTAACAATAATGTATCCATCTACAATGCTAGAGAAGAGAGCATCTCACTTTTCATATCTTCCAGCATATTGCCAAGTTCTATATTTGTCATCGAAGCTGTCGCTTTGATGCTTCTAGAAGTGGTCTTGCCTCTTCTTCTTGAGTAATTTTGGCAGAGTTGTCAGATATATTCTATATCATGTTGGTAGACATCGCCTCCAAAAATCATATTAAGAGCCTCTAATGATTCATTATTAAGTCCCCTCAAGAAGATGCTTTTGAGGGACTTATCGAACAACTTTGCATGGGGAGATCATTGAAGATTAAAATTAAATATCTCCTAGTACTCCTCAAGAGACTCATCCTCTTTCTACATCATGCTCAAGACTTCTTCTCTGGAATCTCTTGCTCTCCCAAAATCTTGGTATTTCTCTTGAAAGAGCTTCTTCATTTGATCCCATGTCACTATGTGCTTTTCTCTTAGACCGAAGAACCACCATAGAGCTGCATCATCTAGTGTAGAAGGGAAGAGTTTCAGCTTCTACATATTTTATTTGTAATCCACAGACCTACAAAAAACATCAAACTTGAATAAGAACAGGTCAAGGTCTTCGATCGGGTATCCTCTAAAGGTAGGGAGATGAGTAGGGGATATGTTTTTCATCTTGGTGTCTCCTAATCCTTCGTCAATTGGGAAGCTAAATCTAGATAAGACTTCTTCTGTGTTAGCCATTTTTTCAAGAAATGTGGTCTCAAATGCAACACTTATGGCCTTATGGTCATTTAAAACTTTTTGAGTCAAAGTGCTAAGATTATCTGGATTTATTGTCTGATCTTGCACAACTTTCCACAACAAGGATTCTTCTAGGGGTGTTATTTTAAACAATGAGTTTGTAACTGTTCGTTCTTCCCAAAGTAGATGGGATGAGAAAGCACTTTGTTCAAAGTGCTGATCCTCGCTCTAGTGGATTGCTAGTTGCGAGTCAGGCGACTCTAGTTCTAAAGAGATTTGTTTTATGAACCGACCGTCAGGTCCTCTTCTTCTCGAAGAACTCATACAAATTTAGGTAGAAGGTTTCGGGTATTGGAATGGATCTAAAATATGCTTCCCTGACAATGACACCAAAATGTTGTGGTCCAAACAAGGTTAACTTTCTATCTATTTTGTCACTTCCCCGATCATTAATTATCAACTAGGGATTCATAAAATTTTGAAGGATCTCTTACAGGATCATTCACAATACCACCTTGAGACGAGTCCTTCTAACTCTACTATTGGGGGGTATTCAAAAGGTTGCCAATCTCTCATGCACTCCTCAATAAAATACGTATGAACAATTAAATCTTTAGAAAGAAATAATTCATACGTGCATCTAAAAAATAATCAAACCTACTACAATTATAAAACACAAATACAAGAAATGAAACTATGAAAGAATGAAATCTACAAAGCATAGAAAATAAGGGGAAGAATATTGTATTGGAGTGGGCCCAAGCTCTAGCAGATCCCTCCCAATGTGAAGACACTTTAGGAACTTGTAGACTTTATTATGCAACCAAAGGATTACAATGTGTATTCTATATATTCTATACAATTGCTATATGTTCTATATTCTATATTCTATATATTCAAATAGGTTTGTGTGTATTTATATAGCACACACACAGGTTTTCTATTACAACTCAGTTACAACCATCGGTCTATTCTAGACTCGACGATGACAATCTGGTAAGCTTCGACCGTCGTCTATCAAAAACTGGCTTTGTTCCTAATATTGGCATGTTTCGTAATTGGCTCATGCTTCACTTGGCATGGGTGGCACAACTCCCACAAATATCCTATGTGGCATGGAGTTGTAACTACACCATTTATTATCACCCACATCGTGTTTGATCTAGTCAACATGCAAAAATAGAGGCACCTTCCTTTGCGAAAGGTGCCTACCTTCTATTGGCACCTTCCTAGAAGAGGAAGGTGCCTATCTTCAATTGGTGCCTTACAGGAAGGGGAAGGCACCTACCTTCTTCTGGTGCCTTCCTGGAAGAGGAAGGAGCCTATCCATTATGCATTACTTCCATAGTAAACAAAGTGCTAGATCCATGAAAATAACCTCGACTAATTAAACCTGACAAAATCAACGAAATCTCCACAAAAACACACTAAAACACACAAATTAGATAATAAACATAATCTCATTAAATAAATACATAATCATTGATAAAAAAATACAATTCCTACTATATCAGGGCATAATATCTTCTAAGACTCATACAAAAATATAGGTAATTCTACGACTCATCAAGGAGGAGCAATGTAGGCCCTCTATAGCTCATATTATTTGTCACTATCATAATAAAATCCTTAATTCGCCCCCACTCTTGGAGGGTGCTCCTCTAAGTGAGGCCCTATGAATCTCACTTCTTGCATATTGTCATCACTATTTGGAAAAATCAAATAATTATATCTCATGTATGATGCTGTTGAGAAAATTATCTCGGTCCCTTCCCCTGGATGATCAACGTTGGGAAGGATTTCTTTGGTATCTTGTACCGATTCCATAGAAAATAAATGATGCACATACAAAGGCCTGATATAAGCACCTTCAACTTCATCCTCGGGTCCATCATCATTCGAGGCATCCTCATCTGCATCATAACCTAGTCTACTCATATCAGAGGTGGAATATGTTCCATCTTCATTACAAAGATATCCTAACTTGAGATCGCTTGCAGTCATTGGGTTGCACCCCTGCATGTCTGTGTCATCGACTGCTTCATGAGTTTGGTGTCCCAGTTGATATTTGGGGTTCATTTTAACCTTAGTCTGCCCAAGGATCCCTTCATGATGATCTTCTAGTGGCTCAATGGTGATGACATATATCATAGGGTTATTCATATAAAATTTGGAGGGATCTGGATGATTGGATTAAAATCCACATTGTCCGCCATGTTGAGGTACAGATGATCTAGGGATACTATGAGCAAATCGTCCTGCCCACATATCTGTAACCCTAGACCGAATCTATCAGTGACTAACTTATAATGAGGTTTTAGCAGAGTCCTCTATCCTTGTTCAAAGAGACCAAGGCTGTACCCATACCAGTGATATGGCTTGAAAATCTACATGGCATACTCTGAATTACACAAATAGTGAATATGTACTGCAAAAGGTTCCTCGTCATCTTCATCCATGGGCTCTCATGTTGGAAGCTGATATAGCCCCACATAGATGAAGTTAGTATGGTTAGGCGGTTCTCCCAATGGAACCACCGATCCAATTGAATAACGATGGGTGGATTACCCTACTGAACATGTAGGTGAGGCAGGTTGAGGTGCCTCCTTGGCTTTGTATTGGGGTTCCTCAACTTCCATGGGAATGGGAACATCTTCAGTGATTAGCTTGGGCTCATGCTTTTTCTCTTTCTCACCCATATTCATATTTAATTTCATTTCATATTGATGCATGAATGATGCTAACGACTTCAAGGAAGTGGTGGTGGTATACTTTGATCTGTGTGACACAGATGACATCGATTGAGCATGCACTACTGGTTTACCTCCTGGTTTCCTTATTGTCGATGACAAATGAATATCCAGGTGTGTTTGATGAGGCCCAAAAATGCCTCATTATTGCACAATGTTTGACTACCATATGATAAGTTAATTGCCAAATAGTTGACTAAAATATACTATTTGTTAAGTGTTTACATGATTTTATGTTAGGAATACTATATCTCTATTTTTGACTATTTTCAGCATTTTGTGACTGATTTTGCTTGATTAAGTAGCAAGTAAGAACATGCATTTCAATTAACCAAATGTGGTATGCTGATATCCATTAACTTCTCAATGGTTTTTGAATGTTTTCCTTCCATTCAACTTGTTTCAAATCCACATTGAAGACAAAAGTTTAGGACTATCATAAATCTGAAAATCTGGAAAAAATAGCCATATAAAAATCAGCAAGTTGTCACTTTATAGGAACACCTTGAAGTTGTCAAGAAAAGCATGAGGATATGGATGGAATGAGTTTAGAAGGACTACAGAAGACATCTAACCTATTTAGAAGCATTCCCACATGGTCTAAATAGGCAGCAACAGGTATAACAGAGCAGGGACAATTGTGCAGCATTGTTGCACTATTTCAGCATGGTTACTTGGTGAATGAAGTGTATAAATTCAGTAGCAACTTGATGTACTCCTTCATGTTGATATTTGAATAATTTTTCCATGTTCTAATTTGTTTGAATTTGCAAGAAATGCCAATATTTTACAACTGTGCAGTAGAACCGAAAAATGCAATAATTTACCATGTAAATTCTAGCAAGCTACCAATGAATGGCAAGGCATGAAATTCACATCCAAGGAAGAATGAAGACTATTGCAATCTGATCCTGAGGGCTAATCCACCTTAGAAATGCAGCCAAAACCATTTGGAGTCAACACAGTTGGTCATTCTAAAGATCTTCGAAATGAACACAATGTCTTCGAAATGAGAATTGCAGTATCTTCGGAATGAGCCACTTATCTTTGGAATGAAAACAAAATGTACTTTTTGACTTGTTGACTGAATTTTGGCGATGGAAAAGGGGATAAGAAGGTTGATAAAGTTAAGGGAAAATATCTCCCATCTTATTTTTCCGTCCTTGCCATCCAAAGCCACCATTCATGGAAAAGATCAATTTTGATCCTCTTCTAGGATAAACCCAGAAAAACTATAGCATAATAGAAAGTTGTTTGCAAGATAGGAATGGCATATTCTGAAGTGGAGAATTATGTGTGAGATATTTCTAGACTCCTCCCATGTACTCCCACCACTGAAGATGCTTTCTAAGGGCCAATGACTACTACTGCAACACAAACTATCTAGATTTGCATTTATTTCAGATCCAGAATTATTGGCAAATCATTGTAAAGCAGCACATAGGCTGATTTGAGCATGGGATATGTTGTAAATATTTATATAAATAACATAGCTCCCTCCTTGGTTGAGCCAGTTAGGAATTAGAATAGAGGAGAGTTTTCAATTGCAGCAATTAGGACTGTATAGTAATTTTCTGTATCAGTTTTCAGCATGTTTTGTCATCAATAAAAGTGCAGCTATTTTATCATTTTATGTTCTGAGTGTTAATTAGTTAAGGAGTGATTTTCACCTCCTTCTAGATCAGGAAGTATGGGCCCACTTTCAGATCTAGAAGGAGGGATTTTATGGCAGGTTTTAATCTGTAATTTTGCTGCAACATAATTAATAGATTGCTTGCCAGATTTCATTTTCTTGTTTTTATTTTGTATTATGTGATTTATGTTTTCTATTATGTTTGTGTACAACATTTGTGTGTATGTCAGCTGACAAATTATATTATGCATTTTTCCTTTGCTTTCCATGTTTTCCCTGCTTTAGCAACTTTCCATTTTTAGCATATTTCATTTTGCTGTCAATTCTTGTAGTAGAAGCTTGACGACCTTTTGTGGCAGGGCATTGACAGGTGTTTTTAGAATAAGTTTCATTTACAAGCATCATTTCAATTATGCAAAAGTAACTAGATTTCAATTCTGCAAATGTAACTTAGGATTTCATTTCAGCAATTTCAATTCTGCAAAAGTAACTTAGGATTTCATTTCAACAATTTCAATTCTGCAAAAGTAGATTAGATTTCAATTTAGCAATTTCAATTCATGCAATTGTAGTTAGATTTCAATTCTTGCAACTTAGAATTAGTTTTCAATTCCTGTAATTTATTTCAGTTTCCATTCTTCAGACTAGGTTTAGTGTGACACCAAAAGGCTAAACCAAAATCTACTTCACCAATAAATGCTTGAAATATGAATGCCTAAATTGTACTCTACCCTAGCCTTCTATCGTAGACAGCCTTGGACACCACCTCGAATTGATAAATCATTGAGATTAAATGATGAGACTCAATGACACTCATCATTTTGGCATCATTTTCGGGGAACATGGTGTTGTTAGAGGGTAAAAGTAGTCAAATAATTATTATTGTGCTAAGTTATGAAGTTCAGAGTTAAATCTGGATGTAATGATTGGTATAAATAATAATTATTGATAGTTGCATTTCAGTCCATTTAGAAAACAAGCAACCACAGGGAGGTGATCTTCACACTTGGGGGTTAAATTGCCTAGTTTGAATTCTTCTCAAAGAGAGATCCCAACAACAACAAACAGGGCAAGTAAATCAACCACCACCTTCAGCCCAACCTGTGGCCAATATGAATAATACATGACATGCAACCCCTGTCTATGTAAGCTAAAAAAAAAAATCACAAAAATTTTTGCACAATCAAAATAGGAGTTTACAACTTAATGATGATCCTAGAGTTTTCCATTATTACTTAAATATTGTTAGGATTTTACCGTGCTAAACCGCAACCTAGCAATTCTTAGCCTACACGAGACAATAGTTGATCTCATTAGAGGTGATCCTACCCGACAAGTAGTTGATCCGCTAAAGTTGTACACTTCTTGTCTTATTGTGCAAACCAAAAATATTTTTTTAGCACAACCTCGTGATCGGTCTAAATAATACAGGATAGGCAACCCCTGTCTATGTAGTCGAATCCGATATAAAAAAAAAAAACTGCAGGAAATGTTATTGACCGCAACAACATCCAACTGTGCTAAAACAAGAACTTACCTAAGCTTGAAGAGACAAAAATCAATGGAGATACACAGAAAACCTTTAGTCCAAACACACAAAAATTAGCCTTGGATAAAGGAGAAAAACTAGAAAAACTACACATAGAAAATTTACTTCCATTTTACAAAGGGGTAAATTTTGTCCTCCTAGGAATGAAACAAATTGAAGTGCAACCAAGAAAATTCTTGAACATTATTAGTTGGCTGACTTATAAACAAAAAGCAAAATTGTTGCTATTTTGAAACAATATTTCAATCCCTTTACATGGAATTACAAGGGTATATCAAGATTTTATCTTGATGTAAGCACTTAACATCTTTTGGGAATTGGTATTTAATTGTTTCAAGAACAGATTGACAAGATTTTGCGGACTAGGAGCCATGGACAACACTTGATTGAAGAAGTTTTCGGATATGGAGCGAGTGCTTCTTTCTCCCATTGGTAATTCATGGAGGATGTTAGTGGTGAATGGACATTGCCTTCGGGTATACCATGCACCATTAACTAAGGAGGAGTTCTTGAAGGAGATTCCATTGGATGTACACATAATGGAAGAGAATTTCTCTTCAATATCGATTCATAGTGATGATAAAAATTCCGACAAAAAGAAAAAAAAGAAGGAAAAAAATACAAGAAAAGCAAAAAGAAGAATAGTCTTGTTTGTGAACTTCCTTTTTGGGTACAAGCAAGACAAGAAAATTTGAAAAAAAAAGAGAGAAAAAAATTTGCAGCAAAGGCATGTCCCACAAAATGGGGATACATGAGGACAAGCATCAATTTCAGCAAGAAAGAGGAACAATGGAGCCAATACTTCATTTCCAACAATAAGGAGGCAATGATGATGTAAGAAGATTCTTACTGGTCATCTAGTAAGGAAGGTTGCATCAATGTTGCATGTTTCAACAGAAAGAGATGGTGTTTTCATACAACAATTGACATGTTTTTGCGGAATAAGGATTGGTCTTATCCAAATAAGAGTGAGATATGTTCTCTCTCATTGAAGCACTTGAAAAAAAAGAGGACAGAAGTTGGTTGAAAACCAGAAATGGCAGCCTCTTCTGATGAAAAAAATGAAAAAAAAAAGATGAAAAAAAAAAATGAAAAAAAAAATATATAAAAAAATGAATAATTCAATAGTGAAAACCTTCTTGGAGGCGCTACTGAGTTGGCTTGCATGAAAACCAATTTTTCGGCATGCATTGCCTTGTTGATCTACCCATCATTGTTCCACCATTGTACAAATCTCACACTGCACATGTGTTATGTTTGTTTATGTTTTCGAGATAGCCTCGCTAACAATCATCAAAAGCGACTTGTAAGGTGCATGACCAATTTTCAGGATAGTAAGGTATGTGTTTCTTGCATTTAATTCATAGTAAACATTTAGCATTTAGTGTATGATAGTCGGTATTTGGCATAAACTATTCATACAATAGTGACAAGTTGAAAAAAAAGGAACATGTTCAAGATGTCAAGAAACACCCCCTTATGCCCTTAATTGCATGGAAATTTCAAAACTATGCAAAAACCTCGATTTTGGGATAGACATGGCAGCAATTCTATTTCAATTTGTAGGGCAAATTTTAGAAGGAGAACTGCAAGTTTATATCTCATAATTGTCCGATAAATTGAAGGAGGATAATCAACAAAATGCACCCGAAGGTTCTATTTTAGTACTACTGGAATAAAAAAGCAACATACAAAACAAAGAATAGCATCTAAACAAAAGGATGAAGAAGGGATTTTTGATGTTATGGAAGGCTTATACACTCTAGATATGGACCCACAATAGAATCTGTAGCTAACTTTTGCATAGGAGGTCATTTCTGCATTTTTTGAAGATCTTCGGAATAATAAGATATCTTCGAATGAGAAATGCAGTCTCTTCGGAATGAACAGACATCTTCAGAATGAGAAATGCAGTCTCTTCGAAATGAACAGACATCTTCAGAATGAGAAATGCAGTCTCTTCGGAATGAACAAACATCTTCGAAATGAGAAATGCAGTCTCTTCGGAATGAACAGACATCTTCAGAATGAGAAATGCAGTCTCTTCGGAATGAACAGACATCTTCGGAATGAGAATATAGTCTCTTCGGAATGAGCAGGATATCTTCGGAATGAGCAGAAACTGTACCAGAATTGTTGAAAATGCTACAGAATAGCAAAAAGAGTAGGGTACATCAAATATTGAGGTTTATAAGGCTCTACCACAAGTAAGTACATCCCTCAAGCATTTCAAATAATAAAAAAAAAAATTCAATTTTGTTCAAAATGTGCAAACAACAAAAATAAGCATTCAAGCTGAAATGTTGTTAAGAACAGAAAATTCCATGAGTAGTAGTGCATCTGCAAAATACGGTTCCACAATAAGACTATTGCAAGATGAATCATATGATATCAAGCCTTTAAGAGGTACCTTGCAGCACTAAAACTTGTAGAAAAATAGAAAAAGAATCATACATGTGCTTAATTGCAAAATACTTGATATAGTGCAGCAAGGAGGAATTTCTCAGTTAGCAGGTAGCAAAGGATGTTGTTCACAAGAATAAAACCTGCATATTACTATGGCCTACTAAGATGCATGAGGGCATGCATCGATTCAAGTTGGGGGGGATGATGAGGCCCAAAAATGCCTCATTATTGCACAATGTTTGACTACCATATGATAAGTTAATTGCCAAATAGTTGACTAAAATATACTATTTGTTAAGTGTTTACATGATTTTATGTTAGGAATACTATATCTCTATTTTTGACTATTTTCAGCATTTTGTGACTGATTTTGCTTGATTAAGTAGCAAGTAAGAACATGCATTTCAATTAACCAAATGTGGTATGCTGATATCCATTAACTTCTCAATGGTTTTTGAATGTTTTCCTGCCCTTCAACTTGTTTCAAATCCACATTGAAGACAAAATTTTAGGACTGTCATAAATCTGAAAATCTAGAAAAAACAGCCATATAAAAATCAGCAAGTTGTCACTTTATAGGAACACCTTGAAGTTGTCAAGAAAAGCATGAGGATATGGATGGAATGAGTTCAGAAGGACTACAGAAGACATCTGACCTATTTAGAAGCATTCCCACATGGTCTAAATAGGCAGCAACAGGGTATAACAGAGCAGAGACAATTGTGCAGCATTGTTGCACTATTTCAGCATGGTTACTTGGTGAATGAAGTGTATAAATTCAGTAGCAACTTGATGTACTCCTTCATGTTGATATTTGAATAATTTTTCCATGTTCTAATTTGTTTGAATTTGCAAGAAATGCCAATATTTTACAACCGTGCAGCAGAACTGGAAAATGCAGTAATTTACCATGTAAATTCCAAGCAAGCTACCAATGAATGGCAAGGCATGAAATTCACATCCAAGGAAGAATGAAGACTATTGCAATCTGATCCTGAGGGCTAATCCACCTTAGAAATGCAGCCAAAACCATTTGGAGTCAACACAGTTGGTCATTCTAAAGATCTTCGAAATGAACACAATGTCTTCGGAATGAGAATTGCAGTATCTTCGGAATGAGCCACTTATCTTCGGAATGAAAATAGAATGTACTTTTTGACTTGTTGACTGAATTTTGGTGGTGGAAAAGGGGATAAGAAGGTTGATAAAGTTAAGGGAAAATATCTCCCATATGATTTTTCCGTCCTTGCCATCCAAAGCCACCATTCATGGAAAAGATCAATTTTGATCCTCTTCTAGGATAAACCCAAAAAACTGCAGCATAATAGAAAGTTGTTTGCAAGATAGGAATGGCATATTCTGAAGTGGAGAATGATGTGTGAGATATTTCTAGACTCCTCCCACGTACTTCCATCACTTGAAGATGATTTCTAAGGGCCAATGACTACTACTGCAACACAAACTGTCCAAATTTGCATTTATTTCAGATCCAGAATTATTGGCAAATCACTGTAAAGCAGCACATAGGCTGATTTGAGCATGGGATATGTTGTAAATATTTATATAAATAACATAGCTCCCTCCTTGGTTGAGCTGGTTAGGAATTAGAATAGAGGAGAGTTTTCAATTGCAGCAATTAGGACTATACAGTAATTTTTTGTAACAATTTTCAGCATGTTTTGTCATCAATAAAAGTGCAGCTATTTTATCATTTTATGTTCTTAGTGTTAATTAGTTAAGGAGTGCTTTTCACCTCCTTCTAGATCAGGAAGTATGGGCCCACTTTTAGATCTAGAAGGAGGGATTTTATGGCAGGTTTTAATCTGTAATTTTGCTGCAGCAGAATTAATAGATTGCTTGCCAGATTTCATTTTCTTGTTTTTATTTTGTATTATGTGATTTATGTTTTCTATTATGTTTGTGTACAACATTTGTGTGTATGTCAGCTGACAAATTATATTACGCATTTTTCCTTTGCTTTCCATGTTTTCCTTGCTTTAGCAACTTTCCATTTTTAGCATATTTCATTTTGTTGTCAATTCCTGTAGCAGAAGCTTGACGACCTTTTGTGGCAGGGCATTGACAGGTGTTTTTAGAATAAGTTTCATTTACAAGCATCATTTCAATTATGCAAAAGTAACTAGATTTCAATTCTGCAAATGTAACTTAGGATTTCATTTCAGCAATTTCAATTCTGCAAAAGTAACTTAGGATTTCATTTTAGCAATTTCAATTCTGCAAAAGTAGATTAGATTTCAATTTAGCAATTTCAATTCATGCAATTGTAGTTAGATTTCAATTCTTGCAACTTAGAATTAGTTTTCAATTCCTGTAATTTATTTCAGTTTCCATTCTTCAGACTAGGTTTAGTGTGACACCAAAAGGCTAAACCAAAATCTGCCTCACCAATAAATGCTTGAAATCTGAATGCCTAAATTGTACTCTGCCCTAGCCTTCTATCGTAGACAGCCTTGGACACCACCCCGGATTGATAAATCATTGAGATTAAATGATGAGACTCAATGAAACTCATCAGTGTTGATGGGAGTATGAAACCCCCAAGAAAATTTTATAGGTTCACAAACTTAAATGGCTCCTCATATGAAGACACCATATGAACCAGTCCCTCATGAATATATTTCAAGCATTGAAGTAGTATCGAGGGGACACAACGTATTTCATGAATCTAAGGTCTATCGAGTAAAATGTTGTACTGCATGGCCCCTTCTATCACATGACACATTACTAAAATGGTCTTCAAACCCACCTGTACGGGTAGGATAATTGTGTTGATAGTCGAGCATAATGCATCGTTAAACACTCTCAATGTAAATGTAGTTGGCACAATGTGTGATTTAGATAGCTTCAAATGACTCAGTTCCTTGGTCATTATTATGTTGATCAATGAGCCAGTATCAATCAAGACCCTTTTGAATGGCATGCTATTCACACACATGATTATATACAACAATGGGTCAGCCATAGTTGTAGAAACCGTCCTTATCTCATGATCATAAAATTGGATCATCGATTATTGACACTATTGTACATGTCCCACAAAATTTTTGAATGTCTATGCATCCTAGGCCTGTACTTCAGTGGACCTTAAAATGTCCATAAGAGTTTCCCTATGCCTTGGGGACTACTAAATTAATTCATATATTGACAACTTTGTAGGAGTTGTCTACAGGTTTTGGACCAACCTACTCCTTAGGGTCACCACCGATCTTGTTGGTGGGCCTAGAATATTCAGTGTCGATTGTTTATTCAATGTGGTTTATATCTAGATAGGAGCATGAGGTTTATTTTATTGTTCGTATCTCCCATGCCTAGTAACAACATTGACCATGCCTACGAACCCCTGGGTAGGTGGTTTGGCTCGTACCTAGTTAACTTGACCAACGTTGTTTCGAGGTGCCTCATGATTCGATAAGGGATTCTTATAAATCCCCATATTTTGATTTTTTGGCACCTATGGATTGTGAGGCACTAAAATCTCACCCTTTTCAATCATATTTTACACTAGGTGTTTGAAATACCGACACACCTCGATGTCATGTCATTTCACTCTATGAAAGATGCAAAATAAATAATCTTGAAACCCCTTTGGTTTAGGTTGATTAGGGTATATCATCTTGACTTCGGGTAATATGATCACCTTGGCCTCACATAACTACTAAAAAATTGCCATCAGTGATTCTATCAATGGTGTGAACTGACGAGGCGGGTGTTGCTCTTTGTTTTTTCCCTTATAGTTATTGCACTTATCATACTACGCATGTGGAGGCTAGGCCTGGTAGTTCTGCTTTTGTTGCCCCTTGTCCTATTGTTGGAGATTTAATACCACTTGATTTACATGGGCCTGTTTGCCTTGATGCTTTGTGGTACTATTCTTCTATCCCTCTTTCCTATTTTTGAGCTTTAAGTTGCCCTATTGCAATTTGATATCCTTAATCACCTTGGCTTGCGCTAAATATTTTTTGAATGTAGTGTACTATTGCAGCTACAGTAGTAAAGAGATGTGCTTGGAACAATTCTTCATGAACATCCAAGTTAATTCCATGGTAGGAATGCAGAATTTCAACTTCGCCATTAATCCTCTCCACCTATTTCTGTATTGTTCTATGGGCTCGTCATCGCGTTGAGCTAGCACAACCAAATTAGAAAGATTAGCTTGTTTCTTGATTCCAAAGGAATAGCATTCAAGAAAGGCATCAGATAATTTCTTGAAGCTTGTTATACTATGCTTCTTTAGTTGGTTAAACCAATCTCGGGTAGGCCCTGAAAGTGTCATGATGAATGTGTGCAACAATAAGGCATCGTTGCTTGCTATCTGAAAGCAAGCGTCTAAAAAGCTTGTTACATGTTCTTGTGCTTCTTCATCACCCTTGAAATTATCTAACCTGGGCATGTTGAAATACTTAGGGTAGTCCAGAGTAGGCACTGAAGGATCCAAAGGCTCGTTATGAATTTTCCTTAGATTCAACTTTTGAATAGCCGCACCTTGTCTCTCAATGGCTTTAATTTTCTTTGCCAAGGTCTTATAGGTCTCTGAAGACAGAAAGTCCTCCTCCATAAGTTGATGTGTAGGTGGCTTAGGAGGTACTATCTTCCTTATGTGAGATGGAGGTCTTTGATCTTCCTCCTCTTCAGCTTGGGAGCTTTCAAGATATTCCTATTTGTATCCATCTCCCACTGTTACTTCATGTTGTCTATGCCTTTGAATATTGAGCGGCGGTAGCCGCTCCCTTTGTTTAAAAGTAATATGAGTACAAGAATCTCTATGCTCTTGGTGCATCTTGGATTGTGATAAAGCATTCCTATGCATGTGCTCTCAATGCTCTTCTTGAGGATACAGGCTAGCCCTAGCTAATCGATATTCTTATTCTACATGTTCCTTTTGAGCAAGGATACGCTCCTCGCGCATGCACTACTCATATAATATTTGTCTTATGAGCCTTTGTGCTTGAATATTTTCATCTTCGATACACTACCTCTCTAGGCGAGCATCATCCAATTGGTCTTGGAGGAGTTGGAATTTTTGCTTTGAGTCAGCCGTGGGAGGCCTTTGATACCCTTGCTCTATACGAGCAACTTTATGGGTTCTGTACCCATCAAAATGATATGCTATGCCTTTGCCTCTATCTGTAAAGATGGAATTGGCCTCCTATTATGTCCTATATTGCAAACCATCATGTGCAGATAGAAGGTGCATGACATGAGGGTGCTTGGAAGCCTCCCCATGTTCTCTAGTAGTGTGGATGACACTCCTAGTATGCTCACTCAGGGCTCGAGTGGGTGGAGCAAAAGGCTTGTAGAATAGCTACTCTAGAACACTACCTAGACCTTCTAACTGCCTAGACCACCATCGTTTATTCAATGGTGTACCATTATCTCCCACATTTGATATGTCTATGGTGATTTTGTGTGTTGGACCACACATGGGAGTATGGCTAGTTCTATGCTTGGTTGCAAGCCTATATAACTGTCCCTAAATGGGTGGGTCTCTAGTACTTCTATAATCAGAAGGTGGACCCATATATCCCCCAGTAGACTTAGTATGTAGGGGCACCAACCTGGTCCCCTACACAATAAAATCCTCAATCGATATCATGGATGCACGTGCATTGCAGGCTTGGTAATTGCTCTCAAGTGGAACACCCTTATGTTGGAAGGTTTCTTATTCTACTATGTGCCTAGAGGAGTGTACTAAAGCTCCTATATTTGGGGTTTTCTCTGCTAGCTCCCACCATGTCAAGTTGTCTCCTTGAATGCTAGCAAAAAGACATTTGGTTCGCTCATGTGGTTGAGGATTCGACATGTATTGTTGTGAACTAGTTAGGGGTTGGTCATCGGTGTTGGCTTTGGAAAATTTTAGACCACCCTATGTGTCCACCATTGTATACCTAGAGTCTAAATGTATTATTATTAAGCAAACAAGGTATACAATAATGATTATCTTGTTTTAAGTTTTAAAAGTGAGTCCTAAACTATTTGATGTGTTTTAAATATGTGGTGTATCAGTTGTAGAAACTCTTATCATGTTTTTGTAAAAAATTTTGGATTTTATTCTTGGTTTAATGGATTTCACCTATACGCTCAGAGCTCGAAAACTTGGCTATGAACTCCAAGTCGTGTAAATCCCCTGTGTGGTAATGAGGCCCACACTCAGACAAGGAGCATAGGTCCTGTCAGATCCTCACCCAATATCACCCAGTCAGCATTATACCCTCTAAAGAGGACTACATGCAAATTTTCTAGGCTACAAATGGTTCTTGGATCTGGTATTGGTCTATATATCAAGGGTTCCTAGGATTTGGACCAACGGATGGAAGTTATGCCCACCATCATTGAACCCTACTAGTGGTTGGATGCCAAGCCCAACTCACTAGCGTTTAAGTGTTTCATGGTGTGTGTGGTTATTTTTAATTTTACAAAAATAAATGCATCATGTAGCACTCATGCTCATTCTCTATATGATATACAAAATTAAATAATGTTTCAAATTTAGAGAATGCAAATTAATGTAGATGTTATTTTAGACAATGCACATAAAATGACGAATGGCCTCTAATCGGGCCTCAAACATGCAAAATGACACATAATATTTATCAAGAACACTATATTCTAGGGCGGACTACAATCAAAGATTCGCTGTTCCTAGAAACACCTTTCTAATGATGCAAAAACAAAATTCTAATCTAGGACTTAATTCATTTTAATTTTTCTTAAAATGTCCTAATTAAATTTTGTTTTATGCATTTTGGAAAAACATAGACAGTAAGAACAAAGACAAAGACTAAAATTTGGACCTATCTCAGACCCTCATTTGATGGAGATTTATCCCTCTACTATCTATTATGTTTGCTGTAAACTGCAAGTTGGGTCTACGAGCTGCAATATGAACCATGGGTTATAGCTGTGAGCCAAAAATTAGACTGCAACTATCATGTGTGGTTTGCACCTAATATCAGAAAAAACACATGGGTTAAAAATTAGGGGCATAAAATGTGGAGTTCCACCATGATCGCCATCTGTAACCACCATAAAGGCTCACACCCGAGGCAAGAATCTTGTTATTGCAATAGTAAATGAATAAGCAACATGCATAAAAGACAAAATTGACAACAAGATATATGATAAACACTTTATTTATTCATGAAGTCCAATTTGTGTTACAAATACATCCCTCTTAGGGATAATCACATTGATACAATATTACAATAAGGTTTCTTGTGATTGTAATCCTCTTCAAGATAGGTGTGATGCTCAATGTGCCTTTATAGGGTGACACGAACTGCTCTAGGGTGGAGATGCCCTCTTCTTTGTGATGGGGAAGGAACTTGATAGTTGGTTTTCCTTTGAAATTGTTACCTGTGGTCAAGAAACAACACAAGAATATCAAAAAGATAAAAAACCTCTCATGATGAGGCCCTTTTAGGTAAATTTGATAATGACATGCATAAACATGCACAATCAACAAAGTATAAAAGATGCTTCTAAACTATGCAAATCGAATCAAGAGTTATATAATAGTGTAAAGAAAGACAACAAATACTCTATGCATGGATCAGATATGTGAAATAAGGCATGAAAGTGCATAAAGAAATTATTAATGTCCTAATTGAAGCATAAACATAAAGAAGCTAAATTAACCTAATTCTATGGTCAAAAATCTGCTAAACTACCATAAAATCATGAAAACAACCAATCTAAGCTATTTAACCAGACAAAAATGGAAATAGGAAGGTGGTTATACCTCTATTGCAAACTACAGCTATGATGAACAGTTTGCACTGTAAACCATGGTTGAGAGCCATGGTTAGCACTGTGATAGGCTTACCCTCAATTCCAAGGGCAGTGGGCTTGACATCCTTGTATAATTGATGTTCAAGGGTCGCCTTTGATGTCCTTTCGATATATTTGGTGGTTGAATCATTTTATTGGGCCTTTGTTTGCTTGAATTTACACTTCTTAAATCTCCTAGGAACCTAGGGCATCCATGACTAATTGATCTTTAGAGTATTGGAAAAGTATATCTCAAATGCACGTGTTCAGTATGCAATTCGATAGGGCTTTGCTGCTCTTTTGATCAATCAACTTTGTATATCTCTTCCCCATTTGAAGGGGGTATTTATAGCATGTCCCTAGGGCTAGGGGAGGCTTCATGGAGAATCCAAGATTAAGAAGGGGTGGTTAGGATAGATTGAATGGAAGCTTCTGGAATCTTTGATCCTTCAATAACTGTATTCTAGATCAAATGGCCATTCCAATTGATTTGGCTCAAATTGGAGTTTAACTAAAATTTAGTTAAGATCATAGGTTACAGTTGTGGTTCAGACTACAAAAAATAGGTGTCAACCATGGTTTAGCCTATAGACAGTAGGTTTGGGCTGCGATTCAGACTGATTAGGCCAAGGTGCCCAAATTGAGTGGTTAAAACCACTACTCTATCTTGGAATCTATCCAAGACCTTCCATATGGTCTTCTAGCATGTCCATATGAGTAGTCACATTCGACATGATGCATTTTAGGTGTCTACAACCATCATTACCACTACGAGGTCTACATTACCAACAAGCTTACCAATCCCCAAGGCTATTCCACTCTTCCCCCTCATCATCATGACCTCATCCATTCTCACGTGCATACCAGGCCACTCCATACACACTAGAGTCTTTATCACCACCTTCCTCAATATTGTCACCTATAGTAAATGACATATAATATCTCCTTTCCCATAGCGAGGATCTCAAGATATAGATGAGCCATTATCATTGTCATGTTCATCCACGCCAGTATCCCATGGCTCGTGCATAGTCACCTCCATGTAGATCCATTCCTTGACCTAGGATTAGATCCACATCAGATTCTTGACCTACACTCCCACTGTGAGATTCCCCTTCATCCCACCCCTGTTCACCTCCACCCAAACCATACATTTACCCTATGACTATGCCATTCATACCATTATCAAAAATATTTTATCATCTCATGCATTAGGGCCTTATTTATTTACTTGAGATTCAACCCATAGACCCCTCGTGTCCTAAACCGCGTAACTACCATAAGAACCAATATTGTATCTATAATTGAAAACCAGGTCATGACATTGAGGAATGCTAAACATTCAAAAACTTGGTCCACAACATGTTGCATGGCAATCAAACTCCATCACCTAAACGTTCCATCCTTTATAGCCGACTTGTGAGTCCTCCATGCTGCATCATCCCCAGAACTTTGCTACCTCATGAAACATTAATAGTGCCAACCCGCTACATTCACAACATCTCCAATCACACCACTTACCGAAGTCTAAGCCATACCATCACTTCACCACCTCATGCCCTACCTGACCCACGGTAATTTTCCTATCAGTATTTCCTGTATTTTCTTCCTCCTTCTTTCTTCCCCTTCTTCTTATTTCCTCATATAGTTGTATGGTCATGATTTGAGTGGCTACATACCTACATTGATCTACCCCCCATTTCTTCTATTATCTTTTTGACTTTGGCAATCCTATTTTCTTACTGGTTGCCAAAGACTACTTCTTCTAAAGTTCTTCTAGTTGTACATTCCACCTTAATCCATTTCCTCCTTTCGATAGTACCGCATGCATCTAGCATACTACAACTTATATACCTACTACACACACCCCACACGTTGAGGCAACCATTATTACAACATCATGCTTTTTTGTCATCATGATACACCATAGTCATCTGTAAATAATTTTTCTAAACTTCTCTTTCTAAACATCGTAAATTTCCTCTTGTAGATAGTGCATTTCTCCACTTTCATCTTTTACATTACACCCATTGCACATATCCATATGTTTTTCATGTTAATTTTATTTTAAGTTTGTACATTATTCCTCTCAAACAAAAAAATAAATGCACCTTCAATAGGAGTAATACATGCACTTGTTAGCATCACTACCTGGATATCCATTCCACCTTCTCAGGAGTAGGGTTCGTGTTAATATTTGACTACTTACTAGTCTATTCAATAAAATATCATCCCTAGCTGACAGGTTTTACATTCTTCTTATGGTTATTTAGGCTAGTTCAACTTCTCTCATGAACCATTCACAACAGGTTACACATTAAACACATTTTGAATCTAGGAAAGAAGACACCTTGAGTAGATGTCGCCATCTAGAGAACAGTTTCCCTCACTCATCCTATCACTTGCATGGTCAAAATACAACCTGGAGATAAAAAAAGGGATAAGTATAAGCAAAAGAAAAATATCAGGGCAAAAAATAAAATCCAATGCCCATAGAATAGAAAGATTTAGAAAAATAGAATAGAGAAAAAGAAGAATAGAAAAGACAAAAAAAAATAGAAAAAGATAAAAATAGTACCACAATAAATAGGTTAATAATAGATGAGGGGCATAAAACAAAAGAAAAAGCCTCCTGATATCACCCATAGTATGCTTCATCACCTTTGATCCTTAGGTTTAATATAACACCATGGGATGATTTCCATCTCTAGCAATAGGCTCCAAGAGCCTGCCTACGAGTGGAATAGTCTTACAAGTGGTGATATATCTATTGCATTAGCTATCTGCTTTTGTACAGATCACTATTCATGCATGGATGAGCTAGTTAGTTCAATTGCATCTACAATAGGTTAATCCTATCTACCTTAAAATGGATAAATTAACCTCACTCATTTACACACACAGGTCCATGATAGGTTTTGAACCAGTCCGACTAGTTATGATTTGCAACATAAACTCACACAACTTTGGGTCTAAATTTTGATTATCAAAACTACATTGGTCAAAGCCATTACATACCTCCTATACCATCCTACATATCTGAGATAATGGAATGGATAACATCCATATAGATACATGCATCTATGTTACACAGATTCATCAAAGATCACATTATTATATTTTCGCTACATGCATCACATCAAAGATCACATTTTTGCATTTACATTACAAGCTTCACATTAGTTACTAAATCAATGCATTCATCATGCATATATTATCTCACACTCCATTATTGCATTTACATTATATGCATTCACTACAAATATCATTTCACATTTTATTACTTCACACGACATTCAAAATAAAATCATGCAAGTCTACTCTACCATGTACTCACACTACAGTGTGATAATAGATCTAAAATATAATACAAATGAATATCCATTCATCATAAATAACTACAAATCATGTTATGATATCTATACAAACATAATGATAACACATTGTAAAAACCATAACACATGTATATAACAACCGAAATCAAAATGTATATATATATATCATCCATCAAAAATATTCGTAGGATACAAACTAGGACCATCACCCATCATCCATCATCTAAAAATGCCTATAGGCTCAAATAAATAATAATCCTAGCTACCACTAGGAGTCTCTCCATGTCCCTCATAGCTCAACCACATCTCTATAGCTTTGCTCAACTTCATCCTAGCTCCTACAACTTGAACCATAGTAGGTGGATCTCACATCTCAACCTTAGTACCCGCCCACTCCATCGAAGTAGCACTACACTGGCTATGATGAGAGGGGACCATACTCATGATCTTGACTCATATTGAGTCATCACCTAGCTATAATTATGAAGTGTGATCCCATGCACTATCAGAGTAGAGTCACACAATGACCTCTTCATTGACTCCACAACCAACTGACATGTCAGAATCTCAATACCTAGGGAAGCCTCCTCCTGTGCCTATCATAGGTTGAGCATATCAACCCTCATATGCTCTAACTCTATCCTGTGCCTCTCCTCCTATATATGGAGCTCAGTATCCAACTTGTGAACCCTATATCATATCTCTTGAGTCTCCACATCTACATCCTACCTCTCCTGGACATCGAAGAGAATATCCTCCATATTTGCAAAAATACCAATCTCAATGGTGTCATCCACACCACCTCTAGAAATGAACACACCAACCTACTCTAAACCACCCATAGTAGAAAATCCACCACATCCCTCTACTACCCCAACTACCTATCCCATGGCCATCCCACCCTCCATAGGATCTGTCTCATTGGCCACACAAACCTCCTCCACTCCTACTCCCTAAGTGCTCAGCATGCCACCTAAGCGTCATCACAAATTATATAAAGGAACCTATATTTCATTGCTAGCTACATCCTATGACCTAGCCTGAGTCCCCCTCCCAGCTCTCTCCTCTGGTGGAGGTACCCCAACATCAAGTGCCACCCATAAATCAACAACACCTCTACTAGGCATCCAAATCTACATAGCCCACCAGGCCTCAAACTCGGGTGTAGTACTGACATTATCTACATTTGGGATAACCATAGGTGGGTCACTCTCATAGACCTAGGGTAGAACCATAGGAATCTCCCCCTATAACCTCATCAGCTAAAATACATGACAGGAGCCCCTGGAATATCCTGGTGCAATCCAAACTACCGCCTCATCCAATCGAATTGGAAATACTTGGTCTACCGAGTATATTTCCCCACCAACCATTGGCATTAATGAATGGTGTGCAACTGCTCACCATACTCATCCCATGTCACCCCACCCAACCAAGACCTCCACTTAATTTCAACAGGTGTCAAGTCTCCAAACTTACCCCTCCACAACAAAGGATCACCCTCATGCGACCTCTTAATACCCATATCTACCTTTGTACTCCACATCAAAGCATAAGGTAAATACTCCTTATCCCTAACATGAATAGGGTGAGGCAATAATGATGACCTCTCAATGGCTATGTGCTCCCATGCCCATACCTACAACAAGGGAGTCCAAATCAAACCCATCCGCCTCGTGCGCACAACATAGTGTAACTTTCTGTACACCTGGGCCAATAGTGCAGGTGCCCATGCAAATACAACCCTATGCTCAACCATGTCACTCACCACATCTAGCATATTCTAAGTGAAAAATACCTTAGATGTATCAGGTAATGCATAGGTGGATATCATCATCATCGTAACACACTGATGCTTTGATATCTTATCCTTCAGCTAAAAATACTCATAATCCATTTTCTAAGCATCGATATCCTACCATCCCTCAACAAATAACCATTCCAACACTACCACATTACTATCATCTGATGCTACTCTAACTAGAACACCCTCAATTGACAACTTGTAAATCTAGTATATATCCTCTAATGTGATCGTCATTTCCCTAGTATGAAAATGAAAAGTGTTCATATCTGCATCCCATATCTCACACAACGTGGATATATATGCCTGGTTGGCATGTATACTCTTGCACTCCCAAACACCCCAGAACCATATATCATCCAACCACTCAAGATCATCATCATTGTTCATCGATTCATCAAAATTACTCTTCATATTTCGAACATGATGTCGGGGCTCAAGCATCTTCACCTATTCATTCACAAACAAACACAACAAAACATACATTTGTCATCAATACAACGATACAATCTAATAAAAATCCATAAAACAAATTTACAAGTTAAACTATTTAATTTGACATGCACTTCGAGACATAAACAATGCACAAGTCATATATCAAAATATATCAACAAAATAATCACATATTTGGATACCCATTTTGTTATTTGATGGTAAAATTTTGAACAAATATGAAAAATAGTACATATTTGGCTTCCAACAGTCAAAAATAAAATTATCCACATACTCACTGTGGCACACAATTCAAAACACAATCAATTCATACAACATACAAAAACAAAATACATTTTTGAATACCCATTTGCCCACTTTGCAGTAAAAATATCAACAAAATTCAAAAAAAATATACCAATCAACACAGATTTCAAGGTCAATTTCACCACATAAACACCAAAATGAAACACACATCAATCCACATAATACAAAAATAATAGTCATATTTTTGAACACCTATTTGCCCACTTCACAGTGAAAGTTCAAAAAGATATGGAAAACAGTACAAATTGGGCTCTCCACAACTCATTTTTAATTTAACACTACCTACATCTTGGCACACAATTCAAAAGCAGGCCAAATGAAATCATCTACAAAAACAAATAACATTTTTGGATACCCATTTTGCCCTTCTACAGTGAAAATATTGTTAGTTTCTACAAATACTATCTTTAAGGTGGTAAATCTAACAATCAAAGTTTACTACCTTACACCCAAAAACAACACAGTCTGAAAAACAAGCCAAACAAAGGTAGAAAAATATAACAGTCGCATAACGGAATACCCATTTCTTACTTTTGCGGATAAAATCAAATAACATATCAACAACAGTACACCATTGCTTCAAAAATGGATGGTCAAACTTTACATCTACTCTACCCATTACCCGGTCAAACTAGCATGAAATAATGTCAAAACTAGAAACAAATCACATTTTGGGTACCCATTTGGCTAGTTTTATACTACGTGTGCAAATTTCGATTAAAAATCACAAAAATTTTCAAAACGAGACAAAAACCCCTTAATTTACTTTTCTCTAGAAAATTAAAATTACAAAAAATGAGACAAAGAGGACCACTTACCACTAGATCCCCATACCTGCTACCAACTCTAGGTCATCCTATCACCATCTTGGCGCTTGAATTCATCAATTGCCTCATCCACGTGTCTTCGAATACTCCGCTCGAGTGCTCCGCGTAACTTGTCATCATTCAAATGACCCCCTTCCACCTAAAAATTACTTTAAAAATAACTAAGACCCTAATTCACCCCCTGCCCTATGATTTAGGCCTAATTCACCCTCTACCCCATGAATTAGGATCCAATTTGCCCCCATATCACGAATTCATATGACCCCCAAATATATTCAAATTCATTCCAAAGCCCTAGGAAATCAGACAACTTTCCTCTAAAACCCTAGGAAACCTTCTAAACTATCCTCTCATATGTTTTTTCATCATTTTTCATCATGCATTGGTATTCTATCAATCGTTGCATCACCAAATCACCACATTCTATTTACCTCATTACCGATTCCTCGTTTGAGGGGGTATTCATATCCAAAGTCAGTTTTACATGCAACCAACCAACTAAAAATCCAAAAGCACGGATATCACATCTATCTACACAATTTTTTGTTGAATATTATCTTATGATTATAATCTCAATCCCAATCAGATATTTGTTATATCATGAGAGCTATGAATTTTTATGGAGAAATTAATCTAAGCATTCAAGTATGTCGAGTACACAACCAATGATACGTTTGATGTAATCCTAGTGCAATATTTGGAAAAGTATTTCTTAACCATGCTGAACTAGTCACGTTTGAATAATCTGAATGTCCCTTTAGCTCAAATGGTTTGACACTTGTCGCCATGTTCTCAGCAATCAATCAATAGTAAATAGGCATTTGTTCTATTTGTACTTTTGAAACATGCTGATCTGGTCGCAAAAGCAAAGTAGTCCAAATTTACCTACCCAAAGCAATTAGTATGACATTGAAAATATCATACAGACTCAGAAAAATCACTGCGTTCCATCCGTAATTATCCATTTCCATTTATTAGTATTATTTTCATTGTATTTTATCCCTTTCCTCTTCTCTTATTCTCCTTCCTCCTTCTTGGATATCGATCAAGTTGGTATGGTCACACTTTGAGTGATTACATACTTTTGATTGGATCCCATTCTCCTTCTATCCCTTCTCTTCTATACAAACCCTTCATATTTTTGTATTAACCTATTTTTCTCACAATATAGTACAAAAAGGGGTAAAATGTAGATACCCAAAAGCTGCACATTGCTATACCTATGTACTTGTAGATCCTTTTGGACACTTGTAGGTTCACATAGGCCATCCTAGGTACCCCTAGGCTATTGTAGACTAGTGTAGACTATTTTAGATCATCCTAGACATGCATATTGTTGTAGTCATGCGTAGTCGACCGTAGTCATGCGTATATCACCATAGATTATCGTAGCATTGCATAGACTTCCATATACCACTTTTCTAGTTTTCAAGTCCAAAACCCTAGTAAGTTAGCAAAATCACATAAAAAACCTCTCCCATGCATCGGGATACCTTCCATCAGATTCCCAAGGTGATACAAAGCATATTTGCACTTAATTGAGGCCCCCACGGGCTATTAATTGGTAAAAGCAATTATCAAGTCAATTATTAAAAACTAATTTAATTTTGACTTCACTTAAGTCACTTTTTTAGGGAAAAATTGATTAATTAAACTCATAATCCTTAATTAACACTAATTGCACCCTACCACATGTGTGTAATTAGGTTTAGCTAATATATTTTTCTAAGAACCCTAATCAAGCCCCAATTTGACTTAGGACATCCTAATCCTGATTAGACCTAATCCTTTCTCACACATGTGTGAGGATAGGATATTTCCTAAGGAATGTGAGGCTTCCACCTCACAAACCCTAACCTAAATTTGGTTAGAATTTAGCCTAGGATTAGTTTCCTTAACTCTCCCCTACACCTTACCATTTTATATATATAGTGGGCCCAAACCCTCATTTATCTATCTATCCATATTATTTCCAAAGTACATAAACTCTACCAAAATACAGACCGAAGAACATCAAAGTAGATAAGAACCTACACATCGATATTTCAATAGCAAAGAAACCTATCTATTGAATGATTTCTACAGAACATCACTTAGGGTCTAATTCACCCCCTGCCCCATGAATTCGACACCAATTCACCCCCCAGGTGGTGAATTGGTCCTAAAGGTCCCAAATCAGCTCAGATTTGGGAGGTAAGCTTTATTTTGTCATTTCATGACCTTTTGCACAATTTATTTCATTTTTTATCATGTTTTTATAGTATATTTGTCTTTCTAAATATAGGGCCTGACTAAGGCAAGCCCCCCAATGAACTAACCCCTTTTTGAAGGTTTTTCCTAGAACCAAGGAGGGAAAACAACTACAAACTACAACCCTGCGGTGGTATGCAAGCCCATCTAAACTAAGGAACAAAAAATGACAACATTAGGCCTACAATATCATTTATGAAAAGAAAATAATAAAGGGGAGTTTTCCCCCATTGTAACCTATACACTCTTTACATGAATAAAAATACATTTTCCTGAATAACATTTGTCATTGATATGTTGTTAGATCAAATGTATCTTTTTGGATGTTTCAATTTATTTTTAAGTGCACACACCTACGATTTTGCCAAGTGCAATTTCTACCTAGCTATATGCAATTTATTTTTCCTTGAGAACAAATGGCATACAAGTCTATCTAAAAAGCATTGTAAATCTGACATTGATGCAATGATTGAAAGTGAAATATGGAGTTTATGCTAACATGTTGTTTTCTTTTCTTTATGTTTTTCATTTTTCAATTTAATGTACTAAGTACAAAATGATTTAACTAAATTCTATGTTTTATCTTTTCGTTCTTTGGAATCTTTTGATTAAATGCAATGATATAACTAAGTTTGTATATTTTTGTCCTTTTGTGTTTTTTAGCTAGTATGATTGATGTGAACAATGCACCTAAGTTTAAGTTTTTATCCTTGTAAATGATCAATAAATGTAATGAGTGTAAAATAAAGTTATTAATTCTATGTCTTTTTTTATGTTTTCTTTTTATTTTTCAACTAATATAAAATATGATGTAATTAAATCTATGTTTTGATTATTTTCTTTTGAATTTTATGCTGATGCTTATAAAACAGAGAAATAGAGACCTAAAGCATGAAATATCAAAGAAAAAGTAGGTTTAGATACTTACCTGATCCAAATGCTTGCTTTTATATGAATTCAGGTGTTAAAGGAAAAATTTAGATGTTTCAGTATGAATTCAAATTTTTGAATTCATTTGACAAATTTGAATCAGTCAAATATATCAAAAACCTACAATTTCAAAATATGCAACACTAAAATTTGAAACTAGGGGTGGGGTATCTACTTTAGTAATAGTAGATCATGATTTGTAATGGTTAAATCCCCTCAATTATTTTAGAAAATAAAGGATCTATGGATATAATACAAAATATGTAAAATTAAATGTAGTAAATACAGTAACAAAGTAAGATGCAGTGGAGTAATTAAAATAAGTAGAAAAACACTATGTAAATATGAATCAAATTGGTAATCTTACAATTAGAATTTTTACCCCAACATTAAATAGTGTGATTTTGGGCTTTATGTATGTTTTCAAAATTTACATATGATTTCGAATGTCCCCGAATTCATAGTGAAGAAACAAATTTCACAATATCGCCTTAAGGGCCTTTACTTGCAGTATATGTCACTTTTAAAGCATGCATTCAAAGGGAAGTGTGCAATAAGTAATCTATGTGAAATGAAGCGAAGTATATAATAAAAATGTGGATTTATCCTTGCATTTATTGATTCATAGCTTCAAAGTAAGATTACAAAACATCCCCTTGAGGGCTTTACAAATGTGATACATTCAAATTTTACAATTTCCCAATGGATCTAGTCCCTTGGAATGAAGCCTTTAAGGCGATTTTAACACAGGTTGTGAAACTTGTTTCCCACGGCCAAGAGACAATATTGGGTTTGTATTGAAGTTTTTACTTAGCTTCTTAGCTCCTTAGTTCCTTCCCTCTATTGATAATACCTACACCTACACACATGATATTTCAAGAGGGTCAGTAGCACCTGCATATCATAGAGAAAAGCCTTAGAAACATGAAGAAATGGGGTCAATATTGCAATATAAAAGTGATATATGTGCATAAAAACTGATCTACAGTAAGCATGAACATATTATAATATAATATAAATAATAATAACCAGATTTGGAAGCAATATTTAATGCAAAACTAAGTAGAAACAGTAGCCGCTCCGGGGTGAGCCATGTAGACCTACAACATTGGGGACTCCAAATACCAAACCATAACACCTCCAAATGATCTCAAATTTGGACCATAGGTTAATATAGACATCCTAAGGATGTCTATGGAGGAATTTCTCCAAAATTTTCTACAATTTTGGGACCGTCCCTATGACGTACGAGGGTAGACTACTGATCATCCTCAGGTGGGGCAGTTACAAAATTGTTTTAGTTTTACCACCAATCCTCAAGGGTATTGGTACAAAAATGGTTTGGGAGTGTTGTCGACAGATGGGTTCAAGTTGTAATAAAATTTTGATAGTTTTGTATTGGTAAATCAGGTCCTATTGCCCCTGAAAGCACCTTCGAATGAAGAGGGTTTCAAGGTCAAGAGGTAGGCAAGATTAGGTTTCAATTTGGTTTGTGAGGGTGTGGTTTCAAATGAGCAGCACTTCATTGCTCCAAATGCTATTATCCTCTCCTTTAGAATGAGGTTTTAGGCCTCCTTTTATAGCCCAAAAGGGCATCTAGGGCCAAATGACATCTTTGCCATGTGAGGCAAGTGATGCCACTTGTCCTAATTGTGTCATTGATTGAGGAGGGGAAGGTTACCCCTTTGGGGCTCCCAATATACTGCCCTATAGTCCATTAGCAGGAACCCAATCAATCTGGGGTGATTGGATGTGCTAATGGTAGTCTTGTATTACCTTTTAAGGTGTCTTTTGACTTTTTCAAGGGTCCAGTTAGGGGTCGTCCCACCCAGGGATGATTTTTGATGGCTGTCCTTGGGTGGGACGATCACCAACTATGATCGTCCCTGGGTGGGACGATCACCAGTAGGGGCCCTAAGAATACCCCATACTACTAGGAACCCTCCAAAATAAGTTTTGGAAGGTTTTAGAAGACTTTTGCTAGCCTAGAGAGGTGTATAATAAGGCCATATGTTGTTAATGAGAGGGCATATGCAATGTGTTGATAGTCTTATTCGATTTATGTGATTTAGGTGTCTATAGATACTCCATTTTTGGGATGCGAATGTGAAACAAAGCATTGAGCAAAAATAGATCACTAAATCATCGAATGATCAAGGTTGTTCATTAAAATAATCAACTCTGGATGCCTTCATTGTGGAAAATCATACATTCTTGGAATCCTTTCTATTAACATAGTCAAAGGATTGATTGCAGGTATACATTTCAGCCGTGCTATAGTAACAGTATTATGGGGCTTAGGGAATACTAGGTATTGGTGCATTATATTCTTGTAAACATTTACATGGGTCAATTACCAAGGTTTCAAGGAGGTCAAGCCTATTTAATTTACTTCTTATGCTGATTCTTTACCCTAGCATGGGCTTGAAAATTTATCTTTAGCCAAGATTCTTTTGAATGCATGGAATTTTACACTTCTGAGTGTTTAAATGTTGATTCACTTTTTGAGTTCAATATGATGACTACCCCCTCAATAAATGAGTCGATGAGGAAATGAAAAATTATAAAGTGATGAGTCACTTGAAACATATGAATTAATTAGGGTAACTCCTTTATTTTACCCATGGTACTATATACCTGTTTGGAGGTGATTTTCAATTATTTTAATGAATAGTTTTGGAAGCAAAAGGCCCAATATCTCATTACCGTGGGGAGGTACATCCATTTAGGCCTTATTTAGGAGTAAAATAGAGTCTTTTTATGCATCCAAAATTATTATAGGTTCAGTATAGATCCCTCTCATTTTCTTGACCAATCTGCCTTATTTTTGGTGGGTTTTTGGCCCATTTTTTGATATTTTTGATGTTTTTAAGTGCACTTTTCTTATGACCATCCAAGGGGGGATGAGGGAAGTATTTATGAATTTCCCATGGTGGTATGGCCATCCAAAAGTGTTCTCATCCCACCCAAGAGCGGTCGGCTTCTTTTGGAGCTATAAAAGGCCAAAAAGGGCCATTTTGGCTCATTTGTGCAACTTTCTTGGAGAAGTTGGAGAGGAGAGGAGGTAGGAGAGATTTTTTTGAAGTAGAGAATTGCTAAAATCTCAACCCACAACATGAGTCAACCAGCAGACGCATTGGGCGGTGGAGCCAGTGCGAAACGGGTATGGATTACATTCTTTCTCTGCCCTATTTTATTGAATTTTTGCAATTTATGCTCTCATTTCATGACTACAGACACACCCATGATTTAATAAACTTATGAGTACTGAAATACATAAAATTAAACCTTATAAATGCTTTATTTGCAAAATATTAGGGTTAAAAATAAATTTTTTTAATATTTTTAAAGGTTTTTAGGCCATTTTTTGTGAAGTGGAAGTCAATCTATTATCAATGATAAAGATTTATTTATACAAATATTAGGCTAGGAATATCCTAACTCGTTACCATGAATATAGGTAAAAAAAATAACACTAATCTACTAACAATATATGCGCTAACACTATATTGTTAGCATAACTAACCTAGGGTAGGAATAATAACCAAATAGGGTAATAATATAGTTACCATAGGATGGTAACTCTAACATCCCCCCTTATTACATTATTTGGGTAATTGAATAACTACTAGCTATGCTAACATCCCCCCTTATTACATTATTTGGGTAATACATATAACTGCCCCAATACAGTGAAGAAGAAGAAGAGAAATGAAAGAATGGTGGCTCGTGCTTTGTCTTCGACTCTGGCTTTGGCTCTAAGCATACCTCTGGAATTGTACCTTTGGGTCTATCTCAGGATTTGCCTATGAATCTACCTCTATATCATTGCCTCTGGGTCTGTCTTTAGGTCTGTATTTGGGTCATTATCTCTGGGACTACCACTCGGTCTATCACTGTATTTGCCTTGGGGTCTACCATAGGTTTTACCTTTTTGGTAGAAGACATACAACATTTATTTCATCATGGTCCATTGTGTGAGATCTGTCCATCCACAATCTATATGAACCTTGTTGGCCATACAAAATTTCTTTCATCATGGTCCATTGTTTGACCTCTGTTTCCTCACTAAAGTCCATGTAGATTTTATGTTGGGCAATATCAAGAGAAATCAATGATATGTAGACTGCCCTTATGACACCTATAGGGATTTGAACACCATTCTTCTGAAGATATTCAGAATCTTTAGAATCTTTGAGAATGGATTTTACACCACTGCATAGTGTAGAATATTTTTCATCCTCATAAAAATCCATTCCTTCCATCTCTGGTGGAAAGTAAGGACCTTTAACTGATTTTGCAACATCATCAGTTTGTTTTGGGATAGTTTTCTTCTTTGATCTACCCATTCTTAAGGTGTCGGTCTCTGCCAAAAATGCACCTTTTACAATGAAAATTTTCAAAAATAATTTGACTAAGGTGTCAATCACTGCCGAAAATGCACCCTTATAAGTCTTCCTCCTTTGGTTTTACAAAAATTATATCTCCCTTGTATGGGGTTCCAAGGGGTAGCACCCCTGGAGTCCAAAATTTTTTTGGAAGTGCAAAATGGGTGCTCCAGAAGGCTTTTTCCACTGGTTTGTAAAAAATTACAATATTTGCCTCTTAGGCAGATTAGCACAAAAATGTCATAAAAAAATCCCCCTATGTGAAGTACTTCAAACAAAAGAAGTTTGCTATTTATGAAGCCTAAAAAATAGGTTTTGAGGTTTGATGATTTTATGCGAATTGCTCAATGAGGAAAAAAATCCCCCCTTCACTTATGTAGCAAAAAAATGCCCCCCTTTTTAAGTTTGAAAAATTGTTCCCTCCAATGTTTATAAAAAATAATATAAAGTTTAATTAAATTATTTTTCTAAAAAAAAGAAATATTTCATATATTTTTAAAATAATTTATTTTTTAAGAAAAAATAATTTTTTTTTTTAATTAAACAAAAAATATTTAAAAAAAAAACATTAGAAAAAAAATCAAACAAAAATTTTACCTTTGGGGGGGGGCGACGGGGTTTGAACCCCCGACCTTTGGCTGCTAAGAGGTGGCTTCTAACTAGCTGAGCTACCGCCTCGACTGGGATTAAAGGGGCATGACCCTTTAATTAAGTTGACCACCATGGCGAGAAGATAAGAGGTGGCTCCTCGCTCCTTCGATGGTGCCCTCGATGCTGGTGGCACGTCGCTGCTATGGTGGTGACGTTGGAACCCACTACGGGCTAATCCCTTTGCATCGAACAAATTGGAAAACTTGGTTTTTTTAGAATCCCCCATCGGTGTGGGCTTTGCTTACTCAAACACAACCTCTGATTATGTAAACAACGACGATCGAACAACAACTACGAATAATTATAAATTTCTATTGAGTTGGTTCAAAATATTTCCCTGATATAAAAATCATGATTTCTTCATAGCAGGTGAAAGCTATGTTAGCAATTATATTCCACAATTATCATCCACAATTCTCAAATACAAAATCCCCAACACATATATCAGAAGCCCTAGCACATACAGTGTTGTCTGCAGTCGTGGTTGCAAGAAAGTGTGCAGGCTTTACGAGCACATCAAATGTGCTTCATGGGAATTATCCCACATGTGTCACGTCGCAGCACTAGGGAGGCTTTAAAATGGAAAAGCCTTCCCTATGTTAGTATCTACCTTTGGGTAGACTATACTACCCTCACCCTCACATGAGATCTACCGATTTGTCCCGTCGCCAGATATTTGTGGATAATTTTGTCATCGGGTTGCGTTCGAGTCCAGATCCGCACATCCACATTCTAGGTTTCATCCTTAGACATCCTAACTTAGCATGTCAGGTCTGGTAGGGTGTAGGTGTCCACTCAGTAGCATCATGTACCTCCCGTTAGGCTGATCTGGAAAGTATCTATGATAGATTTGATTCACCTACCTGAAGTCGGTCCCTCGATCCACCATTTGTCTAGTAGGTTGTCCAGTGTTGTCTCCACCATGGCTGTCCTCTGTGTCTTCCATAGTCACCGTCATGGTCAGATTTGATCACCAGTATTAAACCTCCATCTAGGTCACACTATAGATCATCGTCCAGCTAGCAGAGCTAACAGCCGTGCTGTCACGTCTAGTCTCCTAGGATCTGTCCAGCATTAGTATTGTCAAGATCCAAGTCTCAGCATCTAGGTTAGGTCCTCCACTATTTGTCTGTCAGCACACATGCCTATCCATAGGATAGCTTAAGGCATCACTTAGGTGCTATATCCCATCACTGGCAGTAATAAAGGATCAGCCAGGACCTTTGTTTGGAGGCTTGCAGTCCAGAAACGAAACCTCACCAGAATCTACTCGGATTAAATCAAAATGAAACTGCTTCAAAATCGGAGTGAGGTATCCCGCTTTGATACCATGTTAAGTGGAAGTCAATCTATTATTGATGATAAAGATTTATTTATACAAATATTAGTCTAGGAATAGCCTAACTTGTTACCATGAAGATAGGTAAAAAACTAACACTAATATACTAACAATATATGTGCTAACACTATATTGTTAGTGTAACTAACCTAGGGTAGGAATAATAACCAAATAGGGTAATAATATAGTTACCATAGGATGGTAACTCTAACATTTTTAAGGGTCAAATTGACCCTATTTTACCCCTTTTTGGGGACCATCCCTGTGAGGGACGGTTACTGGTGGCCATACCTTGGTAGGACGGCTACCAAATTAGGGGTCGTCCCTGGGTGGGACGGCCAAAAATTGGGCCAAAAAAGGCCCTTTTTATGTGTTTTTTTTAGTGTTTTTATAGCAAAAATTTGCATTTTTAGGGCCTATTTGACACCCTGATTTGCATGAGCAGATAGTTAGGAGTTGGTATAGGGTACCAAGTCTCTTTCAGGTCACTAGAGACCATTTGACTACTATATATTGGTGTTGGATCGATGCCATCGTTCTAAAGCAAGTTACGTGGTTAGATCTTGTGGTGGGAGACTGTGCCTATCTGATTGCTTTGATAGACCTATGGGACCATCACACTAAAAATTTCCATTTAGCTATGGGGGAGATGGTAGTGAAACTAGAGGATGTCTATTAGACACTACACATTCTGATAGAGGGGTGCCATATACTATCTTCTCCAACTAAACGATGGGAGGTCATAGGGTCAATGCATGTTGGGAGGATGTCTTGACCAATATGATTAGTGGAGGGATTTTAGTGTCTAGATGCTACCAAGAGGGTGCACTTGGCATTAGACACACTTTTTATATTACCTTTATCAACAACATGTTGCTACCCAAATCTTCAAGAGTTAGGTTCCCATGGAACCTAATAGAGCTGGTCTTTACTCTAGTTGACTGCATAGAGGAGGAGTCGATAGTGATGGCTTGGGGTCCTATATTTATTGGCATAGTTATACAATGAAATATATGAGATCCACTCTCATGGGTAGAAGGGTTTGGGCTATAGATTTTTACTACAATCTTGGGCTTGGTAGCATATTACAATGGAGAGACCACGGGGACTATCGTGGACCACTCGAGCAGAGCTACCAGATAGGAATATTGGCTATGAAGAGCTATGGATGAGGTCACATGAGTCAGGGTGTAGTCGATGCTATGCTGGGGAGGTAGAGCACTATGCAGAGGATTTTGCATGGTTGAGGGTAGCAGAATTTGAGTGAAGAACCTACAAGGATTGTCCTACCTGGGATGAGGTTTTGACACATCTACGCCAAGTTCAATGAGGTAGGTGGTTGATAGGGTGACATGGCATAGAGTGAGAGTACTTCTATTATGATAATGTGCTATGATAGTTAGGGCTACGCTAGGGATTTATTGGTGAGCTGATGGTCTATATTCATCATGGGGATGAGAGGAATCTAGCATAGCCTACAGTTGAGGAGTTGGAAGATGAGTCATATTTTAAGGTGTCAATCTCAGACTCAGATGATGCAGGCACTACAGAGGAGTATGACACATGGTGGTTCATGTGGTAGTGGTGAGGGGAGGGACCACTAGGAGGGGATGTAGCTATGAGGACAGTGGATGTCACTAGGGGTGATCCAGATGAGAAGGGTTTTGGAAAGTCTCTATATGGTGAGGAGGTAGACACCAATGAGTGAGTTGTGCATCAACGTGTATCAGAAGACAGGATGGAGCTGATAGATGTACATGATCCAGTTGTCTTTGATGAGGGAGACTTGGGATATCAGGGTCTATAGGAAAAGTTAACAACATAAGATGCTAGGATTATAGAGTTATAGAGTGATCAAGCTTTACTACAGGTACAGGTGTAGAGTGCATAGGAGGAGATGGAGAGGCAGGTAGTAGTGATAGCTATATTTTAGGCATAGGTCGGTAGACAGGGCCCTAGCCATGGGGAGTATAGTAGTGGTGAGCTAGCTAGGATGCAGGAGGAGATAGCACATATCTAGGGTTTGGTAGCTACTTATCAGACTAGGTGTCAAAAGGAACGTGCCTACATGGATATAACAGAGGATGAGATAGTGTGCTATAAGGGGCACATACCAGATCAGGCATTAGCTATTGGATCATGAATAATACAAGCTTATACTGAGAGGGGGGGTGAACAATATAAGATCACTTTTTACTTTTTCTTCCAATTCAATATTATGCTGTGTATAGATAGTAGTATCAATAGTAGTAATCAAAGAAATGCATCAAATACCATACACAATAGAGACACCACAATTTACATGGTTCACCCAATGTGGGCTATTCCATGGAGAAAATATTTTACTAAAACTTTATCAATCAATCTCTTTGGGAATCACTTCCAATTACAATGTTTATGGATATCTATCCAAAGGAGATGTTAATCCCCTAATATCAAGTTCATGGATATCTTCCACAGGAGAACTCTTTCCCCTTCTGCTCTAGCTATGTGATCTTCTAGGAGACTCTATCTCTTTGATGCATTGATTGGTGGACCTCTCTCAACTTGAAGACTCCTCACTCAAATCTATCTTCAACTGTGTTGGATGCTAGATCTCTATCCATCAAGACTCTGTCCTCTGTACTCTATCACATTCAAAGCTCTATCAATAGGCTCACTAAGAACCTACTCAATAGACTCACACAAAACCTGCTTAACAAGCTCACACAAAAATTGTCCAAAACTGCTCTAGCAAGCTCACCAAGAACTTGCCCAAAACTACTATAGTAATATCACCAAGAACTTGCCCAAATATACTCCAAAAATCTCACTAAGAACTTGTCCAAAATTGTCCCAAATATGTCCATAAATCTGCCCACAAAACTGTCCCAAATGCCTTCTCAAAGTCTCAACCAATCATGCTCAAGTAGCACTCAAATCTCATCCACAAATCTATCAAGGCAAAGCTCAATGATGAACTCAACAATGAATGGCAATGTACTCTTCAATGGATGATAACAATGATCCACAATAATCTCAACTCAACTCAACTCATAGAATCATAAAGAGAATTGTTAGAGACTCAATATGTTCTAATCTCAATCTCAACTCAATTCAAATGAAATCAACTCATAGAAGCATAAAGAGAATTGTTAGAGACTCAATATTTTCTAATCTCAATCTCAAATCAACTAAACTCAAATCAATCTCAAATCAACTCAAGTAAATCTCATAGAAGCATAAAGAGAATTGTTAGAGACTCAATATGTTCTAATATTACTCTCAACTCAAATCATAATAATAGAATAGTTTGTTTCATAGGACTTGAATAATCACTTCACACATCACTTGACTAGGCTCAATCAACTCAACTCAACCAATCACCACAAGGGACAACTCTCTCTCACACAACCCTAGTCCAAGTATGTATCAACCAATTCAAATGTTTCCAACGATGCTCAACCACAAATCTCACAGAACAATGATACTCATGTTCTTTTCTAACTCAAGTTCTTTCACAACCAATGGGCTTAAACAACTATGCTTATACAACAAATTTTAAACACAACTCTAAACTTATAAAACCTTGAAGCATTCAATCAACCACTTTCGAAAAGGAAACCACAAAAAATACTTTTCCCTCCAATGATATTTCAAAAATCAACCATCATAAAAAATCAATAGGAGAATGTACCTGTTGTGGTTGATCCACAACACACCCCAAAATTGGGGACCCACATTTTTTGCATGCTTTCAAAGAAGACCGTAGTGGCCCAGATGCTAAAAAATTAAAGGAAGAGCAAAATACAGCAAGAAAAAGAAAGTGTCGCGATATCACGACATGTTGCTCCGTCGTGACCAGAAATGAAAAGTTGTTGCGATATCGCGACATGTTGCTCCGTCGCGGCCAAAAATGAAAAGGTGTCACGATATTACGACATATCACATTTTTGTGGTTCAAAATAGCAAAAGTAAAACTGAATGAAAAGTGTCATGATATCACGACATGTCGCATTTTTGCGGCCCAGACAAGCGAAGTATAGTAGAATGAAAAAGTGTCATGATTTCGCGACATGTCGCGTTTTCGCGGCTAAGAGCAATAGAATGCAGCATGATGAGAAAATGTCACGATATCGCGACGTGTTGTGAAATCGTGATTCATAGAGGAGAGAGAAAGACTAAGTGAAAAATGTCGGGATATCGTGACATGTCACGTTTTCGTAGCCCAGATCAGCAGGATGCACCAAAATGGAAAAATGTTGCGATATCACATGTTTCGGTCTCACGGCTAAAATGGAAAAATGTCGCGATATCGTGACTTGTCATGAAATCACGGTCGAAGGCAGCAAGAGAAGAGTCAATGCAGAAGTTGTCGCGATATCGCGACATGTCACCATTTCGCGACCTGAAGACGAGATGAAGGGCAAAGATAAAAAATGTCGTGATATTGCGACATGTCGAGTTTTCACGGCAGGAAAGTGAGGAAGGAACAAATGAAAGAAAGTGTCATGAAATCGTGACAGGTTGCGTTTTCACGATCTATCGATGGTAAAGGAGGTAAAGATAGAAAGATGTCACGAAATCGTGACATGTCTCATTTTCGTGATTCACAATGACTGATAAGCTAAGCAAGGGAAAGCATCACGATTTCGTGACAGAAAGCAACGAGATAGCCCGAAAGAGAAAAGCGTCACGATTTCACGACAGAAAGCAGCAAGATAGTACGAAATGAAAAAGTATCATGATTTCACGACAGAAAGCAGTGAGACAGCCCGAAAGAGAAAAGTGTCACGATTTCACGACAAAAAGTAGCGAGATGGTACGGAATGAAAAAGTGTCACGATTTCGTGACATGTCACATTTTTGTGGCTAAGTACAACAAAACACATCAAAGGAGAAAAATGTCACGATTTCACGACAGGTTGCATCCGCACATCCCAAAAGAGAAAAACATCGCGATATCATGACATGTCTCATTTTTGTGATACTTGTAGAGGAGCAAAGCTGCATATAGGAAAATGTCACGATATCGCGACATGTCTCATTTTTGCGATATAGGTAGAGGAGCAAAGCTGCATACTATTTTTGTCGCGATTCACGATGGGCCATTACAGAACATGCAGAAAGGCGTAGAACACGTGGCATAAAGGTGTAAGGGTTACAGAATGGTTACAGTTAGCAAGAAGATCAAACGTTTCGACGCTCGAACAAAAGTCAAAAATAATGAAGAGGCGGGGAAGATGAAACGAAGCGATCTGGGAGATGAAGCGAAGCGTCACAGGGCAAAATAGAGAGCATGGCCAAAAAGTTTAAAAGTAGAAGCACAGATTGGTACAAGGGTCGGAAACCGCTGCGAGCAGGGTTGCAGAGCTGAGGGTGATAAGCCATTCTGGGCCTGCTTTGGAGTGTTTTTCTTCCCCTTTTTCTGGTTTTGAGAAAACTAGAAATCATCTGTGATTGTAAATTGATAAATTTTAATACAAAAATTTCAGAGAGTTGCATCTCATTGGCAAGAAAGAAGGAGTTATTTTCTGCATGCAAGATTGAATGTTTATCTTTCCCCTTTCAGATTTTTAGGCTTATAGATGGAGTTAAATGCAAGTTATCTTGGTTGCTTCATGCGAATGTCTAAATCTGAAAACCTCATTCAAACCCTAGGAATTAGCACTTAGCTTATCGGGATTGTGCATGTTTTGCAGGTCCAATAGGTTAGGTTGCATGTATGGAAACCTCATATCTTCGGTTTTGTCAGAATGGGATTGCATCATCCTGAATGCATTTGATTTTCATTCTCTGCATTTTTATTTTCATTTTCTCTGCACTTTACTTTTAGAAACTGTTACTTCATTTTAATTTGCAGTCATTAAAATAAAAAACTAAAAAATTCCAAAATACAAAAAAATAGTTTCACCAGTGCATAGGTCATACTGCAGATTTCAAATATGCATTTAGAGATTTCATTTTCAGATCTGTTAGTATTTTATAAATTCACTGAAGTTACTGTGTTATCGCAGGTCATAAAAATCCGAAAATAGAAATTTCCAGTCCAGGGCCAGAATTTCATTTTCAATTTTATTTTTCATTCATGAGCCGATGATGACATTCCCTTCATGAAAATTCCAATTTCATTGAAGGAGTTATGTTTTATGGCATTTCATCAATTTCCACTTTGAAGTTACAGTGTGGTCATACAAGGGCCAGATCACATTTGCTTTATTCGGGTTCAATGAACAATCATTAAAGTTTCACGGTAAAATAAACCAACATTGCCCCTTGTTTACAGTTACTTGCAACCACTAAGGTGTTCCAAGCATTTAAATTGAATATCTTTATTTGAGATTATTAATACACATACACAAATGCTAACATAGCGGAGACCTTGGAGAAGTTACTTGTTTAATTTCTTTGCAAGAGAGGATTTGGAACCCAAATCCTATCGGAGAGTGTGTTTTCACAATCGGGTGAAAATACCACTCAACAGATTGGCGCTAGAAGGAGGGCTGAAAGGGTTTATTTCATCATGATTTTGAATGCTACATGTTTATAATTTCTTAAAAGCTTTGTATTGCTAAATATTTTAGGTCCATTTTGATTGGCATCTTTGGCCTCCTCTAACACTCAACAGATTGTGCTAGAAGGAGGGCATGAATTGGTTTATTTTATTATGATTTTAAATACTTATAATTGCTTAAGAGCTTTGCAATGCTTTTTGATTGTTCATACAGAAATAATGTGATTTGATTTAATTTTGAAAATTTTGGTCTCGACTAACGAAGTGTTGTTTCATGCAATTACTTTTCATTTGATTTTAATGAATACATCTCTTAGTTGATGCTAACTTGATTTTTTATACATTGCAGGTTGGATATTTGCTAGTCATTTCATGCTGATGTGTCGTGATTCCTTCTGTCATTTTTGACTAACAGATTTGGTTCTAAAATTACATTTTGAGTTTCACTAATGGCAACACTTGAGGAGCAAATGGTATCCCTGAGAAAAGAAATGATGTCTCTAAGAGAAAGAATGGTATCTATAATGGAGGATCATTATAAGGGTTTGTCTATACTTGTGGTACCCTATCAAATTCCTAAATTGTTATTAGAGTTTCTACGATGTTTTAATCAAGATGTGCCACTAGGATACTTGCAAAAACTGTACGTCTACAAGGATACATTATGTCAATTCCAGATTTTCTATGAGGACGTGGCTTGTAAGTTATTTGCATACATTTTGGATGATAAACCATTCTTTTGGTACAGCCAACTACCCATGGAGGTTAGGACTTCTTGGATACAACTAGAAGCAGCCTATCTTTATCATTTTGGTAATCAAGTTGACTTAGAAATGTTGAAAAATCAGTTTACCTCCATATGTAAGGAGCCTAATGAATCCTTGAGTCAATTCAATGGAAGATTTCGTGAGTTGCACTCCCAAATGTGGGAAAATTTTAACACATTAGAAGAGGAAGCCATGGAAGTATACCTGGGAGCCATACACCCCACACTTGCTTCACTCATTGAGGAAAAAATGGGTGGCTTGTCTCTAGAGAAAATCCATGAGATCTTAGAAGAGATAGAACGACAAGGTCTTGAAGAAGAAAAGGCACAACATGTTCACATGAGAGATTGTCCTTCTAAAGATATTGATGCCAACCTACACCAACCATCAAATATAGCACCCTCCACTCCAATGATATCTAAGGTAAATGATCAAGGGGATGAATTTGAATATCCAAATGTTACAACCACCTTAGATGTAGTCCAAGAGGAGGTGCAAAGTGCTAAACCAACATCCGCTAGTGAAGATTATGCAGAAATGATCTCATTCATAGAGATACATGATTATTCGGATAAAGGGGTCCTAAATTCAACAATGTTTGAAATATGTGATAGGACGGAACCTACCATAGAATTGAATGAAGTGGTTGAAAGTGAAATTGGAAGAAAACCAATAAATGAATTTGAAGATATGATAGAGTTTCACCACTTGTTCTTGGAAGATACTATTGATGAGATGTGTAAAATTAACGATCAAGAAATTCTTCACCCTCCAAATTATGATAAAATTGAATCATGGGTTACTAATTTGGACGATGATAGCCTTATAAATTTGAATTCAAGAAATAACCCACTTTTGGAAATAATTGAACCATCTAAGGAAGGTGAAGGTGAATTTGATGAGAAACACATTGATGAATTGGAAGATGTTGAAGAAGTAGTTGAACGTCACCACTTGATTTTGGAAGATGATTATTATGATGCTTGGAAGAAGTGGGAAGACTACACTCACTCCAAAACTGCTAATGAAACTTGTGTGCCAATTGATATACAGGACAACATAATCGCCTACTCAAAGGAAGATATTACAACTCTTGTACAATTTGAGGATGTTTTGGAAGAGGGTTTCAAATCTCATCAAATTTTGGAAGATTATAATGATCCCATTACCAAGGACAAAGAAGAAAGTGAATTGATGAATGAATCAAAAGATCATGCCACAAACATCATGGAATTTCATTCCATGGATCTGGATGACAATTTTTACAATGGTTGGGGGAGATATGATAATGCATTCTTTTCTCACACCCCTATAGATGAAACCCATATTTCACTTGATATGCAAGATGTTGAAACTTCTACCTCACATGAAGAGATACCATGGATAGTGAACAAAGAATTAGAACCAAATGACAAAGAGATTGATCAATTGGAAGCAACTCGAATAAGTGATCATCAAAATAGATTACTTGACATACACTTTGACCAAAAACATTTGAGGGTTGAAAAGGATGGGCATGTTTTCAATTGGGTGCCCAATTTTGGTATGTTTGATGAACAAGTAATCAATGAAGAGTATGAAGACCATGAGGTAAAAGAGGGGATTGCAAACCCCCATCAAATTTTGGTAAATAAAAATGTTCAAAAGGTAGAATCTAACCTTTTGTGTTCAAGCATCCAAGATTTAGGTGAAAATTTGCATGACCATATTTTGAATTTGAATGATGTTTATGGTGAAATGTCATTAAAGGTGAATGAAAAACAAGGTATGATTTCTAATCACACCTTTGATAACATTGTTTTAATGAATGGAAAAGAAGTTGATGCACTTGAATTGTTAAATCAAATTCATCAACAATTACTAATTGAATCTAGGGTAAAAACTTTTAATGATCCTAATTTAGTAAATATCCTAGATGCTTGTAAACTGTTGCACAAATTTGATTGGCCTAAAAACATGAATAATGATTTGGATTTGAAATTTGTAGAAATAGGCTCCTACTTACAAAGTCTTATTTTGGATAAAGAGAGCCTAGTTCTAAATCATGAATGGAATTATGAAATGGATACTTTAAAGAATAGACAAGATAAAATTGAATATCATTTATTGTCTAATCATTTTAGTATTTTAACGCTCACCTATGAGAGTACTAATGGAATTAAATCTAATTGGTGGGGTGAGCAAGGGAAGTTAAAAGTTGTTGCATGGTGTGGTCTAGTCTTGTTTTTGTTGGATTCCTACAACATTTGGCATGCATATCACGTTATATTTTTGTTGAAGTGTTCTAATCATGTTTGGGATCCAGGAAAGTGATAGTCCAAGCTTTGCATCATCTTGTATTATATTGTACATTTGTATATAGGTTTTGGTTTTTGGTTTTGGTTTGTGTTTTCAAGTTTCCTTTTTAGGGATTGCTATTTTGGTTTGGATTTAAGTTGTGTGTTGGTCCTCTGGACATGTTTGGTTTGTCTATAAAAAAAAAAAAAAAGAAAATTTGAGATGTCAACTTATGCCTAAAATCAGGAGAATATGAAACATTGGAATTGTATTGCAGAAAGCTCCACAAGTAACGCAAACACATTAAATAATATCGTTTGAAACTTGTGATGCATGAAGTTGTCAGTTTTACAAATTATGGCAACATAGGTGGTATACTCCATCCACAATTCAGAAAAGCAATGCATTCATATTACATTCCATTTTGCATATATATTCCATCTTAGTTGCATATCCATTTCCAATACAATCATTGAAAAATGTCAAATCCTCTTAGGGTTATTCTATAACATAAAAAAAAAAAAAAAATCCTAAGGTTGGGAACTGATGCCCGAACTATCTTGAACCAAGCACGTTCTATGCACATTAAAGAAGATCTTGGGCAAAATGATCAAAACCATGCTTGGAAGAAAAGGTGAGGCGAAAAGAATATTTCATGTCTATCCTATCATGCAACATGATCCTTAAAATAGTGGTTTTTACCACTTCCATAAAGCTTAAAGCCTAAAATCAGAGTAGTAAGGATAGGGTTAAATCCTCATCGAACTTAGGTTGAGGATCCAACTCCCCAAAGCTCTGATTTGACCTTCATGGAGTAGTAAGGATAGGGCATAATTCTCATCTCACCTAGGTTGAGAATCCGATTCCCCAAAGCTTCCATGTTTCATTTCATCATAAATCTTGGATTGGAAGGATCGTACTACATGTCCTCTGCAAAGGATGGGTAGTCATCCCCAAGGTCCAAGAAAAAAAATAAAATTAATATTTCCCATTTTTCATCTAATATCTTGGATTGGAAGGATCGTACTACATGTCCCTGGCAAGGATGGGTAGTCATCCCCAAGGTCCAAGAAATAAAAATAAAATTAATATTTCCCATTTCATCTTAATATTGGATTGGAAGGATCGTACTACATGTCCCTCGCAAGGATGGGTAGTCATCCCAAAGGTCCAAGAAATAAAAAAAAAGAGAATGAATGAAGCCAAATCATGGATTATGGGGTTAAGTATGCCCATGCGTGGCAGCATGTCTTGTCTAAAACAAGACCACTGACTATTCAAACGGATAGACTAGCCTGACCATTTCATCCATAACTGGTTAAATCATTTTGCTCAAAGTGAGGTAATGAATTCCAGATCAGAGTAGTAAGGATAGGGTTAAATTCCCATCTCGCTTAGGTTGGGAATCCGATTCCCCAAAGCTCTGATTTCACTTTCACTTGCACATGGGTTCAAGATAGTAGTGACTCATAACCAACTTTGGGATCTAATAAATCAATTCATTATACATATAGTTGATCCTAAGAGGGTTTGATAATTTTAATATGTTTGTTCATGATATTAGAAGGTTTGAGCCTTTGCAAAGCAGGTTGTTATATCTCTAGCATCTTCATCATACATCAAATCCTGCACAAATCATTCATAGCCTTGCATGCAAATCATAAGTGAAACTGACAATGGAATGTTGATCAATTTCAAACGATAGGGAATGAAACACATTGCACACACCGAGCTGATACTTAATGATTCTGATGTTTCATGTGTTTTTGATCTATCGGTATTTGTTTATCTTTTATGTGCTGACACTTGTATCTAAGCTTGTATATTTCAGGTTGGGTTCTCACCAAAATGCTCAGGAGCATTTGACAACAAAGTCGCCATTTGTTGTGGCTGATCCACAACACACCCCAAAATTGGGGACCCACCTTTTTTGCATGCTTTCCAAGAAGACCGCAGTGGCCCAGATGCTAAAAAATCAAAGGAAAAGCAAAATATCGCATAAAAGAAAGTGTCGCGATATCGCGACATGTTGCTCCGTCGCGGCCAGAAATGAAAAGTTGTCGGATATCGCGACATGTTGCTCCATCACGGCTAAAAATGAAAAGTTGTCATGATATCGTGACATGTTGCATTTTCATAGTTCAAAATAGCAAAAGTACAACCGAATGAAAAGTGTCACGATATCGTGACATGTCACATTTTCACGGCCCAGACAAGCAAAGTACAGTAGAACAAAAAAGTGTCACGATTTCACGACATGTCGCGTTTTTGCGGCTAAGAGCAACATAATGCAGAATGATGAGAAATGTTGTGATATTGCGACGTGTTGTGAAATTGCGGTTCATAGAGGAGAGAAATACTAAGTGAAAAATGTCACGATATCACGACATGTCACTTTTGCGGCCCAGATCAGCAGGATGACCAAAATGGAAAAATGTCACGATATCGCGACATGTTTTGGTCTCGCGGCTAAAATGGAAAAATGTCACGATATCGCGACTTGTCATGAAATCACGGTCGAAGGCAGCAAGAGAAGAGTCAATGCAAAAGTTGTCGCGATATCGCGACATGTCGCCATTTCGTGACCTGAAGATGAGATGAAGGGCAAAGATAAAAAATGTCGCGATATCATGACATGTCAGGTTTTCACGAAGAAAGTGAGGAAGGAACAAATGAAAGAAAGTGTCATGAAATCGTGACAGGTTGTGTTTTCGTGATCTATCAGCGGTAAAGGAAGTAAAGATAGAAAGATGTCATGAAATCATGACATGTATCATTTTGCGATTAAGGAAAGTAAGAAGAAAGGTGCATGACAAGGAGACGAAAGAGAAAAGTGTCATGATTTCGTGATAGAAAGCGAGATGGTAATGAAAAAGTGTCATGATTTCACGATAGAAAGTAGTGAGACAGCTCGAAAGAGAAAAGCGTCATGATTTCATGATAGAAAGCAGCGAGATGGTATGGAATGAAAAAGTGTCACGATTTCACGACATGTCGCATTTTCACGGCTAAGTACAACAAAACACAATGAAGGAGAAAAACGTCACGATTTCATGACAGGTTGCATCTACACAGCCCAAAAGAGAAAAACGTCATGATATCGTGACATGTCTCATTTTTGCGATGCAGGTAGAGGAGCAAAGCTATATACAAAAAAATGTCGCGATATCGCGACATGTCTCATTTTCACGATATAGGTAGAGGAGAAAAGCTGCATACTATTTTTGTCCTGATTCATAGTGGGCCATTACAGAACATGCAGAAAGGCGTAGAACACATGGCATAAAGGTGTAAGGGTTATAGAACGGTTATAGTTAGCAGAGAAGATCAAACGTTTCGACACTCGAAAAAAATCCAAAAATAATGAAGAGGTGAGGAAGATGAAACGAAGCGATCTGGGAGATGAAGCGAAGCGTCACAGGGAAAAACAGAGAGCATGGCCAGAAAGTTTAAAAGCATAAGCACAGATTGGTACAAGGGTCGAAAACTGCTACGAGCAGGGTTGCAGAGCTGAGGGTGATAAGCCATTCTGGGCTTGCTTTGGAGTGTTTTTCTTCCCCTTTTTCTGGTTTTGAGAAAACTAGAAATCATCTGTGATTGTAAATTGATAAATTTTAATACAAAAATTTCAGAGAGTTGCATCTCATTGGCAAGAAAGAAGGAGTTATTTTTTGCATGCAAGATTGAATGTTTATCTTTCCCCTTTTAGATTTTTAGGCTTATAGATGGAGTTTAATGCAAGTTATCTTGGTTGCTTCATGCGAATGTCTAAATCTGAAAACCTCATTCAAACCCTAGGAATTAGCACTTAGCTTATCAGGATTGTGCATGTTTTGCAGGTCCAATAGGTTAGGTTGCATGTATGGAAACCTCATATCTTCGGTTTTGTCAGAATGGGATTGCATCATCCTGAATGCATTTGATTTTCATTCTCTGCATTTTTATTTTCATTTTCTCTGCACTTTACTTTCAGAAACTGTTACTTCATTTTAATTTGTAGTCATTAAAATAAAAAACTAAAAAATTCCAAAATACAAAAAAATAGTTTCACCAGTGCATAGGTCATACTGCAGATTTCAAATATGCATTTAGAGATTTCATTTTCGGATCTGTTAGTATTTTATAAATTCACTGAAGTTACTGTGTTATCGCAGGTCATAAAAATCCGAAAATAGAAATTTCCATTCTAGGGCCAAAATTTCATTTTCATTTTTATTTTTCATTCATGAGCCGATGATGACATTCCCTTCATGAAAATTCCAATTTCATTGAAGGAGTTCTGTTTTATGGCATTTCATCAATTTCCACTTTGAAGTTACAGTGTGGTCATACAAGGGCCAGATCACATTTGCTTTATTCGGGTTCAACGAACAATCATTAAAGTTTCACGGTAAAATAAACCAACATTGCCCGTTGTTTACAGTTACTTGCAACCGCTAAGGTGTTCCAAGCATTTAAATTGAATATCTTTATTTGAGATTATTAATATACATACACAAATGCTAACATAGCGGAGACCTTGGAGAAGTTACTTGTTTAATTTCTTTGCAAGAGAGGATTTGGAACCCAAATCCTATCGGAGAGTGTGTTTTCACAATCGGGTGAAAATACCACTCAACAGTACCCATACCTTTTATGAAGATGAAAAAACCTCTTTGTAAATCTGCCACAATCACAAAATTCTTTTACCAATCTTCACAAGGGTTAGTATATCACAAAATAATCAACATTACTCCACTTTTCAATAATCATCACCAAGGCCTTTAATTGCACAATTTATTTCTCTCATAAAACCACTTGTACCATAAAACAAAATAAATCAAAACATTGCATAACCTTTTCACTCTTAAAACCACTTATACCATAAAATAAAATAAATCACAACATTGCATACCTTCTCACCTCATGAAATAATTAATCCTCTTGAAAAAAAGAACAAGGCAAACTTCACTTTTGGAACCCCTTTGCAAAATCAGAAATATCTCTTTACACACACCTTATTTCTCCTTCTAAATAATTTATTCAAATATTCATCAAAATAAGCTTTTCGATGATATATAATATGCCCACTTTCTAAAATAAATTGAAACCTTTACATATATATATGTCAACCTCCATTAATTGCACATAGGTCAGCCCTCCATTAATTTAAACTTAAAATTTAAAATTTAATATCTTCATCACTAGAGTTCATTTTTCTATGAAACAAAATTCCACCTTGGGTTTTAAGAAAATCCCTTTCCACATAAGCCCACCATGGTTTTAAATAAAACCTTTTATTTTGCCTATATTAGTTTTCATAAAAACCCTGTAAATAGCCATGCTTTCCAAAATATCATAAATGCTTATTTATGAAATATTTTGGCCACCAAAACCAAATGTGATCCATGTGACATAAATGATCCATGTGACATCAATGACAACATAAAATGACTCAAATTAAGTCAAATTTCCAACAATCTCCTCATTTTTCATTGATGGCAACACCTCTAATGCAAACACCACAATCATTGCAAAAACCATCTCTGAGAATCAAAGCTGCTCTCCCTGACTCAATACTCTCTATGGAGGCTGCTCCCCTAACTCAATAATATCTTTGGAGGTTGCTCCCTCTAACTCAATGCTCTCTTTGGAGGCTGCTCCCCCTAAATCAATGCTCTTCCCCTTATTCAATTCTCTCCCCCTTTGACATCAATGGAAAAAGGGACACCTATGGGGCTAAAAGATATGACTCTCAAGCATAACCCCCTCACCACCTTCTCTATTAAGGTGATTAATTTTTTGGTGGGAGTACCTTTACTCCCATTTTACATTTATTCTTTCCTCTATCAACTTCCTTCCATATTTTTTTGATACCCTTCTCTTGATGAATTACTTGATCTTCTTGTCTTGAACCTGTTTGACCTTCTTGCCTTAAACCTATTTGGAATTGAGTCCTACATCATATTGCAATATGCCCAAAGTTATTGCAATTAAAACACTTGATATTGTAGCCTTTGGATGGTGCCCATGTCCTGAATTCTTTCTTGAAGTAATTTCCATATCCATTCCTTTCCTGAAACCTGTATTGTGAAGCTCTGTTTTCATGACCATTATTACCATGAATTCTAAATTGTGTAGCTCTAAAACCAAAACCATGTTGCTCATTTCCTTTGCACTGAAAAGCTTTATGACCAATCATGTTACATGAGAAGAAATTTCCCTAAAAACCATACCTTCTTCCTTTGAAGTTTCTTCTAGAAAAATCAAACTTCTTTGGTCCATGGATCCTGCAATGTATAGCCCTGTGTCCAAATCCATTACAAGAAAAACAATATCCTTTAAAATACCTTTGTTCATGCATTGGTTCCTCATACCTTTATTGAAAATTATCCTTATGATCATCTTCAACTTGTGCATTACATTCTTTAACCTTCTTTGTAGCATCTAAAACCTCTTCCTTGCCTTTCTCTTCAAGAATTTCTTTTCCTCTTGAACTTGATTCACCTATCTCAAAACAAGAATCAAACTGAATATTTGGAGCCATAGGAACTTTGGAACTTTCCTCACAAATCTTAGGTGCTTCCTCGCTTTCATCTTTTAAAACTTCATTTCCTTTTGAGTGTGACTTTTATTGGAAGTAAGATACAACCTTAAAATAAGTTTTTACTCCTTTTTGAATATTTTCATCTAATGTATCATGTCTTGCCATTGTTACCCTTAGTTCTTCATTCATCCTCTCTTCTATCCTTTTTGCATTTTTAAGCTCTTCTCTAAGATTACTGATTGTTTGAAGTAGTTATTCTCTAATTTTGACATTTGTTCGAATCTTGTTTTCAAGATTCTTGTATTCTTATTTTAACCTTTTGATTTCTGATTTTTTTTTATTTGGCTCATCCTCTTCCTTTTCTATTACAAAAAATGAGACTTCTTTATTTTCACTACTAGTAGAATTTTCACTAGAACTATTGCTTTCTTTTTCAAATACACTTTCCTTGTTGTAATTGTTGTAGTATGTGCAATCATCATCTATATGCCCAAAATCTCCATATATGAAGCATTTTAGTATCCTTAGACCTTTCTTGTACCTATCTTATTGCTCAATGGCTATGGCAAGCTCTTCATGTATTTATTCAATAGGCACATCATCTTCTTTAACTTCAATACCTAGGAGTAGGTGTTCTTGCTTTTCTTCACTTATTCCAAAGCATGTACATTCTTCTTCATATAAATGATATTTATCACTGTAATCTAAACTATCACTTGCTTCTACAATGTAGTAAGACTTCTTAGCATTACAAAAAATTGTCTTCTTCTCATACATGTTTTGCTTGAATCTGTCATATTTGTCATGCTTATGCTTTTCATCTTCTTTTCTTCTTTGATCCTATTTTTCATCATCATTGATTTCTTCATGTGGACACTTGTATGCATAGTGACAAAGATCACCATATTTATAGCACTTGACTTTACTTATATATTTGAAATTCCTTGAGTCCTTATTCATTTTGATAAAGTTAGCTTCCTCATCATTTTTAAAACTCTATCTATTCCTAAAAATTTTCCTTTCTATTTTTTTGAAGCCTTGAGTGCAATCTATTTTATTGGAGCTTGATGCTTACTTATCCTCATCTCATAAGCTATGAGAGTACCTTGCAATTCTTCCATTGTTAGCTTGTTGATATCCATTGTCTCTTCTATTGTTGAAACCTTAGAATCATATTTCATGGGAAGTGATCTCAAAACCTTTTGAGTAACTTCTTATTATTTCATCTCAAAACCTAGGCCTCTCATGGTGTTAGTAATATCATCAACTCAAAGTAAGAACTTTGCAATATCTTCAGAATCTTCCATTTCAATTCCTCAAATATTTTTATATGAGTTTTTAGTTTTGCCAACTTTACCTTGGAATGTCCTTCATAAGTATTCCTCAACTTGGTCCACATATCATTAGATGAGTTACATTTCATGGCCTTTGCAAAATCTATCTCACGTAGCCCACTCAAAATACAATTCATTTCTCTTGCATTGATCTCAATCAATTTCGTGGTAGTCTTATCTTCCTCAGGATCACCTTCAACCTTATACTATTTTTCAACCATCTGCCATACCTCATATTCTTGTGATATCAAGTAGTTATTCATTCTCATGCTCTAGAAAGCATAATTGTTACCATCAAACAATAGAGCCTTATTTGAAGATAGTACTTTCTGTGAAGCCATCTGTGTTCTTTGTAAAATCTACCCTCAAGTTGTTAGCATTTTTGAAGGAACCCACTCTGATATCAATTGAAGAACACAAGCCTATAATAAGAGGGTGGGTGAACAGTATAAGACCACTTTTTACTTTTTCTTCCAATTCAATATTATGTTGTGCATAGATAGAAGTATCAATAGTAGTAATCAAAGCAATGCACAAAATACCATACACAATAGAGACACGAAAATTTACGTGGTTCACCCAATGTGGGCTATTCCATAAAGAAAATATTTTACTAAACTTTCTCAATCAATCTCTTTGGGAATCACTCCCAATTATAATGTTTATGGATCTATGTCCAAAGGAGATGCTAATACCCTAATATCAAGTTCATGGATCTCTTCCACAGGAGAACTCTTTCCCCTTCTGCTCTGGCTATGTGATCTTCTAGAAGACTCTATCTCTCTACTGTATTGATTGGTGGACCTCTCTCCACTTGAAGACTCCTCACTCAGATCTATCTTCAACTGTGTTGGTTACTGGATCTCTATCCACTGAGACTCTATCCTCTATACTCTATCACCTCTAAATCTCTATCAATAGGCTCACTAATAACCTGCTCAATAGGCTCACATAGAACCTGCTTAAAAAGCTCAAATAAAACTTGTCTAAAACTGCTTTAGAAAGCTCACCAAGAACTTGCCCAAAACTGCTATAGTAATCTCACCAAGAACTTGCCCAAATATGCTCCAACAAGATCACTAAGAACTTGTCCAAAACTATCCCAAATCTATCCATAAATCTGCCCACAAAACTATCCCAAATGCCTTCTCAAAGTCTCAACCAATCATGCTCAAGTAGCACTCAAATATCATCCACAAATATATCAAGGTAAAGCTCAATGATGAACTCAAAAATGAATGGCAATGTACTCTTCAATGGATGACAACAATGATCTACAATAATCTCAACTCAACTCAACTCATAGAAGCATAAAGAGAATTGTTAGAGACTCAATATGTTCTAATATCAATCTCAACTCAACTCAACTCAAATCAACTCATAGAAGCATAAATATAATTGTTAGAGACTCAATATTTTCTAATCTCAATCTCAACTCAACTCAACTCAACTCAACTCAAATCAATCTCAAATCAACTCAAGTCAATATCATAGAAGCATAAAGAGAATTTTTAGAGACTCAATATGTTCTAATATTACTCTCAACTCAAATTAGAATAATGGAATAGTTTGTTTCATAGGACTTGAACAATAACTTCACACATCACTTGACTAGGCTCAATCAACTCAACTCAACCAATCACCACAAGGGAAAACTCTCTCTCACACAACCCTAGTCCAAGTATGTATCAACCAACTCAAATATTTCCAACAATGCTCAACCAAAAATATCACATAACAATGATACTCATGTTCTTTTCTAACTCAAGTTCTTTCACAACCAATGGGCTTAAAAAACTATGCTTATACAAAAAATTTTAAACACAACTCTAAACTTATAAAACCTTGAAGCATTCAATCAACCACTTTCGAAAAGGAAACCACAAAAAATCCTTTTCCCTCCAATGATATTTCAGAAATCAACCACCATAAACAATCAATAGGAGAATGTGCCCATACCTTTTATGAATATGAAAAAAACTCTTTGTAAATCTGCCACAATCACAAAATTCTTTTGCCAATATTCACAAGGGTTAGTAGATCATAAAATAATCAACATTACTCCACTTTTCAATAATCATCACCAAGGCCTTTAATTGCACAACTTCCTTATCTCTCCTAAAACCACTTGTACCATAAAATAAAATAAATCAAAACATTGCATAACCTTTTCACTCCCAAAACCACTTATACCATAAAATAAAATAAATCACAATATTGCATACCTTGTCACCTCATGAAATAATTAATCCTCTTGAAAAAAATAAAAAAGGAAAACTTCACTTTTGGAACCCCTTTGAAAATAAAAAATGTCTCTTTACACACATCTTATTTCTCCTTCTAAATAAGTATTCAAATAGCCCCCGAAATAAGCTTTTCGATGATATATAATATGCCCATTTTCCAAAATAAATTGAAACCTATACATATATATATATATATATATGCCAACCTCCATTAATTGCACATAGGTCGGCCCTCCATTAATTTAAACTTAAAATTTAAACTTTTATATCTTCATCACCGGAGGTCCTTTTTCGATGAAAAACCTTGGCTTTTAAGAAAAGCCCTTTCCACATAAGGCCAACATGGTTTTAAATAAAACCTTTTATTTTGCCTACCGTGGTTTTCATAAAAACCCTGTAAATAGCCATGCTTTCCAAAATATCATAAATGCTTATTTATGAAATATTTTGGCCACCAAAACCAAATGTGATCCATGTGACATCAATGATCCATGTGACATCAATGACAACATAAAATACCTAAAATTAACTCAAATTTCTAACAGATCATAGCATAGCTAGGGGAGCGGGATGGAACACTCGTCTGCTCGAATGAGGGCTTTGAGTACCTCTCAGAGGATGGATGTATTTGGAGGCAGCATATCAGGGGCGAGTAGGTCGGGGAGCTCACGACGGACTCATACTGAGAGTAGAGGAGAGAGTAAAGGTACCGATCCTACGTGACCATGGTCAGCAGACTCTGATGGTTCTATTTGGTTCTTTGGATTGCGAAGTCGGACGACTCGCTTTTATTGGAGTGTATGGGCAGTTTATGGACTATGATGTTGCTTTCAAATTTTACATATATGGACACGAGACATATATATATATATATATATATATATATATATATATATATGTATGACTTAGCTTTGATAATTATGTCATTTGGCTATTTTATGATATGAATGCAATTTTATATTTTCTATATGATGTTATGATGGATTTCTAACATGTATGCATGTATTTATTCGATGATGTGATTTGATGATATGTATATGTGGATGTTTCTTTTTATATGCTTTTGTAAATTAAGAGGTATGCATAACATAGTTAGTGGTCGTCTAAATATTATTGCTAATATTTAACCGGTATCTATCCGAGATCATGAATACCACTTAATGAACAAAAGTTTTAAATGTGTATGATTGAAAGTAATGATTTGATTAGATTTAATTTTTGTATGATGGATTTATAATGACTATTTTGCGCATTATATGATAGCACCATAGACTATACAAAATGTATCTTGATTAATTTCATGTTATTATAACACTTTATTTGATGGTTATTTGTAATTTTGACAAACATGTGACAACATGATGTAACATGGAATGGATAATGTGATGTGATATGATTGTATTTGATAGTTTTTAAGAGACTCAAACACTCTAGTTACCTAATCAATAGTCATATAATAACTATACAAGATCTTTTGAGTAAGTATGAACCTACTAAGATAACCAAGATAATCAATATCCCTATGTATGCACGTGAGTTCATTATCATGATAACACATAAGATTACCCTAGTGCAAATGGGATTAATTCAACCCATCGGCACTAGAGATCATTATGTGAGTCTCATTATGCTGAGTTTTGTACTTAGTTGGATTAGACCACTATATAACCTAGGTTACAACAAGCTAGCTCATCCAAATTCAAACATTGGTCTATACCTAAACAAGTTTATTAAGTGATAGACATATCATCATGTGGGAGGCTACTGCAATTGACAAGTAGGCTATCCACCAAACCTATAATGAGGATCATATTATGGTTCTATGATGCTAAGAATTCTAGGGATTCAAGTTTCAGAGTCTCTACCTTTATTTGACTTTCTCAAGGGAATTTGCTCATTTTTATTTATTGAGTAAGGGATTTTAATAGTGGTGAGAACCACTGTTTATTTTTTCTTTTCGTAGTGATAATAATCATTGTTTCTTTATGCATATTTAGGAGTGATAATAATCACTATTTTCTTTAGAATATTTCTTTGAGATACTTGCCCCAGTGTAGGCCAATGTATGTTTTCAATACTGGGGGGATAATAATCATTACTAATTTTATTTCTTTGGGATACTTACCCCCAGTGTAGGGTAAGGGATTTTTAGGTAATGAGGAACTTGTCCTTTTGTCAATTCTCGGTGATGAGGCCTGGATAAGCCTCATTTATAGCATGTTTTAAATAGTTAAAACTGCCTAAAACTGCCTAAAACTCTTGTGAATTATCTTATATGCTAGTTAAGTTGATTTAATATGCTCTGTATTAACTGTTTGCATGATTGCAGTGTTAAGGACATTATATTCTGATTTTTAATAGTTTTTGTATAGTTTTATGTTATATTTTCATGCTTAGGTTGATAACAACATTTCAGTAGTCTTATTTTGATGATCATTAAGCATTAGTTTCTCTAAATTCAGCAAATAGTACAAAGACTTATTATCGTGCAGTAGAAAACTGGTTTTTCCATATAAATTCCAAGCAAGCTACCAATGAATGGCAAGGCATGGAATTCACATCCAAGGAAGAATGAAGACTATTGCAATCTGATCCTGAGGTCTAATACACTTGAGAAATGCAGCCAAAACCATTTGGAGTCAACATAGTTGGTCATTCTAAAGATCTTCGAAATGAACACAGTGTCTTCGGAATGAACAGATATCTTCGAAATGAGAAAACATAGTGTCTTCGGAATGAGCGGATCTTCGAAATGAGAATTGCAGTATCTTCGAAATGAGCGGATCTTCGGAATGAGAATTGCAGTATCTTCGAAATGAGCGGATCTTCGAAATGAGAATTGCAGTATCTTCGAAATGAGCGGATCTTCGAAATGAGAATTGCAGTATCTTCGGAATGAGCCACTTATCTTCGGAATGAAAACATAATGTACTTTTTGACTTGTTGACTGACTTTTGGCGATGGAAAAGGGGATAATAAGGTTGAGAAAGTTAAGGGAAAATATCTCCCATCTAATTTTTCCGTCCTTGCCATCCAAAGCCATCATTTATGGAAAATATCAAGTTTGATCTTCTTCTAGGATAAACGCAGGAAATTCTGCAGGATATCAGGACAACATATTTTATGTTTGTAATTAGATTTTAGGCATCTATAAAAGATAGCTCCCGTAAAGGTTGAGCTATTAGGAGGAAGAATATTAGATATTAGAAATATTAGATTAGAGATTAGACATATTAGAGATAATAGACCCGTAGTGATTGCGGATCCGTATGATTTCAACGGAATTGTAATTATGTTTCTGAAGCAATAAAAGTGCGGTTTCATTCCATTTAATTTGTTATGTCCGAGTGTGAGTAAGACTTAGAGAAGAAATTATACCTTCTTCTGGAAAAGGAGGCCGACCACTTTCAGATCTAGGAGAAGGACTAACGAGACAGGTTTTCGATCCTGATTTTGTTGCAGCAGAATAAGTAGTGGAACTTGTCAACTTCAGCATTTTGTGGTATTTGATTTCTGTTTTAGTTTTTATCCATCTATTTTACATTTGTGATGTAATCAGCAATAGATATAATCGGTTTCTTTATTTTTCAGTAATTTTCCAATTCCCTGCAATTTACATTTCCAGACAATTTACAAGTTTTCTATAATTTCTTGCATTCTTGTTTTTGCTGTCAAACACTACACAGAAGATTGACGACCTTCTGTTTTAGAGTATTGACAGAAGTTGATTACTTGTTTTATCTCATCATTGCAAAAGTAAATAGGTTTCTCATTTAGCAACTGTAATTAGGATTTTCCTTCTGCAAATCAATTAAGTCTCAATTTAGCAATTGTAATTAGGACTTTATTTCTGTAGACAACAATTAGTTTTTCATTCTTGCAAATAGATTAAAGTTAAATTTATGCAATTTAGGGATAGAAGTGACACAAATCCCCCACACAATCAATCCTACCAATAAAGACCTGTTGCTCCTAAATGAGCTGAAATGCAACTCTGTTTGAACTTTCTATCGTAAATAGCCTTGGACACCACCCGGATTGATAAGATCTTTGAGATTTAATGATGGTATAACGACTACCCATCATTTTGGCACCGTTTCCAGGGAACACGGTGTTGTTAGAAGGTGAAAAGCAGTCCAATAATTATTAAATATGCTAAGTTGTGAATTTTAGAGTAAAATCTAAATGTAATGACTGGTATAAGTAATTGTTATTGGTAAATTGTATTTCAGTCCATTTAGGAAATAAGCAAGAAACCACAAGAAGAAAAATTTCACAAGAGGTTGAAATTATGTCAAAAATGTCTAAATTTTTTATTTCCAAAAATGTTGGAATTTTCAAAGAATCCCAATCATCCACTTCCAGAACTGCAAGATCCTTTGAGAAATCATTACAAGGAGGAAAATTAAGTAGTTCAACACCATTTTCTCTTGACAAATCCATACAATCAGGAAAATTTGACAAGATTTATAATTGTTTTTGGGAACCTACAATGGAAGGCTCACAAGAGAATCAAGGTAGAGCCAACAATGTGCTCCACCCTAGTGCAACTAGTGCACCTGCCAGAACTTTTCAAAATCCCATCCAACTAGATCTTAATCAAAATGCTCCCATGAAGGTCATTTCACCTGCAGTATTACCAACTTTCAAGGGAATTACATCCGAAGATCCTGATATGTTTTTGTTTGAGTTTAAAATTGTATGTCAAGCTCATGATTACACTAATGACAATCAAAAGCTCAAACTATTTCCTTCCACTCTTAAAGAGTTAGCTCTACGATGGTTTATCACCTTAGCACCTGACTCAATTAGAACTTGGGATGAGATGGAAAACATATTCTTGGAGAGATACCAAGAATATTGTCAAGTCAAGAATCAAAATGATGAAATTCTTACAATGAAACAAGAGGAAAATGAAATCTTAGAAGATTATATAGACAGATTTTCTTTTGTTCATAAGAGATGTGGAAGTGTTGAACCTGAAATTTGCAAAGTCATATTCTTAAGGGGACTACAAGATGAATCTAGGGATGCATTGGATATCTTGGGAAGAGGAGATACAAATGCACTTAAATTTGAGGAAATTATTAAACTCTATAAAAATTACTCTCATTCAAGGCATAGAAAACACAGAATTGGTAATGAAAAACATGATTTGAAAGAATGCATAAAAGAGGCTGATGTTTTAGTACATGATAGAACATTAGATGAAAAAAATGAATCTATTGAATCTTCAGCCATCTATTGTTCAAAATGTAAAAAGCAACACTCTCTTCATGATTGTCCTTTGAACAAAATATTTATACCTGCTACATGTAGCATTTGTCAATTAGGACACCCCACAGATCAGTGTAGTTTATTGCCGAACTTAAAAGTGTCTTTGAAAAACAGTCTCAACCTATGAAAAAAACCAATTTTGTAGGACAAGGACAAGGGAATAATTTTCATAAATTTCCATATCAGAATGCTTCTCAATTTCCTGCACATTGGGGAAATAATCCTTGGTATATGCCATGGTCTGCTTCAGGTCCACTTCAACAATGTTGGAGTCAACCACCATGGGCATACTCCCAAGCATGGTCTCAACATGGATGGATGCAACAACAATGGAATCAACAACATCCACCATGGTTGCAGACCAAAATTACAGGGATATCAATGGGTACAACATCAAAATCTGTACAAAGGGCAGCAACATTGTCAAAAACAAAAATCAAATTTGTTGCCTAATCATATCCATAATTTCTATCATGGACAACAACAACAAAAATTAAAACAACCTCTGTTTTCAACTCAACCTATGGTCAGTCCAAATCATGTTAAACAGGTAACCCCTGTCTCTGTGGTTGAATCAAAAAATACAGCCCTAATAAATGTTAGTGACTGTGTTAAAACTCGGTTGTGTTCAGGTGAACCACTACTTGAACCTATTCCACTTATCAATGTAGAAAGTGAAGTTAAAAAGAATGAACATGAAAACAAATCCACACTAAAACAACATCAAGAAGAACAAGATACCTCATCAAATAAAGTATCATATTTTGAACAGTCTGAGATATCAAAAGTAACATCTTCACAATCAGATTTGATGAAGGAATTAGAACATTTAACTATTACAATCCCTTTACCTCAATTTGTACCAATCATTAAGAGGATTGTTCAAGAAATGTGTTTTAGAAAACCAAGAAAAAAGAAGAAAGTATATCCTAAAACCATACAAAAAGGTGGAAAATTAGTTAACTTGCTTTCAGGTAAACTTATTACACCTAAGTATGATTGTACTGAAAGCCCACAGTTTCTTAGAACACATAAGGAAAATGAAAAGAATACTTTAGTTTTGGCCTCCATTGGTGTAAATAAAAATGTTTCTCCAAGAACCAATTCAAATAAGCCTGGTACAAAACAAACTGAAACACAGCCAAAACAACCTTTGAACAACAATAGTTGGTTGACTAAAAACCAAGGAGCAAATTTGTTTGATATATTGGTGCAACATCCTAATGCTTTACTAACATTTTATGCATCTTTAGCAGTTGGCATTGAGTTGTTGCAGGTACAAAAAAAACAAATTTTGCAGTTGAATGCATTTGATGAACTTTGGTTGGAAGCACTTCACCAAATAGAGTTCACTCAACAAAAATGGAAAATGTGGCATGATGATCACATTAAGAGCAGCAAGGATGAACCAGGGGAGTCTGAGAATGAAGTTGTTCAACTTTCTTTAGTTGATGATGTAAGGAGGATATTAGTGGTGAATGGACATCTTTTACGGTTGTACCATAAACCACTAACAAAAGTGGAATTTGCTCGGTATCTCACACAGTTACATTTGTGAGAAGAGGCTTCTTCTTCCGATGAAGATTCCAAATGATCATATCTTTGAATCTTAAAAGAAAAAGAAAAAAAAATTAGAAAAAAATAGAAAACAAAAAGATGAATAAATTCTGGCTGTGAATTCCTTCATGGGCATGATTTCAGGGAAGTCATGAATTCCTTCACGGGCACAATCAAAATAAAAAGACAAAAAAAAAAAGAGAGAAAAGGAGAGGTTAAAGAAAAAAAAAAAGAGAGAAAAATGAATAGCTCAGCAGTGAAAACCTTTTTCTAAGGCGCTACTGAGTTGGTATGCATGAAAACCAGTTTTCTGGCATGCATAACCTTGAAATTTCTGAGTCACCATTGTACAAATTCACCAACTGCACTTGTTTTTGAAGTGTTGCAGGAAGCCTCAACAGAATATCAATAGAAGCAGTCATCTTTCAAAACTTGCATTAACTTGTTTTAACCGGGTATATATGTTTCTTGCACTTTTCTCATTGTAAATATTTGATATATAGTATATGACAATTAACCATTAGTATAAAAGTGTTCATAAGAGTTGGCATAAACAAAACATGCTTGGAGAAAGAGAAAAATGTTGGTTTTTGCTATGTCTTCAGAATGACTACTGTATCTTCAAATAACCATGGTATCTTCAGAATGAAGGTTTGTCTTCAGAATGAAGGTGTGTCTTCGGAATGAAGGTTTATCTTCGGAATGAGGTTATCTTCAAATTAAATGCCCAGCTTAGTCTTCAGAATGAAACATAATCTTCGGAATGAAGATTTAACAAACATGCCACCACCATTCATTGATAATAACCACTCATGTGGGAAAATTTGCATGCAGAATGGACGAGCTAAAAATAGTAAAGAAAATTTGATGGCAAGGATGTCCAATGATTGATGGCCAGGTGTTCAGAGCATAGAATAAGGAAGTGTGCCATATTTTATTTCTGAAGACATATTTTCTAATGATTACAAGAAAAAAAATTATTCTTTCTGAAGAAGAACAAGAGCAAACCCTGTAGCAACCAAAAATCAGTGACCTAACAGATGTTGTAGATGTTGTTGCAGAAGAAGAAACAACTACTGCAGAGGCTATTGCAGAAGAAGAAATAGTTGCTGTAGAGGCTGTTGTAGAAGAAGAAATAGGAACTGCTGCAGAGGCTATTGCAAAAAAAGAAACACACCCAGCAGCAGCAACAGAACCATCAAACTCACAGACTAAGAAGAGAAGAGCTGAAACTGATAGCAAAAAAATAAAATAGAAGAGGGTTCATTTTTCTAAAGATGTTATTTATCTGTCAGAATATAAGAGTGAAGTTCACAGTGAAGAGCTTGAAGCTATCCCTACAGCCCCTGTTACCACAAGAAAATAGGGCAAGAAGAGAAAATATACATTAAGGACTAGGAGGTCTGCAAGACTCCAACAAAAAGAGCAAATTATTGAAGAGAAGACCAGACAGGATAGCCCTGATGTCATAGAAGTGCAACAAGCCACTGATAAATTGGATGTAATCATAGATAATTTCATGGAACCTCTTGTACAGGAGTAGGGGTCTGAAGAAGAGGATGAGATCATTGTTGAGCAGCAAACTGCAGTTGATTTGTCGGTATTAGGTTCCGAGTCAAATGAAGAAGAGGAGGTGGACATCACAAAACAACTGACATCAGCCAAGAGTGTTATAAAAATACAAATGAGATGGATTGAGGAAAGAAAAGATGTTATTGAAAAACATGAAAAGAAAATTTGAGAATTATAGCAAAAAGTGGAGAAACTAAAAAGCAGTCTGTCACAAGTTGACTTTTGAAGAGGATTCCCAACCAGATGATCAGTTTGAATAATGAATCAAAAATCTTCATGAGAAATTACACAGGCATTAAATTGTTCTATGAAACATGGAATATGAGTATGGACATCTGTGACTCCATATCCCACTGCAATGCATGAGGGCATGCATTAATATAAGTTGGGGGGGATGATGAGGCCTGGATAAGCCTCATTTATAGCATGTTTTAAATAGTTAAAACTGCCTAAAACTGCCTAAAACTCTTGTGAATTATCTTATATGCTAGTTAAGTTGATTTAATATGCTCTGTATTAACTGTTTGCATGATTGCAGTGTTAAGGACATTATATTCTGATTTTTAACAGTTTTTGTATAGTTTTATGTTATATTTTCATGCTTAGGTTGACAGCAACATTTCAGTAGTCTTATTTTGATGATCATTAAGCATTAGTTTCTCTAAATTCAGCAAATAGTACAAAGACTTATTACTGTGCAATAGAAAACTGGTTTTTCCATATAAATTCCAGCAAGCTACCAATGAATGGCAAGGCATGGAATTCACATCCAAGGAAGAATGAAGACTATTGCAATCTGATCCTGAGGTCTAATACACTTGAGAAATGCAGCCAAAACCATTTGGAGTCAACATAGTTGGTCATTCTAAAGATCTTCGAAATGAACAAATATCTTCGAAATGAGAAAACACAGTGTCTTCGAAATGAGCAGATCTTCGAAATGAGAATTGCAGTATCTTCAGAATGAGCGGATCTTCGGAATGAGAATTGCAGTATCTTCGAAATGAGCGGATCTTCGAAATGAGAATTGTAGTATCTTCGGAATGAGCGGATCTTCGGAATGAGAATTGCAGTATCTTCGGAATGAGCCACTTATCTTCGGAATGAAAACATAATGTACTTTTTGACTTGTTGACTGACTTTTGGTGGTGGAAAAGGGGATAATAAGGTTGAGAAAGTTAAGGGAAAATATCTCCCATCTAATTTTTCCGTCCTTGCCATCCAAAGCCATCATTTATGGAAAATATCAAGTTTGATCTTCTTCTAGGATAAACGCAGGAAATTTTGTAGGATATCAGGACAACATATTTTATGTTTGTAATTAGATTTTAGGCATCTATAAAAGATAGCTCCCGTAAAGGTTGAGCTATTAGGATTAAGAATATTAGATATTAGAAATATTAGATTAGATATTAGACATATTAGAGATAATAGACCTGTAACAGATTGCAGATCTGTAACAGATTTCAGCAGAATTGTAATTATGTTTCTGAAGCAATAAAAGTGCAGTTTCATTCCATTTAATTTGTTATGTCTGAGTGTGAGTAAGACTTAGAGAAGAAATTATACCTTCTTCTGGAAAAGGAGGCCGGCCACTTTCAGATCTAGGAGAAGGACTAACAGACAGGTTTTTAGTCCTGATTTTCTTTGCAATGAGAATAAGTAGTGGAACTTGTCAACTTCAGCATTTTGTGGTATTTGATTTCTGTTTTAGTTTTTATCCATCTATTTTACATTTGTGATGTAATCAGCAATAGATATAATCGGTTTCTTTATTTTTCAGTAATTTTCCAATTCCCTGCAATTTACATTTCCAGCAATTTACAAGTTTTCTATAATTTCCTGCATTCTTGTTTTTGCTGTCAAACACTGCACAGAAGATTGACGACCTTCTGTTTCAGAGTATTGACGAAGTTGATTACTTGTTTTATCTCATCATTGCAAAAGTAAATAGGTTTCTCATTTAGCAACTGTAATTAGGATTTTCCTTCCGCAAATCAATTAAGTCTCAATTTAGCAATTGTAATTAGGACTTTATTTCTACAGACAACAATTAGTTTTTCATTCTTGCAAATAGATTAAAGTTAAATTTATGCAATTTAGGGATAGAAGTGACACAAATCCCCCACACAATCAATCCTACCAATAAAGACCTGTTGCTCCTAAATGAGCTGAAATGCAACTCTATTTGAACTTTCTATCGTAAATAGCCTTGGACACCACCCCGGATTGATAAGATCTTTGAGATTTAATGATGGTATAACGACTACTCATCACTCAGCATCTTTGAATGCCCGATCTCTTTGAGTGTTCTCAATGGGTTGTTTCAATAATTTAGCATTTATTGGGTCAGACTAGCTACCATCCTTGACATCTTCCACCAATGGCCAAATCCCTTTGTTAGCCTTAGGCTAAGGTTTTGTTGGAAGATTTGTCTCCATCATTTCCTTTGGCAGGTATGGTTAGAAAGAAATCTCAGAGCATTCCATGAGTCGAGCCATGATGTTACCTCCATTACCAATAAGATTCTTACCTCTACCCATGAAAACATCAGCCTTATACCTTATGATGATAGAAATCCTTTTCCCTGGGAGAGGCGGATTGCTCAATCCTTAAACATTACTCTTGGCGAGAAACCTGTGTCTTCCAAGGTCAATCCCAGATTAGGTGTCAAGTGGAAACCGCCCCCGGTTGGTTGGTTCAAACTCAACTTTGATGGGGCTTCTAAAGGTAACCCTGGCAATGCAGGGGCTAGAGGAGTGAGAGATTATCAAGGAAAGTTGGTGATGGCCTTTTCTGAACAGCTAGGAAATAGGACTAACAATGAGGCAAAAGCAAGAGCGTTATGGAGGGGTCTTCAGTTGGCTCAGGAAATTGAAGGTAAACTGATTATCGAAGGAGATTCAATGTAGGTCCTAAATCTTCTCAGCAATGGGAAAATTCCTCCATGGCGGATTAAGACTGTCATCGAAGAGGCTAGGAGCCTTTATCAGGCCAAGAACGACCAAAAGGCCCAACATGTTTTTAGGGAAGCAAATAAAACTACTGATATCTTGGCCAATTTAGGGGTGGAAGCTGATGGGTTGGTCATTTGGGAACATGGGGTCCCAAGTGAAGTGACCAAAATTATTCAAAATGATTGCCAATGATGGTGAAGCCATGGGGAACGAAAAAAGGGAGAGCAGTTTCAATGTGGTTTGGTCAGTATTGCTTCGGCCCTTATTGTGATGGCTTTAGTTTTCTCTGCAATAGAGGAAGGTTCCAGGTGGCTTGGTGGCTTCGTGTTATGGGGTTAAGGGCAATGGTTGAGGCCAAAGACCGCTGGTGAGTTTTCATGAATTGTTCGAGTTTCAGGAAAAGCAATTTTTAGCAAGTTAGGAAAAGGGAAAAGTGGCACGATATCGCGACATGCAGCTGTGTCGCGACCAAAAAAGAAGTGAAAGAGAAGGAAGGAAAAAGTGTCACAATTTTGTGACATGTTAGAAAAAGTGTCGCGATATCGCGACATGGAAAATGTGGCGTGATATCGCGACATGTCTCTTTATCACGACCAAAAAATAAGAGAAAGAGCAAGTGGAAAAAGTGTCGCGATATCGCGACGTGTTGTTTCTTCGTGACTAAAAGAGAAGAGAAAGAGCAAGATAGGAAAAGTGTCACGATATCACGACATGTCATCTTATCACGGTCAAAAGAGAAGACTAAGGGCAAGAAGGGAAAGTGGCACGATATCGCGACATGCAGCTGTGTCGCGACCAAAAAATAAGTGAAAGAGAAGGAAGGAAAAAGTGTCACGATTTCGCGACATGTTAGAAAAAGTGTCACGATATCGTGACATGGAAAATGTGTAGCGATATCGCGACATGTCTCTTTATCATGACCAAAAAAGAAGAGAAAAAGCAAGTGGAAAAAGTGTCGCGATATCGCGACGTGTTGGAAAAGTGTCGCGATATCGCGACATGTCGTCTTATCGCGGTCTAAGAAGACTAAGGGCAAGAAGGGAAAGTGGCGCGATATCGTGACATGCAGCTGTGTCACGACCAAAAAAGAAGTGAAAGAGAAGGAAGGAAAAAGAGTCACGATTTCGTGACATGTTAGAAAATGTGTCGCGATATCGCGACATGGAAAATGTGTCACGATATTGTGACATGTCTCTTTATCACGTCCAAAAAAGAAGAGAAAGAGCAAGTGGAAAAAGTGTCGCGATATCGCGACGTGTTGTTTTTTCGTGACTAAAAGAGAAGAGAAAGAGCAAGTTAGGAAAAGTGTCATGATATCGCGACATGTCGTATTATCATGGTCAAAAGAGAAGACTAAGGGCAAGAAGGGAAAGTGGCATGATATCGCGACATGTCATATTCTCATGACCAGCAGGAGGGTAAAAGTGTCGTGATATCGTGACATGTCATATTTTCACGACCAAAAGAGAAGAGAAAGTATGGGAAGGAAAAGTGTCACGATTTCGCGACATGTTAGAAAAAGGGTCGCGATATCGTGACATGGAAAATGTGTCGCGATATCGCGACATGTCTCTTTATCGTGACCAAAAAAGAAGAGAAAGAGCAAGTGGAAAAAGTGTTGCGATATCGCGACGTGGTGGTTTTTCACGACTAAAAGAGAAGAGAAAGAGCAAGATAGGAAAAGTGTCACGATATCGTGACATGTCGTATTATCACGGTCAAAAGAGAAGACTAAGGGCAAGAAGGGAAAATGGCGCGATATCGCGACATGCAGCTGTGTCGCGACCAAAAAAGAAGGGAAAGAGAAGGAAGGAAAAAGGGTCACGATTTTGCGACATGTTAGAAAAAGTGTCGCGATATCACGACATGGAAAATGTGTCACGATATCGCGACATGTCTCTTTATCGCGACCAAAAAAGAAGAGAAAGAGCAAGTGGAAAAAGTGTCGCGATATCGCGACGTGTTGTTTTTTCGCGACTAAAAGAGAAGAGAAAGAGCATGTTAGGAAAAGTGTCGCGATATCGCGACATGTAGTCTTATCGTGGTCAAAAGAGAAGACTAAGGGCAAGAAGGGAAAGTGGCGTGATATCGCGACATGCAGCTGTGTCGCGACCAAAAAAGAAGTGAAAGAGAAGGAAGGAAAAAGTGTCGCGATTTCGCGACATGTTAGAAAAAGTGTCGCGATATCGCGACATGGAAAATGTGTCACGATATCGCGACATGTCTCTTTATCGTGACCAAAAAAGAAGAGAAAGAGCAAGTGGAAAAAGTGTCGCGATATCGCGACGTGTTGTTTTTTTGCGACTAAAAGAGAAGAGAAAGAGCAAGATAGGAAAAGTGACACGATATCGCGACATGTCGTTTTATCGCGGTCAAAAGAGAAGACTAAGGGCAAGAAGGGAAAGTGGCACGATATCGCGACATGTCGTATTCTCGTGACCAACAGGAGGGAAAAAGTGTCGCGATATCGCGACATGTCGTATTTTTGCGACCAAAAGAGAAGAGAAAGTACGGGAAGGAAAAGTGTCGCGATTTCGCAACATGTCATTTTTTCGCGATGAAAAGAGAAAAGAAAGAGGAGGAAGGAGAAGTGTCGCGATATCGCGACATGTCGCAGTTTCATGACCAAAAGAAAAGAGAAAGTGTTAGAAGGCGGAGTTGTCGACCGCCTTTGTTCCAAGGTGTGGGTAAATTTTTGTAAGGGTATTACTCTTTGTTGGCTTTGTGTCCTCAGCAGAGGGCTAAACAGACTATCCATTTTGAGTTATTGTCCCGTTTTAGCATTGTGCTATTGTTGTAATAGGTTTTGGGTCAACCTGTAAAACCCGGTTGTAATGTTTATGTCCCTTAATTACCAAAAAAAAAAAATCTTAGCATCTTTGAACCATTTGCACAAGGGGATGAGCAAGATAACCTTTTCGCTTGAAAGTAACCTAGACCACTTCATAGTTTTCATATTTCCTTGTGCTAGACTTGGATTTATTAATGTGAAAATTGTGTTGGGATTTTGATGTATACCAAGCATTATCTAAGTAGGATTCTACCTTCTAAAAATCATGCTAGCTTTCTACAAAATCTGATAAGACAACTAGATATGGCTGAGTGACCAAAAAATTTAACTATGTTTATCAACAATGGCTAAGTGACGAGAAACAGACATATAATGTAAATGGTATATGTAATATAAATAGGTGGTATGACTTGTCATATGATAACAATGAATTTTTTTTTTAGATGCCTAATGTACAGACCTAGTGCTAGACATATATGATATATTTGGAATGATGCATAATGCAATGATGAGTATACCTAATTCAACTATGATTATAATGCAAGTGTAAGAAATACAATATTTTTGTATTTTGATGGTTTTCATGATTTTTTTTGTAATTTTTGATATATATATATATATGTACAAGTTGACCAATGGGCTTAATGAATGCCATTGGAGCTTTTTGGGTGACCAAAGGGCTTATAGATGCCTTTGGAGCATTTAGGTTTGACCTAGATAGTTGTAAAGTGCATAGGAACATTTTAAGGTGAACAAAGGGCTTATAGATGCCTTTGGAGCTTTTTGGATTGACCTAGATGATCCTAGATAGTCTAGGAGCTTTTTTATGTGACGTAGATGATCGAAAACCACTAGGAGCCTTTAGGGTGACCTAGGTGGGCAACAACACTTAGAAAGTGTATACAACTACCTAGGGGTATTTGGTTGTGACCAAAGGGCTTATGGATACCTTTTCAACATTTAAGGTTGACCTAGATGATCATAGATAGTCTAAGGGTTTTTTATGTGACCTAGACGGTCAAATATAGCTAGGAGCCTTTAGGGTGACCTAGGCGGGTAATGACACTTAGAAAGTGTCTACGACTATCTAGGGGTATTTTTTTGTGACCAAAGATATTATGGATGCCTTTGGAGCATTTAAGGTTGACCTAGATGATCGTAGATAGTCTAGGGGCTTTTTTATGTGACCTAGACGATCAAAAACTACTAGGAGCCTTTAGGGTGACCTAGGCGGGTAATGATACTTAGAAAGTGTCTACGACTGCCTAGGGGTATTTTATTATGACCAAAGTGATTATGGATGCCTTTGGAGTATTTAAGGTTTACATAGATGATAGTAGATAGTCTAGGGGCTTTTTTGTTTTGTGACCTAGCCGATTAAAAATTGCTAGAAGCCTTTAGGGTGACCTAGGTGGGTAACAACACTTAGAAATTATCTACGACTTCCTAGGGGCATTTGGTTGTGACAAAAGGGCTTATGGATGCCTTTGGAGCATTTAAGGTTGACCTAGATGATCATAGATAGTCTAGGGGATTTTTTATGTGACCTAGATGGTCAAAAACCGCTAGGAGCCTTTAGGGTGACCTAGGCAAGTAACACCACTTAGAAAGTGTCTACGAATTCATAGGGGAATTTTATTGGTTCTCTAAGTATGAAATGGTCACAAATGACTTATATTCATGGGTTTAGGTTCTTCATTTCCTTTGATTGATTCTAGGTGATAAGTTCTAGGTCCAATATGATGTGTAATGATGAATGGACCTAGCCAGTTTGCTACAAATTTGTCTCACAAATTGGAAGGAAAATTTGAGTTTTGTTGGTTTTCATTTAAAAAAAATCACCTACTTGAAAGTATTTCTGATGTACTTTCAATTTGTAAGCTCTCTTAAGATTATCTTGATAAAAACGTATATTCTCGAGGGAATTCACACGTCGTTCATCAAGCAATGTTAACTTATCTAACCGAGCTTGCCTAGTTGTATCATCGTCGATGAATTCATGCATGGAAATGTGCAGTGACAGAATATATAACTCCAGAGGCATGATGGCTTCAACACTATACACTATTGAAAATGGAGTTTCCCTAGTGGGCATTTGAATACTAGTGCGATAGGCCCAAAGGGTAAGAGGTAATTTATTATGCCAATATTTATGATTTTCTTGAATGGTTTTCTTCAAGATGACTACTATTATTTTATTTTATGCCTCTGCTTGCCCATTGGCTTGTGGATAATAGGGCATGAAAAAGCTATGCTTTATGTTATACTTTGTTGTTAACGCATGCACATCCTTATTTTTAAAGGGTGTTCCATTATCCAATACTATTTTGGATGGAATACCAAAATGACATATAATGTTATGTAGTATAAATTCTGCAATGCGAGGTCTAGTCATTGTGGTAAGGGGAATTGATTCCACCCATTTTGTGAAATATTTGGTTACCATTATGATAAATGTGCAATGACCTGATGAGGTAGGTGAGATTTTCCAAATTAAATCAAACCCCCATTGTGCAAATGGCTAGACCAATTGAATCGGTTATAAGGCCTATGAAGGTACATGTATTAAATTTTCATGGTATTGACACTTCACACACTTCTTAACATAAGCACAAAAATATTACTCTAAAGTTGTCCAATAATAGCCCATGTGAAGAATGCGCTTGGCGATGGCCATGCCGCTAAAGTGGCCATTGCATGTACCATAGTGTGCTTGGGTTATGGCCCAAGCTGACTCCTATGAGTCTAAGCAGTGAAGGAAGATACCTTCATAAATCTGATGATACATTATGTATCCTATTAAGACATATTTTTTTGCCTTTTTTTTGAATGCTCGCTTTACGACATGCAACAATCTAGGTGGAATATTACCCAGTTTAAGATAATCTTTAATTTGGATGGCCTAATATTGCTTTGAAGAAGCCTCAATATTATGAATCATGCTATCCCTTTGATGGTTGTCTCGTGCGAACACTGATTGAGAGCGAACTTGGAGATATAACGTTGTGCTAGTATCAAAAGGATTATGAGGGAACAAAGTCCCCTAGTTAACATTATTCAAATATTGGTGTAGTTGAGAGAACCTTTCATGAGAAGGCTCAATCTAAATCATGTGAACAACTGGTATAGCCTTATGCTCTTCATGCTCAGTCACAGATTGTGCTAGCATTTTTACTTGGATAGTTGTGATATCATATGAATGGTTATGCAGGATTAGCGACCCTAAGAAAGCCATTGTATTCACAAAATTATTAGATGAACAAGGGAGTGCCTCTATATCATACCATTAAAATTTGACCAAGATTTTGTCCACTAGGGCTTTGTAGGCTTGCAAGATGGGACATCGACACTAGAAAATCCCTTTTACCTGATTAAATATGAGCAAGGAATCACCAAAAATATTTAACTTTGTTATTTTCATGGTGATTGTTGTTTGAAGTCCTATGATGAGAGATTCATACTCGACATTGTTTTTGGTACAAGGAAAATCGAGTTTAAAAAAAAGAGGTATGGGAGCACCTTGCAGTGTGAAAAAAATGATACCTACACCACCATATTGCTCGCACTTGGAACCATCGAAGAATAGAGGTATGTCCACCTATGACTCAGGCTCTACAAAATCAGGTGATTCTAAAATTTGAAATACTCCATCATCGAGAAGTTCTATATTTAGAGGTTGATCATCCTATAGAGGAGCCTCTACTAGTTGATTAGCTATGACCTGTCCTTTGATGGATTTCTGTCCAATGAACTCTAGTTTAAGTTTCATCAATAATATTATCCACTTCATCGTGCGACTATTATGATATGTTTTGCTCATCATGTAGCACAATGGATTTTATTTAGATACAACATATGTGGTGTGATTTAACATATAATGGCATAAATTTTTGGTGGCAAATACCACTGCTAAGCATAGCTTCTCAACATATGCATATCTAACTTCATAGCTGACCAGTGTGCGACTAATGTAATAGGTAGCCTATTCTTTGTAAAATTTGTTCTTTTGGGACAACATAGTACCCAAAGCTAACTTAGTAACTGAGATATATAAATAGAACGACACTCCTAGTCATGGTGGAACCAATACAGGTGATGAAGCCAAGTATTGTTTTATCTCATAAAAGGTATTTTGAAATTCCTCATCCCAATGAAATGAGACCCCCTTGTGTAGTAACTTATTCATGGGTCGACACTTATCCAATAACTGCACTATGAAGCATTTTATGGATGTGACCTTTCCTTGCAAACTGCGTAGTTGCTTAGTGGTTTTTGGGGGAGGCATTTATAATATTACCTTGACCTTGTTGGGATCTACCTCTATGCATCTATTGGATACTATGAATCCCAAAAGTTTACAATATGTGACACCAAAGACACACTTTTTGGGATTAAGTCTAACATTGTGCTTTATGAGGGGATCTAGAATCTTACACAATACATCAAGGTGTTCATGGCGTAATAATGATTTTGCTAATAAATCATCCATGTAATATTCCAAAATCTTGTGCATGTAGTCATGGAAGATATATGTCATGGCTCGTTGGTAGGTAGCACCAGCATTCTTAAGGCCAAAAGGCATGACCTTGTAATAAAATATCCCCCAAGGCATTATGAACGTTGCTTTGATTTGGTCTTCTGGATTAATACGAATCTGATTATATCCAGAAAATCCATCCATTAGGGATAATATTTCATGTCCTTCTATTGCATCTACCAATGCATCGATGTTAGGTAAGGGAAATTCATACTTAGGAATTGCTTTGTTAAGATCTCAAACGTCGATGCAAATACGAATCCTCCCATCAAGATTTTTGATGGGAACCATGTTTGAAACCCATGGCAAATAATCTACTGAGATGATGGTATCAATGTCCAACATATTTTGTAATTCATCTTTCACAATTAAGGCTACTATTGGGTGTAGTTTTCTTAACTTTTGCTTAAAAGTTTTGATCTTGGGGTCTAATGTAATATTATGCATGACTATATTTGGGTCTAGTCCTGGCATATCTTTATATGACCAAGCAAAATATTTAATACTTGCTTTCAATTCAGCTATGAAATCATCTTGTTCACTTAGGGAGAGGTCTTCCCCTAATTTAATGGTATGTGGATTATCAGGATCTGTATCGATATCCTTGTCAATTGTTGGCTCAATCAACATGTGAGACACATCCTCCAACTGATGTGGGGTGGGAATTAAGTGAATATCATCAGCTAGGTTTGCTTCTTCCATAGGGAATTTAGGGTCAACCTCATATTGAAAAAAATCTTGAGTAGTTCTTGAAGAAAAGTTAAATGATTGTAACATTTCCTCACAAGGGCAATACTATGAGGGTGATGGAGAAGAATCTTCCCGATCAAAGTCAATTGCCTCTAAATCAAGATGCAATTTCTTGGATGGGTCATTCGGATTCACCAATGGTGTCGTTAAATCTATGGAAATCATGTTGATGGATACATGATCTCCTACTCTAGGGCGAGTGGGTCTAGAGACCAGATGTTGTCTCATAACTCACGGGTGTGGCTCTGGTGGAAATGGAATAACTGGTGGTAGCCTATGTGAAAGAGGATGAGCCTAATATTCATGAGGCAACAACTGGCATTAGATGGGTTCTTGGACAAGAAATAACATACGAAGAAAATATTCATCCTTATTGTCCAAAGGGAACACACTTGTATTCATCATCTGAGCTATGGCAGTTAATGGGTGCAATGCCATAATTATCTTCATAATCACTCATCCATTCAAGAGGAGGACCTTGGTCTTGTTCCTCACTGTTATATTACAAGGTGTGTGAGCTCTCCCCCACTTCATGGGGTTGGGTGACATCACTGGAAAGACCCTGATATGTCATGTCTATGGCTAAATGATCTCCCAAGGAATGAATGTGATTTGAATTAGTATATGGATCATGATTGAGCTTAGCCTAATGACTTAGGCATAGGTGCTTAAGACTCTCGGTGAGGACATCCAACGATGCCGGTTTATTTTTTCCCAACCTAGATCTATCATACAAAAGTTGATATTAGGGTTGACATGGAACACAGTTACCCTGCTCATACAGGCCAAGACCAAACCCATGCAAATTACAATGGTTTAAATATTTCAATGCATAATATGGATTTGACAAATAATTTACATCCTTAGAAAATGGTTCATCATCATATTCTGTCTGAGGAATGTGCAGAGCTCCATACTCTATACCTCCATATATGAAATTCGTTTGATTAGGAGGTATACTAAGGGGTACAATGCTACCTATGGTAAGACAAGGTCTTCCCATGTCTTGCACTATCTCCACTGATAGAACTATCATGATATCTCACCAAGTATTCTCCTATCCCTGTGCTATACATATGGACTGTGACTTGGGATGGTGAAGCTGGATGATATGGAATGAAGGTTTGAGGTGATTAAATGTTCACATCTAGAGGTAATTCCTCATTAATGACACATGGAATCTCTTACTTGGATATGGTAGAAACTAATGGTGGGCTCTCATCAATAGGCCTATTTGACGTGTTCCTCAATGGAGGGTTTGATGATGTCAAAGCCTTCTCTAAAGGTGGCGATGATGAGGATGGAGTAGATGATCATGAAGGTTATGGAATGGGTAGACTTTTATTAGGTGTATTTAATATGAAGTCTATGTAAGTCGAAGGTAATGCTAACTTTGGCATCTGCTGCAACATGTTGTAGTATTTGAAGGGCTCTAGATCGGTAGATACTACATGTACTTGCCCTTTGTGAGTGTATTTAAGACATTGATGTGTAATAGAGAGGACACACTTCATATCTCGTATCCAAGGTCTTCCAAGCAAAATGTTGTAGGCCATATCACCCTCTAGAAAATGGCACAATATCGGTATAATATTTTGTCCCACCTGAATGGGTAAAACTATGGTACCGACAATAGAGCATATTGTGTCATTGAAAGCACAAAGAGTGTAAGTTGATGCCACAATATGAGATGCTAGAAATTTAAGATGCTTTAGTGCTTTAGTTGTTATGATGTTACTTAAGGACCCAATGTCTATAAGCACTCTCTTGTATGGTATCTCATTTATACATGCAATTATGTGTAAAGGAGGGTCTACCACATCGCTGGCTATTTCTTTTACCTCATGCTCATGGAATTGTATGATTGGTTATTTGAACTATTTCACATGTCCCACAAAATATATGAAGGATTTGGACTCCTACAGTTTCAAATCTATGGATTTTAAAATATCCATAAAGGCATCTCGATGTGGAGGTGATTGTTGGATCAACTCATAGATGGAAAATCGTGCTGATGTGGTCCTCAAGCTTTGTGCAAGCTTGTTCTTGATTGTCACTGTTGGCCTAGAAGGAAGGCCATGTACTACATATGGTGTAGTTTGTGACATATTTGGAACATCATTTGAAGCCACAGGTTGTGCGACTTGACTTGGATATCTCTTGTTCCTGGTCATAATACTCACCATTCCAACATATCCTTGAACATAGTGTTTTTGGTTCACCTCATTCATTGGTTTAGCAGGAACTACTTGTACCTCATGAGTTGGTAAAGTGTCTTTGAAAATACCCATTTATTGATTGGTAGGATATACTGGAGCATCTATTGTAAGCTCATTCCTCTCAATCATGTCTTCTACTACGTGTTTAAAACCATAGCATGATTGTAAATCATGGCCACCTTGTCGATGAAACTTACAATATTGATCTTCTCAACATCCCATAATATTGGGTTTACTTGTTTACAGATCATTGGGTTTGATATCTGGTAAATTAACCATATTTGCATCCCACAATCGTTCAAGCCGATTACCAAAACTGCCAAATCGGGTAAGTTTCTATCGATCGCCTGTTTTACCAAATCGGGTAATAACTCTGTGTACGATTTGTACGATGTACGATGTACGATATGTACGATCCAAAAGTACAAAAAGGTAGTAATTGCAATGCTCTTCTACTCCAATCTCTCTCTAGGATGTTTTGTAGAGGTTTTAACAGCCTAACAAGATGGTTCCATTCATAGACAAAACTCCCAATCCGAGTTAGTGAGAGATTCCATTCAAGCAATTACATCCAAAAATCATACAGTCAGTCTCAGTACATCCTTTTCCACATTCTCATGCTTCTAGATCATTCCCCATGATTCCACTAGTAACAATCTTCTCACAAAGCTACAACAAAGCCTAGAACTAACATATAACAATAAGAAAGGAAATTCATTCACACAATGATAATCCACAATGCATCAACCATACACAACAGGACCATACACTATCATCCACAACATCTATTATTATCATTAATGGTTGTCAACTCAGTTACAATGTGGAAACTCTATCAATATCATAGCAATAACTCAGAAATATTACTATCTCTATACTCTAGCAACTAAGAACCAGTAAGCTAGTAGCCAGACCTACAAATTCGAAAATGGGGCCTTATATAACATTGTCCAGGCCGTTCCAAAGTGGTTCCTGAGACAATACATTATTCACAACTACCCAATTACAACTGAATACAATATTTTGGCATTTTCCTAAGTTTACACCTTAGGTTAGCAAATCCATGCGACCTTTCATCCCAAAATTACATTTCCTTTGCATCTCATTGAATTTCGGTATGCCCTGTATGATTTGCCACTGCTCTGTATGGTTTGCCACTTCAGTTGTATGGTCTCCTATATGATTTTCTCCCACTATATGGTTTCACAAAACTGGAGCAAATCATCCCCAAAACTATCCAAAACTTAGCAAATCACTTCTTTTTTTGGGAGGTGGATTTGCTGCCTACATCTGCCCTCCCCTTTACTTTAGTCGGCATCCTCGATGACTCATTCTATTTCTTTTGAAGTGCTTCTAATCGAGCTACCTCAGCCTCCAAGTCCTTGACTTGGGTCTTGTACATTTCCCTTTCATTCCTCAACTTGGTTGCATAGCTCCCCATCTCGATGACTTTGGCTCCGTGAAGGTTAGCCTTTTCCTCGATAGCTTTCATGAAGTCCATCATTTGCTTTTCTCGGTCGGAGGCACTCTTAGTCAACTTATCCTTCCAATGAGCTTCTGCTCGAGTAGCTGCTTGGAGTTCCTCATTCTTTCCATCGATGGTCTCCAAGTGATGTTTGATGTCAGCTTCTAGAGCTCGAACCTGGTCTTCTTTGATCCTTACTTGAGCTTGCTTCTCAATGACCATCTCATTGAGCTTCTTGCTATCCCTCGTCAGCTCCTCTATCTTCTTGGCCTGTGCAGTCATTTGTTCATTCTTTTTGGCCAACTGAGCTGACATCTGCTCATCCTTTGCTTTAAGTTGTGCCTCCAACTCCTTGATCCTATCTTCTACCATCTAGGAAATCTGTCACTTCTCCTCTTCGAGCATTGTAATCTTGGCTTCAGACTCTACTCTGAGGCCCGATAGATCCTCCTCCAATTTCTTTATTTTCTCTTCTACCACTGTTCTACTTTTCTGTAGTTCTTCTTCCATTGTGGCCAATTCCTTTTGAGTGGTTGTGGTCTCTTCTACCTGTGCCTCCTTGAGCCGATGGATTTTTGCCAACCCAATGCTCAGCCACTCTATCCAGTGTGTTAGGAAGTTCAACTTCCTCAGGGTAATGGACACTCTTGTAGTGACCCTTCTATACTCCACTTCTACCATATTGATTGGGCAGGTTGGATGACTTACTCGATCCAAATAAATCCTTGGGTCCTTCCTGTAGTTTGTGACCATCCCTTCTGGCAAGTCTTCTCTTCCCAACATTGTTGTTACCTCTTCCCTGGGTAACCTCCATGGATACTATGCATGGATATCAACTATCTTCTTTGTTCGCTCTGCACTATTCACCCATTCTGTTATGCGCTCCAACTCGAGAGACACTTGTTGTTCCCACAACTTCAGTTCTCCTACATGGCCAATGCCGAATTCCATTCTTGCACTATTCATCACATGGCCTAACTGAGAAAAAAAGTGGTCCACCTTATCCTCTATTCCCCGTGCCTCCTCTTCCATTGTAACTCTCTCGAACCGTGGTATCTCCAAGAGATAACTAGATTGCATTCCCCATCGTTCTTCTTCTGTAGGAGTCCTTAGTTCTTCTTCTTCTCTAAGGTGGCTAGAGCTTCCTCCAAGCTCTCTAAGTGCTCTCTCGGTGTCTATATTTTCCTGAGGTGGAGATTGTTTCTCTCTTTTCTCCTCCCCCTCGCTATCCAAAATATTTATGATCTCCTTCTGAGATCGCTGCTCAACTTGCTCCTGAGCCTTTTCTATTTTAGATGAGCCTCCCTGTGGCTCCTCTATATTTTCTCAAACTTCTTCTTGTTCCTTGCCATCCACTTGTTGTTCCTCTATCACATTCTCTTCTTGGATCTACTGTGCATCCCCTACTGTGACCTATTGAGCAACAAGTGCTTCACTTTCTTGTGGCACTTCTACATCCTTCGAAACTTCTTGTCGGCTAGAGCCTCCTGATACAATCTTGTACCGAATCTTCTTCTTGGGCTCTACCACTGTGGTACTCGGTCCCACTCCTACTTCATCCTGGGTAGTGGCTACTCCATCGTGCCCTACCTCAATTCCTCTAAAGAAATCAGAGGCATCCATCTTATCAAAATGAGAAAAAATCTTCGATGAGCGTACTATTTTCTCTGCCTCTGCCCAACACAACTCATCCAGCTCCGTCGCTTCTGAATCTGACTCTTCCATTCTCCATACTTCTAGAGCTGGTTTACCTACCATTCTCTCTCACTGCCTTCTCATCCTTATTTGTATAGGGCTACTCTCCCTTTCTTGCTTGAGAGGCTGCTCCTACTGCCTTCTTGCAGGTACTTGTTGTTCTAGTTTCGACTCCAACCATCTAGAACATTTTCTTCGATGGTGTACATCGGCATCCTCCTCCGGAGAAGTGTCTTCTTGAGCTTCACTCCTGTGTCACTCACTCCTTGTGCATGGTTTCTTCGAAGTAACCTTACCTATGGGTACAACTTTTGCCCATCTCAATATTGTTGGTTGATCTGGCCTAATTTCTCTAGGCGGTGTCAACCCTGGGAACTGCATTCCCACTTCTGTAACTGCATTCAGAAGCAATCCTATAGCCTGAAAGGCCATCCCAAAGTTCTTTGGTCACTTCGTCAATGCTTCATGCATCTATCTCTCTAGATAGGTACCCCAATCATACGGGATCCCCTTGGTAATACCTTCTGCATACTGGGCCATCCACATCGGCATCTCCATTGCCCTTATATCACCTGACAGTCGAGCCATGACTATGTTCATTGCACAAGCCCAGTGTTCATTTTGCAATTGGCTCTATTTTATTCCGTGCGTTCCTGCACCAAAAATATTTGCCTCTATCAGTGATTTGACAGTGGTCAAGGTAGTCACCAGGTGGTGTGCTTCAATTGGGTCTACCAATTTCTTTACTATCTCCATGCCTTCCATTGGTAGCCCAAATGTTCTCCTAAATGCCTCCATCGACACTTCCACCTTCACTGACCTCTTGCCCACATTGACGTAGGTTGTCCTTGTCACTGCATTATATGCCTGAACTATCTGTAGAAGATAGTTCTAAAAAAATATCTTATGAAATGGTGGAATCTGCGCAATGACTGACACTTGCACACTCTCAAATGTCTTCCTCCAAGGATGAGACTTATTCTTCTCATTTGTCCACCATTTCCTGCATGCTTCCGCTCCATGTTGTACAAATATCATATTGGAAAATTCCACCTGGCATTCCTCCTATCCACTGCTCAGGTGTTCCTCCTACTATGGTACATGCACTTCACTCCTCAATTCCCTCCGTGAGGTAGTGTCTTGGGCCATCCTTATCGCTCTGTACCTCGGTGGTGTTCTATCCAGGTGTGCCCTCCAATGGCCTTGTCTCCTCCATGACCTATATCCTCCTCTCCTCCATGGATGATTACCATGCCTATCGTGGGACTAAAACTGACATCCGGAGTGCTACCGTGAGTACGCCTCTCTCTCGTGAAGTGGACCTAGTGATCTCTCCACCCTATTTGCTGCAATCCACCTCAATCGATGTCCAAACTCCTCTGTTGATATCATTCCTTCAACATCTCACCGATTGCACAACTCTCTCCTCCTCAATTAAGAACGTACCAAAAATTGTACAACCCTTCGTGAAAGCGTACAATGTATGATTCTGAGTACTATGTATGGTTTTACCTTCCTCCGCTTCCTCTCAGATCGTACACCCTTTAGCAATTTTTCCCTTTTGACTCTGTCTATACTCTAACGGTTTTACAATGATGACTTGAAACCATACAAGGTGCCAGTACTCCGTACGCTACTTCCTACTGGCTGCCCTCCCCTTTAAAACTTGTACGATTCCATACGCTTTCGTACGATCTCTTGAAAAACTACCAAAAATGGCAAAAAAATCACTCAACTTGCACCCTTTCACCTGGAAATCGTACAATCTACCTCAAAATCATACAATACATCTTTGCTAACCCTCACTACTAAAAAATCTCAAGATTTTGGCCTCCTTTCTCAAATATGACACCGACCCAGTTGCTGGAATGGCCCGATCTACCTTTCCCTGAGTTTTCTCAACAAATCATTCACTCCTTCTCTCCCGACGCAATTTCCCTAACTTTGACAAATTTTTGGCTGTATGGTATGGTTGTACGGTCTTTATTTCATGCTTCCCATGTCTCCCAACTCATCTTTGCCAGATTCTTAGCTATTTAGGGTTTCAATCTTCTCTTTTCTTGCAAATCCACCAATTTCTACCACAAATCGTAGCTTCCTCCTGCTTTTATCTACAATTTCTCCACTCAAAATCCATACAATGATGTATTCTGGCATCTTTGGCTGCAATATCTCATAAAATTTTGAATTTCCCCCTTTCTCTAGAGAAAAACCCCCAATTTCTCTCTTCTCGGGTTAATTTCAAAGTGAAAAAGAACTCCCTGGTACAAATTCGTAATGGGTCTGCAATCTTCAGAAAATCGGTGAAAAGTTCTCGCCCATGCAGTTTCTTGTTCTCAATCGTACGCTTTTCCCCTTCAATATCCTAAAAAAATTTGATTTCTTGCTTGCTTGGTGAAAAAATTGGTTAAGTCCCCTTCCTTTTAAAGCGAGTTTCCAAAAAACCCTAATAAAACCCTAAAATTTAAAAATAGGCACCAATTTGCATGCGGTTTCTAGTTCAACTGCTAGATGACTGACAACTCAGCATTTGATTTAAATTTTTGTCTTTTCCCCCTTCTTTTCCTCCAACCACTACTTTTTCGCATGCCGCATTAAATGAGTTAGTTGGCAAATCGTACATCGTATGATCCAGATCGTACCGTATGATTTGCATGACATTCTTGTCGTGTACGATTATCTGTTGTACGATTTCCCTCTTTTACTGTATGATTTCATCACTTAGAGGAATTTTTGCTTTCTTTTCCTCTGGAGAGGTCGTCGTTTCTGGTTTTCAACCTCGCCCTTCTTAATTGCGTCCCGAGGGATTTTCACAACCAAGGCACAACTTTTTTTTTCATTTTTTCTTTATCTTTTTTTTTCAATCCTAGTCTAATTATACTTACCTCTTGGGTAATCGTACAATGACATTCACCTGTATGACCCCATCCCAATCTTGTCCTTGAGGTTCGACCATCACATTTTTATTAGTGGTATCCTATTGTACCTCTGTTTGATTAGTCCCTGCCTGTGATATTGTTGCCCGTTCATTTTCCCTCCTATAATGTGTATAGTTCAATATTGTACATCAACAATTTGGAGTCTCGTCCCCTAGTAGGCCTTCTTCTCACTGTCCAGGTGATTGATCTTGAGGTGGTGGTGTCCTTAACACTCTACTATCATTTTAGTGACTTCTTCGCCTATCTCCATGAATTATTTTTATCTCCAAACTTGGTGATCGGGTCCTTTTTTGGCTCGGGTTTTCATCCACTGTGAATTGTACCCTTCCTCTACCAGCAAAGCTTTTATTGCGTGGGTATCTCCCCCTTCCACTTCTTCTAGGCATGAAATATCCCTGTACTATCGATGACTCTTATATTACTCAGGGTAATCACTAGTTACCTACTTCCCATTGGGGTCCTTTTCGGTTCAGGGGTGGTTGCCCTCCTCTGCGTCTGCCAACCATATTTCGTAACATACCTCTTAGTTAGAGTATATCCTATGGGTTCCTTGCTAAATTCAAACATGCTAGCAGGTTATTACCTAGCCATCTAGGATTAGGGGGTCAAAATATTCCGCATCCTCTACTTCCTCTAATTGCAACATCACTCAGATTCCCATAATTTTTTGGTCATCTACCTCATCCTCTTTGTCCAATTCTTCCTCTTATTCCTCGATCATCAGGAGTAATATCTACAAACTCAATATTAGCTAGTGGATTCGGTTTGATGAAAATTATCGTAAGGTTCTGACTCTTCTATCAGATCGTACCAAATGACATCTCCACCTTCTTTCCTCAAAGGATATCTAGGGAGATGAAGATGCCAATACTGCTCTATAATCGTCTAAAAAGTCTATTTCAAAGATAGAGTCAGTCCAAACCTCTTCCATATATTCTACCCAGTCGATTAGCAAATTCATCACTCTTTCTAGTCGTCGAACTTCCCTCCTTTGTCTTCTCAGCTACTGGTGAGCTATTGTATATGCTTGTGCATCATTCTCAGGTCTGTCCTCAACTTGTCTCAGCCTTAATGCACTAATTGGAATACTCTGATCCCTCTGAGGATTATGACGATTCTCTGGTTCATCCTCATATGTACTAGGCTCCCTTACCAACCATGACATTCTGTCATCACTAGAATCTGCCATACTTGCTACATTGTGATGCAATTTAGGTGATGTGGTGGTCTCCTCTATATCTTGCCAAAGTACTCATACATCCTCATTTATCATGGGTTGCCTGCTTGGTGGAGGTGGTAAACTTATACTTGTGCCTTTGTTTCCTCCACCATTTCTTGGAGTTAAATATTTAACCTCCTCAAGTTCACTTCCAACCTCTTGTAATATAACTACCCTCTGTTCATCCAATATTTTTATGGTACCATCCAATTCTTGGATTACTTGCGCTCTCAGTCTCACATTGTGACCCCATAGTGTTTGATACTCTTCCTACATTTGTATAGTTTACATTCTCATTCTCTGCTGTAATAGCCATATCTGAGCCAATGGGGAAAGTTTTGCTAGCTCTTCTTCTAGCCTATCCTCCCTATCATCCTCTAGAATTTATATCTCAAATGTGTCCACTCTATATTCATTGTGCACTGTTAGCCTTACCCTTCTTCATCCTTCTAGTTGTCTAGGTAGTTCCCTATGTTCTATATGTAGGTACCTCCTATTCAAATCTCTTGGTAATAGTGATATCTCCTAATAGCCTTCTATTTTTGGAGGGATCCACTCTTCTCCCTCTCTTATGGTCCCATCAGTCTATCTAATATGTACTCGCACTCTTCTTCTTTTACCAGGTCCAGGTGCCAACTCTTTTTGTTCAATTATTGGCTGCCCCTCCTCCATTTCAATGAAAAGTCTTGTAAGTCCCAAATATAGCTCTTCTTACAGTAGACCTGGCTCATGATGAGCCTTATTTTGAGCATCTACTCATCTTCTTCGTTCGATCACTTTCGGTACCATTCAGGTTCTGCAACCTGACCACTCCATTATACAATACTTCAATTACTTTATAAGGTCCAAGCCATAATGTCTTCAGTTTACCTGGCTTGATCTACCTCTTCCCATTAAAATTGAGATCCAAATCCCCTAGAATAAGTTCTAACTTCCTCAAATGCTTGTCATGCCACACCTTTAATCTATTATAGGCTACCCCAATTGCCCACTATGCCATGACTCTTCTTTCATTTAGTTTGATCAGCATCATCAATCATTCCTCCAAACTTTCCTGATCTCCCAAGCGATGTTCTACCATGTTGAGTGAATTATTTTGCCCTATAGAAAAATGATAACCACAACTAGAGTCTCAAACAAGAAACTCTCGCTTGCAAAGAAATTAAATAGCATTATTCATTTCTCCAAGGTTCTTGTGAACAAAAATTCATATTGCATATAATCACTCAAGACTAAAATAAATGAATGTATACCAGAATAACTTAAACCATGTAAGTAATAGTTAACAAGGGGCCTTTAATGATTCAAATAAGTACTTTGCAACCACAATACATTATATCAACAAAATGCGAAGATAGCTTCTTTTAATGTTCTTGAGATTAAAGTAATCTACCCGAAACCCAATTAGTAACCTCTTTTATCTTTAGCTTAAAAAGATTCCAAATGAGAAAGTGTGTGGTATGAGCCACTTCATTTTAAGCTTCGTGCCTTTAACATGAGGTTCATTTAGAGTTAGCGGGTTCGTTTTATCTTCATTTAAAAGTGTTCCACTATCCCTATGTTAGCATTTGGTGTTAGTAAAGTTAGCAATGTTAGCATTAAATTTTAGCAAAAAATAATAAATTAGCAAGCTAGGATTCATTCACTTGATCTGATTTGGTGTGCATTTGGAATTAGTAGCCCTCCTAAACCCATATTTTATCTAAAAATTAGATGAAGGTGTTTGGAGATACAAGAATGAAAATCTAAATTAAAGAAGTGGATCTAGGAGCAGATTTCTCTTCTCTGCTATTAATCCCTGGTTTTCTTTGGGAAACACTAGATATATAAACAAACCCTCCAATTTTTGGTGTGAGTAGATCACTTTATCAAGCACAGATGCAGAGCATACTCTTGGTAGATTTATTTACCTTCTTTATAACTTATATTATTCATGGCAAAGAATGAATTTTTTATGAACATAAATTATAGAAAAGGACCAGAATCGAGAAATCAGCTACCTACAAATTTTTTGGAATGGACCAGAATCCAGGAACGATTAGCAGAAATTCTGGTATGGACCAGAATAGAATGAAAATAAATGCAAAAATTCTGGAGTGGACCCAAATCGAAACAGTAGATTTTAAATCAAGACTAATATAAATATCATAAAACTAAAACATAAACATTATTTACAAAAGTTAGCTAGAAAAATAAAAGAAGACATTAATTTGATTAACAATCTCCTCCCTGCAAAACCCCAAGTTATGAGATGAAATTCTAAAACAACCTGACCTAACAAACCTGCAACATAAACACAATCAAATTAGATCAGATGCAAGACTCTAAGGAAACAAATAATTGCATCATTCTATCATTCACCTATCGTAACCCACTCTATGGCGTAAACGAATAGATACAAGAAGCAATGATGCAAAGGAAAGATTTACAGAAATAACAACAGTCTTAGTTTCAATATCCTTTTGATTTCATACACAAGAGTTGCTCTTGCCAAAAAAAAAATCCTTTATTTCGAAAGATAGTCTTTGTTTTTTTTCTACAATTTCCAGCCCTTTTCCACTTCTTTGAATTGCGTATTTAAAACCTCTGAACAAATTTTGTTTCTCCTTCCATGACTATTCATTTTATCCTTCCCTTGTGCATGCATGTGTTTTGATTTCCAAAAATACTTTTCGTTTCTATTTTGTGGCCCTTCGTTTCATTCCCATGGTTTGATTTCAAAAAAACATTTCCTTTTCTCCACAAGGGCATGCGTCTGTTTCCTTCCATGTGTAATGACCATATTAAATGATTTCAAATCATTAAAGATTCCTTATGTAACATTTTGTCTTATTCATTGGATTTTATCCTTATGTCCACGTCACTATGCGGTCTTCAATTTCACTATCTTGGTGTTCATCACTAATATCAGACGCACTATCAACTACTCTGTTCCCTTGGCAAAAATCAGACATGTCACAAAATTGCGACACTTCTTGTTTCTCTGCCTGCCTACCCATTTTGAGTCACGAAAATGCAACATGTCACGATATTGTGACACTTTTACCTCCTTGCTCTCTTTTGTTGCTATTAACCGCGAACATGTGACATGTCACGATATCGCGACACTTTTTATTTCTTGTTATTTCTTTTCTCATTTGGCCGTGAAAATGTAGCATGTCGTGATATCGCGACACTTTTTATTTTTTCTTGTTCTTTCTCTTCTCGTTTGGCCACGAAAATACATGTCATGATATTGTGACACTTTTCTTTCTACTCTTTTGGCCACGAAAATGCAACATGTCATGATATCATGACACTTTTTTTTTCTTGTTCTTCCTCTTCTCTTTTGGCCACGAAAATGCAACATGTCACGATATCGTGACACTTTTTCTTTCTTGTTCTTTCTCTTATTGTTTGACCACGAAAATGCAACATGTCGCGATATCACGACATTTTTCTTTCTTCTCTTTTGGCCGTGAAAATACAACATATCGCGATATCGCGAGACTTTTTCTTTCTTGTTCTTCCTCTTCTCTTTTGGCCGTGAAAATGCAACATGTCATGATATCACGACACTTTTTCTTTCTTGTTTGGCCGCGAAAATGCAACATGTCACGATATCGCGTCACTTTTCTTTCTTCTCTTTTGGCCATGAAAATGCAACATGTTGTGATATCATGACACTTTTATTTCTTCTCTTTTGGCCACGAACATGCAACATGTCGTGACATTGCAACACTTTTTCTCCTTGCTCTTTCTCTTTGCTTTGGACCGTGAAAATGCAACATGTCGCGATATCATGAAAATTTTTCCTCCTTGTGGTGTTTTTCTTTTTCTTTGATCTTTAGCATATGGGCCACTTCGGTCTTCTTGGAAAACATGCAAAAAATGCGGGTCCCCAATTTTGGGGTACATTGTGGAGCAGCCACAACAAATGGCGAATCTACTAGGAAATGCTCCTGAGCATTTCGGTGAGAACCCCAACCTAAAAACCTACAACTTAACTGCAAGCGTTAGAAAATATCCAAAGAATGTAAATAAACCAAAAATACATGAAACATTAGAATTATTCAGCATCCACTCAATGTGTGCATAGTGATTCATTCTTTATCGTTTGAAATAGTTCCCCATTCTATTGCTAAATTCACATGAATGCAAATAATGAATCATGGAGGGTCTATGCAAGATCGAATGTATTGCCAGCATAATGAACTATGGCTGACCTGATTTACCATGAATTTTAACTTTTAGTAGCACGAGTACAAACATTAAAACTATCAAACCCTCTCAGGACCAATCATGCATGAATTGAGTTCATATACCCGATCTCAAGGTTGGTTATGCGCCACTACCATATTGAATCAATGTGCATGTGTAAGTGAAATCAGAGCTTTGGGGAATCAGATTCTCAACCTAAGCATGATGAGAATTTAACCCTATCCTTACTACTCTGATTTGAGTTCATTACCTCATTTTAAGAAAAATAATTAAACTTATTATGGATAACTACCAGGCTAGAATTTTCGTGTGAGCAGTCAGAGGTCTTACTTTTAAATGAGACATGTTGCCACACATGAGCCTACTCCACTGCCAGTCAGGCGTCTATAGCCCTGGTGGAGATTAGCCCCATAACCTAGGCTTTGGCTTTGGATTTCTTGAATTTTAGGGATGACTACCCATCCTTGTGAGGGACACGTAGTATGATCCTTCCAACTCAAATGATGTGATGGAGGTGGATTAATGATGGATTCCTTGAATCTTAGGGATGACTACTCATCCTTGCAAAGGACATGTAGTACGATCCTTTTAATCCAAATGATGTGATGGAGGTGGAGTAATGATGGATTCCTTGAATCTTAGGGATGACTACTCATCCTTGCAAGGGGCATGTAGTGTAGCACCCTAATAGTGGTGCAGTTAAACCTTAGTAAAATATTAAAATTTGAATTTTAACCCAAATCGCTCGTTAAACCGCCTGTTACTTGCTTTCCTCATTTTTTGCACCATTTTTAGGATTTGTTTTGACCGTTGGATGATATCGTCATAGATCAGACGAAATCATCCCAAATCTAATGAATTCATCTGGAATAGAACGTCCAAACAATTTTGTCCCAAAACCAAATTTCATAATTAGCTTATGTTTCAACATCTTCTATAACTTGGGCAAAAAACGTGTCTACATAGTTAGAGTCTCCCTCGTTGGAGATCTACCATATTGGGATGATTTCCAATCTCCTAACCTCTCCCTAATCCTATATAAACTGGGATTTTCTCAGTTTATCCCCCTGAACACCCCTGAACCCCCTACTTGATAGATTTATCTATAGAGTTAGCTCCTTATGCATTAGAACATCCTCGCACTATTGTTTGTATTTGGTATTTCAAGTCTTCTTATAGGAATCTTATTGTTTTTCAGTCGGAGCAGGCTCGAATCATCTCTGATAATTCTAGACAATTTCGGACAATCCTGTCATAGATAGGCGATGATCTCGTACGATTGGAGGTGATATCGACTGCAGTCCAGATTGGGTGCAATCAAAGCCCAAATTTTGCATTTACTTATCATTTCTCTTCATTTTATTATGCATTAGCTTGGTTTATTTTATTTTTGCATCCTGGAGTTCACCTCATTTAGCATAGATATATGATAAACTCAAAATAAATGGTCAAATTGATGCATTTCCTTTTAATTGCTATCTAGATCTACTATTTAGGCAAATTCATTATTACTCCTATCATTTCCCATTGCTTTTGTAGTTGTATTTTTGGTATTTTGTATCTATTTTTGTGATTGCAGGTTTCTGACAAATTCGTCAGATCTCAGACGATCTCGTCTGATCTCAGACGATCTCGTCTGATATTAGATGATCGGTTGTGATCTCAGATGATTCTATGAAATATCAGATGATTATGTAAGATTCAAGACAATTTGGACTGCTACAAATCATAGAATATTCATTCAGACATCCAGAATCAAGTATATTCTGTCTTATTTAGCGCATTCTCTGTGTTCAACATTTATTCATGTTTCCTATATCCATAAAAAAACAAAAAAATTAGCATCGACATATAGATTAGCTTAGATTCATTTTTTCCAAACCTAGGAATTGAATTATTGAACATAAAATGAACACATCAAACCTGTCATCAACCTAAGCATGGAAACTGCCACTTAAAAGTTTCCTAGTGAACCCACCATCCATAAAAAATTTACCCTTATACCCCTCCACTGAGATGTGGGACCTTCAAAGGGCCTCTTAGTCCGAGGTATTGTCCCATACTTCTCGCATCCCCATTTCGGGCATGGATCCTATAGCTTGAAGGTAAGGATGCAAAAAATTTGGAGTGATACATTTTGGTGAACCCGACATGAAAACTAAAAGCCTTTTGAAAACAATCCAAAAAAAAAAACATAAATGCATTTACAATCAAAGATTGCATATCATATTTAGATGGTAGATTATAATAAAAGATGAGTTGTCACCATTAATGTTGAGAATCAATTAGCAGATATAGAGATTACTTCTTTGCTTAGAGTATCTCAAACATATAGAGTCCCACCTTTATGGGACGAGCTTAATAGGAGATTGAATCTCATTTCATCTAGATCAATCGAACTTAGGAAAATCAAGAGGTTTGTCCTAGATAGAATCCTGGATCCTGATCAAGTGACCTTATATCATGAGATTTAGAGAGCTTGCCATAGAGAGCTTGCCATAGGTGGTTAGAAAATAAAAGAGCCTTTGTGTCTTCTGAATTGTACACCTTTGAGGAATACCTCGACAATGCAGTTGTAGTACATAAATTTCTATCTTGTATAGAGGATCAAGAGGTCATTCTTAAGGATAGAAAGAGATGGAATAGAGTTCCTAGAGATGTGTTATATCAAGAGTATTGCCATGAGCTCTATTTTTACAAGTTAGAGTCAGAAGTAGATAACATCACCATAGCACACTTTGTTAAGTTCTTGAAAAACCATTTCCAATTTGAAGAGGAGCATTTCATGACTTTTGATGAACTTGATCTTATCAATGACATCTATAAACTATTTATAGAAAACTAAGTCATTATTTTATTATTATTGTTTCTTGCATTTAGTGTGTTGTTTTTTGTCTTTATAATGATAAAAACAAAATAAAAAAAATAAAAATAAAAATAAATAAAAACAAAACAAAATCATAGAAAAAACAAGAATCAAAACATTTTATTTTAAGCATCATAGTAGGTATATAATTAAAATATATACCTCCCAAATCTATTGCAAATATATTAATATATATATTTGCTAAAATCTAAATTTGAACATAATGACTAGACTCAGGAATGGAAAACAGACTGAAGTAGAAGAATATTGGTTAGGAAAAACTATAAATAAACCAGATGTTCTTCCTGAAGACCCAATTCAGGAAGAAGGAACCCTAGACCAACAAGAAGAAGAGTTTGTTGATGCAAATGAACAAAGAGAAACTGTTAGAGAGGAAGGATCCTCATCCCCTAAAATGTCTCCGAAAGGAACGGTTACTTTTGAGAACATGGAACATTTTTGGAAGTTCCTCAATACCAATATTAGTACTCTTAATAGAGCAATCCATATGGACAAGGATCAAATTAGTGACACTCAAGCAACCCTAGAAGACATATATCACACATGCACTAATCCCTTGTCCTTTGTTGATCAAGAAAGTGATCAAGATGGACCATCCAATTTGGATATGGCTGCTATAATTCAAAACATGCAACAAAAACAGGTTACCCAACCATCTAGAGTACCTGTTACCAAGCCTAGAGTTATTCACACACAAAAGAAACCATCATTCACTGCTCTATTTTTCCAAGTTATTTATCAACATACCTCAAATCAACAAAAGCCTAAAACAAAACCAACTATCAATTTCCAGAAATCTGGGTTACAACATAATGCTACAACAAATATTCTTCATAATACTCTTCCTACCAACCATTTGCATAACAATAATATAGCATCTAATCCTTACGTCATGCCATCCTACGTGAAAGCACGAGGATACGAAAACAAAAAGGAATATGCCACAAGAACAAGAAATAACGTATGCAAATCGACACAAGATAAAAGCAATAGAAATATGGTAATCTCTTTTATTGATACGCTTTACAAATTGTGTTACAATACATCTCCTTCCTTTTTAGGGGATAGGAGAGTCAAATGTGTTTCTTGTCACAAGATCCATGGCTAACAATCCTTCTTCCGCGTGCCCACATGTAAGATGGGCGGACCAAAACGTCACCGCCACTGTTGTATGTGATTCTTTGCTCTTTCCTGCTCCTCTACTATCGGAAACCTGCGTTCAAAGAAACAGAAAATATTAATAATACCTGCAGACCAAATGAAACATGTATTTCCCACAGCCTATTGTCAGTGTATGCATGAAAATAATAAAACGACTATCAAATAAACTCTGATTGACCTGAAACTTTGACAGAAGCATAAAAATATCATCAGAAGACCATTGCAAAAAGAACAGTCTAAAAATTCCTCACAGATCTGTACTCGCTCCAGGGTGGGACGAATAGGACTGTGAGAATTGGCCAAAAAAGCACCCTATTCAATGTCCTACTTAGGAAGCTCCAAAAGACCTGAAAACTTGGGGTTAGCTAATTGGGGGCATTTTGGGATGACCCAGATGCTCAGATTTCTCCAATTTTGCCTCTAGAACCCAGATTTTGAAGATGGCATCTGCAAGTTAGTGAAAGCGGGAAACAACAATAACCTGGTCAAAAATGATCAAATGACATGAAATTTGAACTGTAACCTATTTAACCTATCTAGAATCAGATGCAAAAGAAAAAAACAAGAAATCTATCACATATTTCTAATCATCCCGGGGTGGGGCGATTAGCACTGTGATAGTTTGGGGAGCGCCCGGGGGCAGGACGCCCACCGATTGAAGCACTGTTTCGGCACCAATCCACTTGGGATGGGTCCAAAACTGGTTATGGGGTGTTGTCGACAAATTTGGTGGATAGTTGTGGTCAGAAATCGGGTTTTGGGTACGGATTTGCGCCTCCAATAGTCACCCAATAACCTCCCTTTCGAATGAGAGATTAAGGATGTAAAAGCACAAATCGCAGTTAGGTATGAAATTGGCAGCACTTCGTTGCTCAAATGCTCCTTCTCTGTATATCTTTTGGGTGGTAAAACCCACCAATTTATAGACCTAGGGTCTCTTTGTTTGAATTGCGCATGCGAGGGCGCCTCTTGAGTTAACTGTCCTATTTTCAGAGAAAAGCTAACTCCTTGATAAAAAAGCTTCTTGCATGAGGTCTCTAAAATAAAGACATGCATGATTGAAGTCTCTCCTCTTGAATAAAAGCTATTCCTCGCAATTGCATGGCCTGAAGCCTCAGTTAACTGGCGGAGTTGCCGAGGTTTGACTTTTTTCTAGTCAAACCTGCTATTCGTCCCACCCTGGAGCGATTGCTTAATCGTCCCAGGGTGGGACGAATGCCAGTCTGAATTCGTCCCTGGGTGGGACGAATAGAGAAAAAGGTGCCAAAAAGGTGCAAAATTGACTTTTGACCCTCAAAACTGCTTTTGGGAGTGGTTAGGACCACTGTTTGACCTCTGGGGGCTGCCCTAGGGGCTGTTTGTGTCAATGCGATCAGCGCTTGTTGTCACATAATCGGATTGGTGCTGTTTTGGTGTCTACAGATGCCCCTTTTTGGGAAGCGTTGTGCAAGGCGCAGCGCCGAGCAAAAATAGATAACCAAAGCACTAATGATTAGGGTTTCTCAGTAACCTAACCAACTCTTGATGCCCCAAGTATGGAAAGGGCACGCATTCTTGAATCCTTGCTTCTGACGAGCTAAGGAACTAATGTCAAGTGTTAACCTTGTTCAGTGAGGTGTTACTTGAGCTTGGACATTGATCAGTCATGAATAGGCAAAGGGCGCAACCTTTTGTCTGTGGGAACCTTGAGTTCATGATTCATGAATGCCAAGTGTTTGATCAGTTTGTGATTGTTGCTTGTTTGCTGCCCCAAGCAGGGGCGTGATTGTCTTTGTCAATGATCCTTTGAATGCGTGTCATTTCCTTAATTGGGTATGTTGTTGTTGATTGGTGACTAAGTGTGACTACCCCCTCAAGCGACGAATCGATGAGGGAATGACCGACATGAGAAAAGTGACGAGTCGCTTGACCCAAGATGACTTAAGTAAGGGTGCCTTCAGTTGTTTTACCATTGAATGCGAAAGCAATTTCGAACATTCTGACCTATTTTTGGTGGGTTTTAACCCTTTTTGTGACGCATTTTTGAGCTGAAATTGACAAAAATCCGTCCTCCCGTGGAGCGGTCCCGCTATGGTAGCCTTCTTAGGGAGTAGGATAATGACAATTTGTAACCCCAATGTCTATTTTGGATGCCAAGAATGTCAGGCACAAAAGCGCCTTCGTTCGGCAATGTTATTGCTATTTTTGGATGGGTTTTGACCCGTTTTGGTGATGCCGTTTGGGGATGAAATTCTCGAAAATCCGTCTTCCCGTGGAGCGGTCCGGCTATGATAGCCTTCTTAGGGAATAGGATAGTGAGGATTTGTGACCCCGACATCTATTTTGCATGCCCGAAATGTCAAGTGCAAAAGCACTCTCATCGGACACTTTTATTGCTCTTTTTGGTGCATTTTTGTGCATTTTTTTTTGTTTTGTTTTTATGTATATGTATTTACATTGATGTATGCAAATGCTTTTATGAATGCGATGTTTCTAATTTGTATGATGTATGCATATGGAATGAATGAAATGATTTGTTGATAACTTGTCGATGGCACCATAGACTGTACAAGATTTGACTGACTTGCTGTACTAATGGGATGACTTTGTGAAATGACTTTGCATGTGAAAACTTTGTTTTTGTATTTTGCATATATTTTGATGGTGATGTATGGAATGAAATGTACCAGTTGTTTGAAAATGTAGTTAAGCTTTTCTGAGATGCAGATATTTTAACTAACTAGCCAAGACTGTACATTTATCTCGCAAGACTTTTGAACAAGGTCTAAATCCGACTTGAATTTAACCAAGTTATTTTACATCCCTGTGTGTGCAATTGAGTTCGTTTATGTGGTATTTATCAGGATACCGCCAATGCCAGATAGGCTATCAACCAAACCTGTACTGAGGATCACCTAATTAGCTCCACTAACTCCATTGTTGTATTTAGCAAGATTAATCCATGTGACAATCTAAGGTACCATAAGCTAGCTCATCCACATGCAAATATTGGTCTACGCACACGCAAAGCTAATGTGACGGACATATCGTCATGCGGGTAGGATACCACCATTGCAAGGTAGGCTATCAACCAAACCTGTAATGAGGATCACCTAGATGGTTTTTGAATGCTGAGAATTCCAGGGATTCAAGTTCAGGTTATTTGTTGGCTGAATGATTTGGGAGACTTGCTCGTCTATATAGTGATGAAAATCACTGTTTATTTTTCTCTTTATTTTTCTTTTTGAGCAAGGATTTTGAATAGTGGTGATAACCACTATTATTTGATTTTGTATTTTGAGCTTTGTAAGTTTGAGCTTGTGAATGGCCTTGATCCTGTTGGCCTTGGGGATGACTACCCATCCTTGTGCAGGGACGTGTAGTACGAATCCTTACGACTTTGGGAACCAAGGGGATAATGGAGATTATGAAGTAAGGGCATTGATATTTTAGGCCTTGGGGATGACTACCCATCCTGGTTAGGGGCGTGTAGTACGAATCCTTACAACTTTGAGACCAAAGGTGAATGGAGATGGTTGTGATGATGGTTTGTTGGAATTTTGTTTTTGAATAGCATTGATCCTTTTAGGTCTTGGGGATGACTACCCATCCTTGGCAGGGACGTGTAGTACGAATCCTTACAACTTTGGGGACCAACTATGATTGGGATTTGTGGAAGTGGTGAAAACCACTAGTTTATTATGGGGAATGGATAGGGAAGAGCTTGTCCTTTTGTCAATTCTCAGCATTCTGGAACCATTCGCACAGGGGGATGAACAGTGCTAATATTTCACCTATGGTACCTTAGACGGCTTTGTAGGTTTCTCTTGCGTTCACACAACTTAGGAATTATTTTATGTGTGTTAATTTGTGTTGGGATGCTACGTAACAATGCGTGATCCAAGTAAAACTTTCCCGGGTAAAATCTGTTTAACTTTGTACAGTTTTTGGCTAGAAATTTAAAGACAATTGAATAACGAAAACCCTATATACATTAGGAGACAACTGACTTAAAAAATGGTGATGATGCTATTCTGGATGTATGCGTTTGGAAAATGGATTTGATGTGGAAATTGATGGAATTGCCAAGTAATGACAGTCTATGGTGCTTTTGACTTGTATGACCAGCAACTATGCGATGTATGGATGCGATGCCTAATGCAACCTATATTTTTGTATTGTGATTTTTTTTTTTGTATGAATGAGATTGAAATGCAATTTTTTTGTTATTTTTGATGATTTTATGAGTATGCATAGAATTGAAATGCAAAATTTTTTGTGATTTTTGATGATTTTATTGTTTTTGTTTGTTTTTTGAATATTTGTTTTGACCAAGCGGTTATGGTAACCCTTGGAGCGTTTGGTTTGACCAAAGGATTTATGGACACCTTTGGGGCATTTTGGGGTTGACCAAGCGATTGTGATAATCCCTGGAGCTTTTTGGGATGACCAAGCGATTGCGATAATCCTTGGAGCTTTTGGGTGACCAAGGGATTGCGATAATCCTTGGAGATTGTAGGGTGACCAAGTGATTGCGATAATCCTTGGAGCTTTTAGGGTGACCAAGTGATTGCGATAATCCTTGGAGATTGTAGGGTGACCAAGTGATTGCGATAATCCTTGGAGCTTTTAGGGTGACCAAGTGATTGCGATAATCCTTGGAGCTTTTGGGTTGACCAAGTGATTGCGATAATCCTTGGAGCTTTTGGGTTGACCAAAGGGTTTATGGACACCTTTGGAGCATTTGGTGTAATCCACTTGCTCTTCAGGGAATAGAGGTACCCCCAGCTTGATGATCTTTGTGCATCGGATCTGGCTCTGGAGGGATTGGCATGAATGGATCGGCCCTATGCATGGATAAGAGGACAGGGTCTACCTTCGGCACTGATGTGGCTATGGGGTCTCTAGGCGGAAGTTGCTCTTGGTCTATCCAAAGTGGCGGACTCAACATTTGATTCCAGTGCATTGGGTTAACGCGCCACTCATGCCCTAGCCTTGTACCTAGTTGTGCCATCAGTTCTTCATGGGTTACAGGGTGATTGTGCCATCGCGCATGATTGAGATATTCCATCTCAGTGTCGGCTTCGTAATCTCTATCAGAAAACCAAAGGCCCTTGTTGGCCCCAACAATTGCCTGCGACATGCTAGGCTCTTCTTGTTCGAGCAGATTGATGTGGTCCTCATGGAGTTGTTCCGCTCGTTGCGGGGGGACCTGATTGCTTTGATGTGGCACTTGCTCGATTGGCGCCTCTAAGGGGAATATTTCCATTAAGCTCTCTGGAAATTCTGAGACATGGAAGACCTCATCCTCGGGTAGCTCTACGGTCAGAGGCTGATCCTCTTCAAGAAGAGCCTCGCATAAGTTGGGCTTTTGGGACCCCGAGATCTTGGGCTCTATCGACTCTAAGTGCTCTAATGCTTTGCATGTATCGAGGGATTTGGGCTCCTCCTCTTTGGTTGGTTCCTATTGAGGAACATGGGGCCTATGGAGGGGTAGCCGGATAGCACCCCCCTACCTTGGTATTGCATTTCAGTCCACTCTTTTTCTTGCTCAGATTCCTCAGAGGCTTCTTGAGGGATTTTTGAGGGTGGCCCATGAACCCGGGTGGGTGCTTGAGGAATCGAGGGAGTAGCCTCCCGCTCCTGTCTAGGAGGCATTGGGGGTAGCGCTTGATAAGGTCATGGTGACCTCTCTCGCATCGAGGGGTTGTGTCCCTCATAATGTTTTGTCTTATGCGTGCGAAGGGTTGGAGTCCTCGCCTGCATAGTGTGTTGGAACAACTCATCCTTCTGGCTCTGAATGCACTCTTTATTTAGAAGATACCATTGCTCTAACTATTGTCGTTCTAGCTCAAGTAGCGTGAGTTGCATCCGACGTGCGATATGCTTGGCAGATTCTAAGATAGTTGGTCCTGCCGTCTCATGTGTAGAAGGCCTAGATGCCTCTCCTAGATATCTATCTCGGTCATGATGATCCGAGATCTCTATAGGCCGCCTCCTTCTGTTGGGGGTAGCGGCATTCCCCCAAGGCTTTGGCCTCAGTAGGTGATCTTGATAGCTAGCAGTTGTGGAGGCGTATTGCTCCCGCGATGTATATTGCTCTTGAGGAAGGTAAGGGTTTTCCTCGTGCTCTCTTTCGTAAGTGAAAAAGGAATGGGCGGAGTTGGCTCGCCCCACCTGAGGAGCCTTGTGCTCTGGATTTGTCCTTGTAGTCCTGACAACTAGAGGGGGTGAAGGAGGGATAATGTAATCATGTGGTTCCTCCCGTCGAACCCTATGTTGACCTAGCGCTTCATCGCGCGGTGACCACTCATAGCGAGCATCTAAGGGAGCTCTCCTATGGATGTACCCCTCATGGAAGGGTGTGTGTTGGGTGCTATGCTGAACAGGAGTGCCCCTAGAAGAGGTGCCCCTATAGTCCCTTTCCTTTAAGGTGTGGAGGGGACTGCCTTGTGTGTCAGGTCGCCAAGGTGGTATGACCAAATCCTTGGGACTGTAACGGAGGCGACTCGTGCCTCCTTGGACATTCTCCGTAGCGTCTGCCCGTGAGTGGGCTTGACTACGGGTGAATACCATGGTAATGACTCTCTACAAGCTACGTAGATTTTTATCTTTTGTTTATGATTTTTTGATTTTTTTTTTGTTACACTAAGCAAAAAAGAACATACACACACAAAGCAATGATTATCTCTTTTAAAGATTAATGGTGTGTCCTAGACTGGTTTTAGTGTGTTTTTGATGATTTTTTTTTTGTTTTGTTTTGAAGATTTTTGTGAAGAACGTTTAAATGCAACATGAAGGCTCTTATGACTCCCAAAATGGTCGCCCCTTCAATATACCATTGCCGGACCGATATACCAACCTCTCTATATACCCGCCCTTACGTGAGGGAGACTATAGGTACGTGAGAGCAGATGATACGTGGAACATAGGCGGTACGAAAGGGGAATCACTCTGTTTATGACACCTACCATAGAAGACTTATCCTCATGCGCTAGGAATCACCCTAGCTACACTTGGTCAGCTTTCATCAGGATTTACGTCTAGCAACAATGCGATCGGGGTAATGGATGCAATATCTCAAGCCAAAGTGATAATGGAATCCACCTTTGGTCTTGCTCAAGGGTTGGGGTTTTACGACCAACGCCTTGGTTTAAATTACCACGTGGTGTGTGGGGTTCATTTTAAGTTGCAAAAAATATGAAACAAGCAAGCATCTAAACTCTCCTATGCAAGCAAATAAATAGAAAACACAAAACAAAGAATTGACCAAAGGTGTTTAAGACCTCTACCTTTTCTCTGCCCAAGTCGGTTATCTCTGAATTTCTGCCTGAAACAGTCTAGCTTTTGAAAACTTGGTACCTGTAAGCAACAAAACAAGCAACTTTAATCAGAAATTTAATCTTTAAAAATCAAAGGACACAGGTCCCACCGTGATCGCCACTGAAAGCACGAGGATACGGAAACAAAAAGGAATATGCCACAAGAACAAGAAATAACGTATGCAAATCGACTCAAGATAAAAGCAATAGAAATATGGTAATCTATTTTATTGATACGCTTTACAAATTGTGTTACAATACATCTCCTTCCTTTTTAGGGGATAGGAGAGTCAAATGTGTTTCTTGTCACAAGATCCATGGCTAACAATCCTTCTTCCGCGTGCCCACATGTAAGATGGGCGGACCAAAATGTCACCGCCACTGTTGTATGTGATTCTTTGCTCTTTCTTGCTCCTCTACTGTTGGAAACCTGCATTCAAAGAAACATAAAATATTAATAATACCTGTAGACCAAATGAAACATGTATTTCCCACAGCCTATTGTCAGTGTATGCATGAAAATAATAAAATGACTATCAAATAAACTCTGATTGACCTGAAACTTTGATAGAAGCATAAAAATATCATCAGAAGACCATTGCAAAAAGAATAGTCTAAAAATTCCTCACAGATCTGTACTCGCTCCAGGGTGGGACGAATAGGACTGTGAGAATTGGCCAAAAAAGCACCCTATTCAATGTCCTACTTAGGAAGCTCCAAAAGACCTGAAAACTTGGGGTTAGCTAATTGGGGGCATTTTGGGATGACCCAGATGCTCATATTTCTCCAATTTTTCCTCTAGAACCTATATTTTGAAGATGGCATCTGCAAGTTAGTGAAAGCGGGAAACAACAATAACCTGGTCAAAAATGATCAGAATGACATGAAATTTGAACTGTAACCTATTTAACCTATCTAGAATCAGATGCAAAAGAAAAAAATAATAAATATATCACATATTTCTAATCATCCCGGGGTGGGGCGATTAGCACTGTGATAGTTTGGGGAGCACCCGAGGGCAGGACGCCCACCGATTGAAGCATTGTTTCGGCACCAATCCACTTGGGATGGGTCCAAAACTGGTTATGGGGTGTTGTCAACAAATTTTGTGGATATTTGTGGTCAGAAATCGGGTTTTGGGTATGGATTTGCGCCTCCAATAGTCACCCAATAACCTCCCTTTCGAATGAGAGATTAAGGATGTAAAAGCACAAATCGCAGTTAGGTATGAAATTGGCAGCACTTCGTTGCTCAAATGCTCCTTCTCTGTATATCTTTTGGGTGGGAAAACCCATCAATTTATAGACCTAGGGTCTCTTTGTTTGAATTGCGCATGCGAGGGCGCCTCTTGAGTTAACTGTCCTATTTTCAGAGAAAAGCTAACTCCTTGATAAAAAAGCTTCTTGCATGAGGTCTCTAAAATAAAGACATGCATGACTGAAGTCTCTCCTCTTGAATAAAAGCTATTCCTCGCAATTGCATGGCCTGAAGCCTCAGTTAACTGGCGGAGTTGCCGAGGTTTGACTTTTTGCCAGTCAAACCTGCTATTCGTCCCACCCTGGAGCGATTGCTTAATCGTCCCAGGGTGGGACGAATACCAGTCTGAATTCGTCCCTGGGTGGGACGAGTAGAGAAAAAGGTGCCAAAAAGGTGCAAAATTGACTTTTGACCCTCAAAACTGCTTTTGGGAGTGGTTAGGACCACTTGTTTGACCTCTGGGGGCTGCCCTAGGGGTTGTTTGTGTCAATGCGATCAGCGCTTGTTGTCACATAATCGGATTGGTGCTGTTTTGGTGTCTACACTATGCTCACAAATACCATACTCATGTACCACCAAACCAATATGGTGGATAAACTGGTAATCTGGAAGCCATGGTGAAATAGTTAGTCTCCCACATGGACCAGATAGATCCCTACCGTCCCTCGTACAATTATCGAGAGATGTGTAGTCAGCCTCTAGATCCTATAGTTGTAGCACAACCATATCCTAAACACTTTCCTATGCATGTCCTACCAATATACAAAGGAACTGAAGATCCCATAGAGCATCTTCGTATGTTTAGGATAGCATGTCATGATATATCACATGATGACTTGTTATTACTAAAAATGTTCCCAAAAATTTTAGGAGGGATGGCATTAGAATGGTATTATCAACTACCCACTCATTCTTTGAGAAATTTCGAAGAAACCGTCGAGTCTTTTGTGCATCAATTTAGTGCCTACATTGAAAGGCATGTAACCATTAAAGATTTGTACAACCTAAAACAAGACAAAGATGAATGTTTTGCTGATTTCCTAGCTCGATGGAGACAATTGATAGGAAAATTGCACTTTGTGTTACCTTATCGGGAAATTCTGGATATTTTTATCAATAATTTACAAGAACAACTATCCTATGAGTTATCAACTGCTACCTTGACCACCTTCGATCAAGCTATAGATTTAGCTCGAAGGGTGGAAGATGCTCTCATTAGGAGAGGTCAGCTCAAAAAGAAAGATGATGAGAAAACATCCAGAAATCAATATAAAAATAAACAAGTTGTGGGTGATGGAGTCACTGATAGTAGAAATATCGCTACTGTTAATGTTGCAAAAACAATAGAGAAATTTATACTGAAACCTCCCGATAAACCACCCCAAGAATTTACTAGGTTAAATCAACCTTTATCAACCATTCTCCCGTAATTACTAGCACGAGGATTGATCCAATTACCAAATATCCAGGAACCTGATCCAACTATACCCGGATACAGAGCTGATTTACACTGTGATTTCCATAGAGGACCTGGACACGCTACCAACTCTTGTAAAATATTAAAACATAAAATACAAGACCTGATTGATAACAATGAGATGGAGGTGCAAGCCTTTCAACCTAAACAAAATCCTCCTAATAATGCTCAAAAGAACATTCCCCAAAATCAGAATCAAAATGCCAATCAGTCATTGGACATATTTCAACATCCTTTACCAAAGCATGGTAAAGAGGTGGCTAATCAAATTGAGCATCATAATGTTCCCCCTCCTACCCGATATGTAGGAACTATTAGTGGACAATTACCTGTTCACGATCCGCAAATATTTGACACAACTTTATCCATGGTTACGGCCAGACCTCTACATAATATTCGGACACTTGATCTTAGTGATACCGAATATGAGACTAAAAGTGACATGGAAATCACCTCAAATCAATCGAATAGTTCTGAAGATGAATCAGATGTTGTTCAACCCATCACAAATTCTATGGTTCCAGAAGAACCATTTCCTAGAAGAGTCACTACTCGACCATCTTCTCACCAAATACTTTCTAATGAACAAGTCATAAACACTAGACCAAGACCTATTCATCATTCACAAAATAATATTGTAGGTACCATCGGAGTTGTTACTCGACAACAGGCTCAAAATTCTCAACAAGATCAAACTCAAAACGATGGATCAGCTCCATTTGTTTTGAAAAATCCCAATAAAGGGAATCATGCACCTAATGTTCAACCTAAACCTCCTTATAATATTAATGAACAATTATCAAATACTACAGCTAGAATTTCCCTTTTGGATCTTTTAAGGTCTTCTCCTACCCATAGGGATGAATTAATGCTCACATTAAGCCAAATGATGGTACCACAAAATATTCAACCTGAAGCCATGTCCAATACTATCATAACTCGAGAAGTCGATTGTATTGACTTTCGGGATAGAGATATACCGCAACATAGTCTACATAAGGATAACCCCTTATATATTACTGCCCTAATTGGAGATGTAGTAGTTAAACGAGTCTTGATTGATAATGGTTCATCTTTAAACATATGCACTTTTGACTTCTACCAAATATTTGGGTTTAGAAGTGATGAAATGAAAAGAACTGATATGATTATAAAAGCATTCAATGACGAAACACAAGAAACATGTGGAGTTATTACTATTCCATTGCAAGTTGGTCCTAGAACCTTAGACACGACCGTGTTTATTGTGCATTGCCCTGCATCGTACAATATACTTTTGGGTCACCCTTGGATCAACGTGATGCGAGATGTTCCCTCAACTTTACATCAGTGTGTTAAATTCAAATTTAAAAATCAGTTGGTTACCATTCATGGTGATCCTAGACCCTTTGATATGTGTGCTTTGGCAGAACTCGTTGGAGTTCAATTTTGCCCTGCTTTGTCATCCACACATCCTAATTCTCATCATCCACCCAAACGTGTGAAACACACACTCATAACATCATCTCCTTTCTCCCCATCAACCACACCTCTACATATAGTTCAACCATATTCCGAACAAACCACATTAGGACCTCAAAAAGATCCTAAACCCACAACCAATGCTTCTTGTTTTACTCCTATAACTTCCATACCTTTAGACCCATCCATCGACATCTCTACAATGTCTATGCCTATCAAAGGCATGTTTTCCACATCCAAAAACATAGGAAATGATCCTTCTACCTCTTACGCTCTTACTGACGAGCTCTTACCCGATTTATCTAAAATTCTTGTATCAGAAAAAACAAACATTGCTATGCAAGATTCCCATATTTTAAATAAATTGCCACCCTCTCCTCGTACCTTGGGCCTCCCACAACCTATGGGAAGTATCTACCAAGTCGGGAGTTGTGCTTTTATTTATAAGGGATATGACTGGGGAAGAATACCTAGAAACATCAAGACTCATTATGATGGGTATGCTCACTGTTATTTTGCTAATGAGTATGTTAAAGCTAAACCTATAATGCTTAGATTGGGCTATAAAGGGAAAGGTTTGGGACCTTCCCAAAATGGTATGAAAGAACCTTTTGAGGTAGAACCATGGCCTGCCCGATGTGGTGTGGGCCTATTTCCTAGTAAAGGTCAGCCCTTCCCATTTGAGGATGATGACCATCTTATATGTTACCAAGATTATTTGGATAAACGCGATGCTTTGCGTTTAAGGGATAATCCATTTACATGCAATATGCTATCCATAGCTTACCCTGAGATGATTGTTGAATCCGACGATGAGTTGGAAGGGGATATCTTCCATGATGTCTCCATTGAGGAATTGTTACATAACAGATTTTATTTCGATGGCTCTATACCTAGTATAGCCCAGCTTGAGGCCACGACTCCTCAAGACGAATTATCCAAGCTAACCTTGGAAGAATTACAAGAATTAGGTGTTTCACCCGCCCCATCTAATTTTGAGAGAGATCTACATATGGAAGTTGAAAACGTTATAAAAATCAACATTGGAACCAAAAATAACCCTCACATCATCAACATTGGATCAGAATTGAGTCAAGAAAAACAAGATGCATACATTGCATTTCTTAAAGAATATGAAGACATTTTTGCTTGGACATATGAAGATATGCCAGGTTTAGACCCTTCTGTAGTTATGCATCACCTAGTAGTCCATCCGGATGCTAAACCTGTTAAACAGAAACTTAGAAAAATGCATCCTAAAGTGGCCTTACTAGTCAAAGGAGAATTAGAAAAACTCTTGAAGGTTATTTTTATACAAGCCATTGATTATGCTGAATGGATCTCAAATGTAGTTCCAGTAACTAAGAAAGAAGCTACCAAAGTTAGGGTTTGCACAGACTTTAGAGATATTAATGCTGCATGCCCTAAAGACGATTTTCCTCTTCCCAACATGGATCAGATCATTGATTTTACTACTGGGAGCGGAATGATATCCCTAATGGATGGATTCTCTGGTTATAATCAGATCAAGATAGCTCCTGAAGATCAGGCTAAAACAACCTTTATTACCCCTTGGGGAACCTTTTGTTGGAAAGTGATGCCATTCGGTTTAAAGAATGCAGGTGCAACATATCAACGAGCCATGACTTATATCTTTCACGATATGATGCATGATATTCTACATGATTATGTAGATGATATTATAGCTCGTTCCATCAAAGAAGATGATCATTTAGATGACTTGAGAAAAGTATTTGATTGGTTGAGGGAATATCTTATCCGATTAAATCCAACCAAATGTATATTCGGAGTTAAGTCCGGTAAATTATTGGGGGTTATCGTTTCTTTTCGTGGCATTGAAATTGACCCTCTCAAGATCGTGGCTATCACTGATATGCCCGCACCCACAAATATATCTGAATTACGAAGTTTACAAGGTAAGCTTCAAGCTATTCGCCGCTTCATCGATAAGTTGGCAGACAAAACCGGACCCTTTCTTAAGCTTCTTAAGAAAGATGTCTCTTTTCATTGGGACGAAGAATGCCAGGAAGCATTTGAACTCCTTAAGCAATATCTCCTTAAACCACCGGTGCTTTCCCCACCTAGATCTGATCGTCCATTTATCTTGTACATTTTTGCTTCAGATTTTGCCTTAGGAGCTATGTTAGCTCAACTTGACGATGAGAAGAAAGAACGTGCTAATTATTACATTAGCAGAACCTTAATCAGTTATGAAACTCGCTACACAACATTAGAGAAACTATGTCTAGCAGTCGTATTTTCTACATAGAAACTATGCCATTATATGCTCAGTCAAAAAACGTATGTTATTGCTAAATTCGACCCTTTGCGATATCTCATGAGTCGACCGTACTTATCTGGTCGCACAACCAAGTGGGTTCTTGCGCTAAGCGAGTTTGAACTCACGTTTATAGGATAAAAGTCTGTTAAAGGTCAAATCATAGCAGATCAATTAGCTGTTGCACCCTTAGAGTCTACCCATCCCCTCATCATTGAGTTTCCCGATGAATGCCTTAAATTAGAGGCAGACCATCCAGAGCAATGGTCCCTATACTTTGACGGAGCCCGATGCATGAGTGGGGCTGGTGCAGGTATTATTTTAATATCTCCATAGAAACATCTTATACCTCTGTCCTTCAAACTAACATTTGCTTGCACCAATAACACTATTGAATATGAAGCTCTCATCCTTGGATTACGAGCTGCCTTGGCACTAAAAATTAAAAATTTATTGGTTTTTGGTGATTCTCAACTTGTCATAAATCAAATCAATGATGTTTATCAGACCAGAGATGATAAATTATGCCCATATAAAGCATATGTCTTACAATTATTATCTTTATTTGATCAAGTTACCTTGGAAGCTATTCCTCGAACTAGCAATCGTGCGGTTGACGCTATGGCTGCAATCGCATCTCTTTTGCCCTTGGAGTTAGATGACGAATATGCTACCATCATTATTCATCGACTCCAGGAACCCGCTTCAAGAAAATCATGCTTAGAACCTTTGGATGTGTTTCTAATCAATGAAACTACTCCAGAACCATGGTACACTGATATATTTAATTTTCTTCAAAATGGGACCTTTCTTGAAGATTGTAATCGCAACCAACATCGGTTATTACGTAGACGAGCAAGTCGCTTCGTAATTATTGGTAATACCTTGTATAGGAGATCTTTTGAAGGCATCTTACTGAGATGTTTGAATCTAGCAGAATCTAGATCAGCTTTGAGTGAAGCCCACAATGGATCTTGTGGGGGGCATTTTAGTGGTAGCACCATTGCTAAGAAGCTCCTTAGGATAGGATATTTTTGGCCTACCATGGAAAATGATGCACATGATTATGTGCGACATTGCGACAAGTGCCGAAACACGCTGACCTTGTCCATGCGCCTGCACAAGAACTGCAGGCTATTTCATCTCCTTGGCCCTTTTCAAAATGGGGCTTAGACATCATTGGAAAAATCAACCCTGTGTCATCCGATGGACACAAATTCATCATAACCGCCACCGAGTATTTCACGAAGTGGGTTGAAGCTATGCCTTTAGCTTCTTGCACTGGAACCCAAGTTTCCAAGTTTATTTTTAACCAAATTATTTGTAGGTTCGGCATTCCTACAAATCTCATCTCAGATAATGGCACTTGTTTCAAAAATAAAGATGTCAAAAAATTATGTCAAAAATATAAAATTCAACATCGTTGGTCCACTCCCTATTATCCTCAGGGTAATGGCCAAGCAGAAGCATCTAATAAAACATTAATTAAAATCCTCAAAATATTGGTCAATAAATCTGGTCGAGATTGGCACATCCAATTATATCCGGCTTTGTGGGCTTATCGAACTAGCGTTCGTACCCCCACAGGCACTTCACCTTTTGTTTTGGTTTATGGTGCTGAAGCCATTTTTCCCTTTGAATTAGAAGTTCCTTCTTTAGCTCTACTACTTCAAGATACTGAAGTAGGAGATGAATATCATGCTGGCAGATTTAGTCAGCTGGAACTTCTAGATGAAAAGCACATCAATGCTTTGGAGCATCTTCGTGCCTACCAAAACAAGCTTAAGAGAGCATACCTCAAGAAAGTTCATCCTCGATCCTTTGAGATCGGTGACCTTGTCTTAAAAGAAAATAAAAAAAATACTAATGCAACTAAAGACCTTAAAGGTAAATTTGAGCCCAACTGGCTTGGACCATATGTCATCACTACTAAATTTGGATCAGGCGCATATCGATTAGCTACCTTAGATGGTAAAGATCTTAAAGAACCTATGAACATTATGCATCTTAAATGTTATTATGCATAACATTGGGTCATTTCATCATTTGTATATATTGTATTTTGTATATTGTTTCATTTTAGCCATTTATATCAAAATATTTTTCACCAAAAAATAGTAACAGTCTTTATTCTTTCTTTTCATCACTCAAAATCAAAATATAAAAACATCAAAATCTTCAAAAACATCTTTTATTTTTGTACTTGTCAAATCTTGAAGTATTGCAGTTATATTTTCAGTTATTTTGGATAAATTAGCATTTATTTGGAATCCCGCACTTTCACACTCACATGCATAAATGTCTTGATTTTATTTGATATGATTATTAATCTCTCATATATCAAAGTCCACAGTTGAATTAAATAAAGTTTTGAGCATAGAGAACTGATCTTGTTATTTACTTGAACCAAGTACATCTCTTCACATTAAAATGATTTCATTGCAAATTCAATATGATGCTACATAGTAGAAGTGGTTTCTTGAGCGAAAAGTTTCCCCTGCTATCCTATCATGCACATGGTCTAGAATCTTTGAGAATTGACAAAAGGACAAGCTCACCCCTACCCGGAATAAAAATCCCTTGCTCTACAGCCAATCCGAGCAAGTATCCCTAGTATAGGAAGCAAAAGAAAAAGTCAAAGCAAAAGAGAAAAAGAAAAATATTATTTTGTATCATCACAACAATATTTCAGCATTATCTCAATATCAAGCAAAAATACAAAAAAAAAAAAAAAGAGAGAGAAAAGCAAAAGCAAAAGCAACAAAATCCTTTCCCTACCCCTTGAAAAGAAAAGAAGGGTGAATGAGCTTGAATCCCTGGAATTCTCAATTATTCAAAAACTGTGAGGTAAGCCCCATAACAGGTGGTTTGTGCCCAACCCGCTTGGCCTTGGGTAATTCCTAGCATGGTGATATGTCTGTCACATTAGCGACCTTCTTTTGTATAGACCTATGTCTGCTTATGGATCAGCTAGCTCTTGATAACCCGACTTACATAGTAGTCTGGTACGGTTACATGCATATAAATCATGGTCAAGGAACACTCATTTGGTTAAGTCAAAATTACTTGTATCAAATTTTCTTGCTCAAAATTGGTGAATGAACAATACAATTGCACACACATTTGTATTTGAGAGATTCTGTATCATTATGATAAAGCAAGATCGGTAATGAACTCACATTTGCACATGAGGGTTCCTTATAAATCTACATTTGTCTTTGAGATAATGTAAAATATTTCTACAACTTTTTTTTGGAATAATTTTATCTTCTTATTTCAGAACATCTGTTTAGTATAAAAACAATTATTGTTTTCAAAAAAATCACAAAAAGCTTTCAAACAACATATGACACACATATAATCAATAAAGTCATGTTCATATTATTATTTTTTGTTTATCAAAAACCAAAAAATCAATCATGCAATAAAACTAAAATATCAATTTCTTCTTCGGATTTCACGATGATGGCATAAGTCTATACCTATAATTCTATGCCTAGCGCAAACCATTGTTCTAATTTTATTTTCCATTCATTTTAAACAAATTCATAAAAACATATGACTTACATCATTATGTTACACATTTGAGCTTTAAAAATGAACGAACACTTATTCTATTTCATGTCATTATGTCAACATTCAATTTTGCAATGATGGTATAGTTCCTAGGGACTTATTCAAAAAATTTTATCACACTTAGGAATTTATGCCTAGCAAAAATCATATTTCTTTAAATATGTCATACATAATATTTTTATGAAAATCTGAAAACAAATCACAAACCATCATCATTTCCATCATCACAACACAAAAGTCTTAAGACAGTCTCTTAAGCACCCTTTTACTTTTAGCAATATTTCTATACTGGGACTAGCTTGACGACCTAGTGAGCGGTGACTCCATGAAATGGTCTATACCAGCGACAATGTCCTTTGAAATTATTGTTAGAAGTCCCTTTTATTTTCATCCAATCACACCACAAAAACAACCAATTTATGCACATCCGATTATTTCATTTACAATTTTATGCCATGACATAAAAATTATAATTATTTCCAATGACATAATTACATGAATCATCAATTAATCACAAAATTCAAAATTAAAGCATCATACAACATATACACAAGTCATATCATCAAAAAAAATATAATCTATATATCTCAATCAATTATGTACATCATCTGGATTGGTATGCCACAATCAATACCCTGGCATACTCAATCCCCTCAAAAAGTAATAATAATACAATCTGCCCTCTGCAGCAGCTAGCCTCGAGAAGCCCTCGAGCTCTCAGCCTCATCTCCTCCCCCGCCCTGACGTGGAGGAGGTGGTCCCATAGAGGTCCGGGCTGTGTCTCGGGTCCTCATCGTCGATCGTGAGGATGTCCTCGATGATCCCATCATGATCGGCTCCACAATAGGGGCTGGCAGTGGTACCCTCTGGTTCTCTGGAACCACGTGATAGTATAGCCCCTGGTAGAATGCGGTCTGAGCAATAGACCATGCCAGATCCTGAGTGCTCACCCCTCCACTCCGAGCCCTGAGCCGTGTAGCCTCGTCCTGTAGTGTCTGCACCTGAGCCCGGAGATGGGCAACCTCAGCCCGAAGAGCCATCGTCTCGCTGCTCTCCCCTACCTCGACACCCTTGCCCTTATCGGGTGATGATGGTCTCTCCCCCTACTGAGAAGGGACTCCCCTCTCCCTCCTCCCTGTCTCCTGAGGTCTCTATGGAGCCTGACCCATCCTCTGGCATCTCTCCTATGGAGACCATCGCTGCTCTCTCCCACCGTGACCCCGCGCTGCATCAATAGCAGCCTGGCACCACCTCCCCATCTGTCGCACCACGACATGCACTGGACCCTACGCCCTCGTCATCCGAGGAGGGTGGATGCCTGTGTACCAGGCATCATACCCATCTATGACCCCAGCATCACCATCCACTGGCTGGATGGGGGCATCATCCACGTCCTGACTCTAGAATCGCTGCATGTCTGGAGCCCCGCTCAACGTAGTACTATCTCGAATAGTCTGGGAGTACTCGTAATCCCTGAGAGAAGGGATCCCCTATCGTAGACCGAACTATCATAGAACCCGGTCGTAGCGGTGGAGCTCTACCTCTCCCCACTCCATCCTCAGCCAAAAGACTCGCCTGATGCGAGCCAGCTCCTGCCCATCCTCTGCCCACCCGGGGTGCTCTCGCCATGGCCTCCAGGTGATCTGGTCCAGGATGAGGTCATCCAGCAACCTCCGTGACATCGATAGATCTATCCATCACTGTGACCCCCTCTGTAACCACCAGTAGAAAACCCGGGGCCTCTCCCGGTCAACCCCTATCAGTGGGAGCCCTACCGGCCTCCGCACCATGATGTGCTCCCAGCACCAAACCTGTAGTAGTGATGTCAAGACCAGACATCGGCCTCCCTTGTATACGACCCCATGTAGGATCCTATACAAGCGGCATAGCACAAAACTGCCCCAAGAAAACCTGTAACCATGGTCTCTCATGTCGCAGACCACATCTGAGAGGAGCCATGGTAGTCTGCACCCGCTCTGGTGGCACAACAGTAAGCCACCTACCACCCCTGCCAAAACTCGAGTCAGCCTAGATGCCCCAGGCATCTGCCTTAGAGACTCGATGTTCACTCTGCCCTTCTCCAGGGCGAAGCTCGGGTCCCCGATCAATCTCATCATCGCCTGGCCCTGATTGGCCATAGGCATCATCAACCGTCCCTGTATGGGGATCCTCATGATCCTCCATACGTCCTCTAGTGTGGGAGCCATCTCCCCTATCGGTAACCGAAAGTAGGACGACCCCGGATACCATCTCTCTGCTAGGGCTGTCAGCAGCCCCATGTCTATCGGTACTTGTGGCATCTCTACCACATGCTGTAAACCGACCTGAGCTAGTCGGTCATGCTCTGCCTGATCAAGTGCGGCTATGTCATCTCGCAGCCCACCATATTTCCATTCCTGACTCTTTAGTAATCCCTTCTGCAAAAAAAACAATAAAACAATAAAATTCATTAATAAACCAATCATTAAAATAAAATTAAACACATTTTAATCAAGCTTAATTTCTTAAAAATGATGATATCGTCCACCATTGGCTGATATCGTCCCAAATTGGGCAAAATCATCCTTTGTAGGATGAAATCGTCTACGATTTCGTAACTTGGGGATCGCCCCTTGTTGGACGGGATCGCCCCTAGATCGCCTATTTCGCCCTCCGACGAAATCAACGATCTAGGGATGATTTCGATGAAATAGGGACGATTTCATCCCGACGTCGTCGACGGCCTAAAAATGGCCGCGATGCCCCAAAACAATCAAAATTTAAAACAAAAAATTGCACAAATTAAATTCAAACCTAATTTACTAGGATTAGATCCTTACCCGTAGCCCGCGCCGGACCTCTGTCGCTCTGTGCGCTGTCTCCACCATTTTTCTCTCTATAGAGCTCTAGAACAGTAGAAATGAACAGTAAAAATGAATTAGGGTTTTACCCTATTTTTCTTAATTTTATTCAAAAACCAACAACATTTTTAATTTTGCTTTTCCATGTTTTTTACCTCAAACGTTCGATTTGGGTAAAAACACGGAGGGGGCACCATAGTAAGCAGTCGTACGATTCGACCTAGAATCGTCGTCTAAAAAATTGAGTAAATTTTTGCTTTCTCGTAAAATGGGAAAAACTCGTCTTTAACGCATTTTCTTCGAAAAATTTGCTAAAGAGGGGGCAAAATGTAGCACCCTAAAATTGGCACAGTTAAACCTTAGTAAAAGATTAAAATTTGAATTTTAACCCAAACCGCCTGTTAAACCGCCTGTTACCCGCTTTCCTCATTTTTCACGCCATTTTTAGGATTTGTTTTGACCGTTGGATGATATCATCGCAGATCAGATGAAATCATCCCAGATCTGACGAATTCGTCTGGAACAGAATGTCCAGACGATTTCGTCCCAAAACCAAATTTTCATAATTAGCTTCTGTTTCAACAGCTTCTCTAACTTGGGCAGAAAGCGTGTCTGCGTAGTTAGAGTCTCCCCCGTTGGAGATCTCCCAAATTGGGATGATTTCCAACCTCCTAACCTCTCCCTAATCCTATATAAACTAGGATTTTCTTAGTTTATCCCCCTGAACCCCCTAGTTGATAGATTTATCTACAGAGTTAGCTCCTTGTGCATTAGAACATCCTCGTACTATTGTTTGTATTTGGTATTTCAAGTCTTCTTGTAGGAATCTTATTATTTTTCAGTCGGAGCAGGCTCGGATCGTCTCTGACGATTCCAGACAATTTCGGACGATCCTGTCATAGATCGGCGATGATCTCGTACGATTGGAGGTGATCTCGACTACAGTCCAGATTGGGGGCAATCAGAGCCCAAAGTTTGCATTTACTTATCGTTTCTCTTCATTTTCTTATGCATTAGCTTGGTTTATTTTATTTTTGCATCCTGGAGTTCACCTCATTTAGCATAGATATATGATAAAGTCAAAATAAATTGTCAAATTGATGCATTTCCTTTTAATTGCTATCTAGATCTACCATTTAGGCAAATTCATTATTACTTCTATCATTTCCCCTTGCTTTTGCAGTTGCATTTTTGGTATTTTGTATCTGTTTTTGTGATTGCAGGTTTTTGACGAATTCGTCAGATCTCAGATGATCCCATATGATCTCAGATGACTGACTGTGATCTGAGATGATTCTGTGAAATATCAGATGATTATGTACGATTCGAGATGATTTGGATTGCTACAAACCGTAGAATCTTCATTCAGACATCCGAAATCAGGTATATTCTATCTTATTTAGCGCATTCTCTATGTTCAACATTTATTTATGTTTTTTGTATCCACAAAAAAATCAGCATCGGCATATAGATTAGCTTAGATTCATTTTGGCCAAACCTAGGAATTGAATGATTGAACATAAAATGAACACATCAAACCTCGTCATCAACCTAGGCGTGGAAACTGCCACTTAAAATTTTCCTGGTGAACCCACCATCCGTCAAAAATTCACCCTTATACCCCTCCCCCGAGAGGTGGGACCTTCAAAGGGCCTCTCAGTCCGAGGTATTGTCCCATCCTTCTCGCATCCCCCTTTCGGGCGCGGATCCTATAGCCTGAAGGTAAGGATGCAAAAAATTTGGAGCGATACATGTAGTACGGTCCTTTAAATCCAAGTGATGTTATGGAGGTGGAGTAGTAATGTCTTCCTTAAATCTTAGGGATGACTACTCATCCTTATGAGGGACATGTAGTACGATCCTTTCAATCCAAGTGATGTTATAGAGGTGGAGTGGTAATGGCTTCCTTGAATCTTAGGGATGACTACTCATCCTTATGAGGGACATGTAGTACGATCCTTTCAATCCAAGTGATGTTATGGAGGTGGAGTGGTGAAAACCACTATTTCATGGACTATGTTTTGCATGATGCGATGCGACAAGAAAAATTCTTTTCACCTCACTTTTCTTCCAAGTATGGTTTCAACCATTTTTCCCAATATGTTCCTTATATGTGTAGAACATGTCTAATTCAAGACAATACGACATCAGTTTCCAACCCCTAGACCTTACTTAACGTTTATTGTGCAATGATCCTAAGAGGGTCTGACATGCTTTTGGTGGTTGTCTTTGAAATATGGAATGGAATGAGACTCGAGGCTATTATGCAATGCATCCTAAACATAAATGGGTAAGATGGATTATACAAAAATTCTTCACCCTATCTTGCAAAATTGACAACTTTCATGTATCCCAAATTTCAAACGATATTCTTTAATGTGTTTGTAGTGCTCGTGGAGCTTTCTGTAATACAATTCTGTTGTTTCATATACTTCTAGTTTTAGAACATTGATAAGGATACAAACTAACCACTTTGCTACCCCCATTTTTTTTTTTTATATCAAGCCCAAAACTGGTCCCATGACCAACACACTAAGCTAAGATAAGAACAATGCAATCAAAATGCCTCCAAAACCTCGTTCAGAACAATCTCATCATGCTAAAATAAAGGTTGAAGGTAAAAAAAAAAAAAACTAACACACACCTGAGAAAATCAAATCTACACACGCAGAAACAAAGCATGACATATTTACATATAATACAAGGCCTTGCCATTTCAGGCCTAGAAATAGTGCTTTAAATGTAACCCATTGACGGGTAAAGCCAAATATTTTTCGTCCAGGGTTTTTAATCTAAAGCTGTTTTCACCTATGACTTATAAAATTTGGTAAGGACCCAACCATAAGTAATCAAATTTATCATGATCTCCTTTCCTCTCATGTCTCTTATCCCACAACAACACTAAATATGAAACTTTAAATGTTTTTACTCTAGAATTTTTATCAAACCACCTTTTTACTACATCTTGGTGTTTACTAAAGTGAAGCATAGCCTCATCCCTCTTTTCATCTAGATGCATAGTCTAGTTTCAAGTTTATTATCAGTTCCAAGGCAATATTTCATGAAATGTAATGTTTGTAACTTAATATTTGTGGGAAAAATAGGATCTTTTCCATAAACTAAGTGGTAATGATATATTCCTAATGATTCCTTGATTCTGATTCTATTAGCCCAAAGAGCCAACTTAAGTTTGTTATGCCAATCTCTAGGATTTCTTTCAAGAAACTTTTTAATGACACATAACAAATTCTTATTAGAAGACTCAGCCAATCCATTACCTTGTGGATAATAATTTGAAGAAAACTTCAAACTCACCATGTTTTCGAATGCCCAATTTGCAAATTCTAGAGAGGAGAAAGTGGAACCGTTGTCACTTACAATGGAGTTAGGCATTCCGAATCGAGTGATAATGTTATCCTCTAAGAATTTAATAACAACTTCTGAAGTGGAATTTTTAGTAGGAATAGCTTTTGTCCACCTTGTGCAATAATCTGTAGCCGTGAGAATGTATTTATGGGAATCGGATGAATTGGGACTAATGATCCCAAAAAAATCCAAACCCCATTGTGCAAAATTTCTAGACTCGATTACAGATTGTAATGGCATAGAAGCACCCCTTTCTCTATTTGCCATGATTTGACAAGTATGACATGACCTCACATGAGCATGAGCATCTTTAAACACTTGAGGCCAATAGTAACCAATTCTAAGGATTTGATGGGTTGTGGCATTAGCAAACCCATGTCCTATCCCATAATTACCATGGAATTCCTCGAGTACTTGTACTGCCTCTTTTCTATCAACGCAATGAAGGTAAATTCCTTCATGGTTTTTCTTGTATAATGCATCAGATTTGATTAGAAAATTAGCAAATTTTAAACACAAGGCTCTTCGTTGAGTAGAATTTAAATGTGGTGGACACTTACCATTCAGTAAAAAATACACAACATCTACATACCACTCATATTCAGTTATATCTGCTATTTCATAATTCTAACATGAAACTAAGGGATCATTTTATGCTATGGCCTTAACCAGACCTTGTCCCCGCACTATATTCATAGGTTGACTTTCAAGATCAAATTCTTGAAGAGTTGAGATCCACTTACCTCGCCTTTCACCCAGTTCATTCTGTATAAACATGGCTTTAACTGCAGGATCTGGGACTATAGCAAACACCCTACTATGGACTATATAATGTCTGAATTTTTTTACAATCTTAAATAGGGCTTATATTTGCTTGTCCAAGATGGAATATCTCAATTTCACATATTTGAGAGGAGTACTAAGGAAGGCAATGGGATTTTCAATGTTGCGTTCACTCTTATGAGTTAGAACACTCGCAAAGGAATGGTCTAAAGCAAATGTGTAAATGTAGAAAGGCTTCGCATAGTCAGGACTCACTAAAATTGGGGCTCTAGAAATCACATCCTTGATTCTTTTGAAAGCATCCCTATTTTCATTCGTCCATTTGATTTGGGCCTCTTTCTTCAACATATCGTTCAAGGGTTTTGCAATTTTTGAAAAACCTAAAATAAATTTTCTAACAAAATTAATCTTCCCAAAAAATGATCTCAATTCCTTTTTGCTATTGGGAAAAGGAATCTGTTGTATGGCATCTATTCTTTCAGGATCAATGGAAATTCCATCTTTGGATATTACATGTCCCAATAATTTTCCTTCCGTTACCTTGAAAATGCACTTCTTTGGGTTGAGTGAAATGCCATGTTCCCTACACCTTTGGAGAAATTTCCTTAGATCCTTGACATGGTTCTCCCTATTCTTAGAAAATATGGGAATATCATCTACATAGACAATAATGCACTTACCGATGAGCCCCTTAAAGGTAAAATCCATGGCTCGTTGGAATGTGGCACCTGCATTCAATAATCCAAAAGGCATTCTCCTATATGCAAACGTGCCCCATTTTGTGGTGAAGGCGATTTTCATCCTATCATTAGGATGGATGAGGACTTAATTGTATCCTGAATAGCCATCTAGGAATGACATCATTTCCGACCCATTTACCTTTTGAAGGATTTCGTCAATGGTAGGTAAAGGGTAATTGTCCTTTTGTGAGGCCTTATTCAGATTTCTAAAATCAATACATAGCCTTATCTCTCCATTATTTTTCCTCACAGGGACCAATTTAGCAACCCATGTGGAATTCCTAACAGGAAAGATGATTTTAGCTTCTAATAGTCGTTTTACCTCCTTTTCTATCAAGGGCTCTAGTAATGGATTGACTGGCCTCTGTCTTTGCCTAAAGGGTTTGGAGTCTGGCTTCAAAGGGACTGTATGCATTATAACATTCTGATCATAAGTTCTCAATTCCTTATAGCTCCAAGCTATACAATCTATGTATTCCTTCAATGCATTTGCAATGGATTTTTTTTCATGTTCAGTACATGCCTTTGCAATGAGTTTTCGCGAGGGTTTTCTGCACTTCCAATATTGACTGAGTCACAAGCCTCTTTGGGAGGTGGAAATTTTCTCCCTCCTTTCAGTTGGTATCCAATATCAAACATTTTCTCTAATGATGCCATCCCATTTTGCATCTCATTCCATTTTCCAGGAGCTTCCATTTTCAAACCTGGATTTTCTTGCCCCCTCTTGTCTTCATCAATAACCTGATTTTCAAAGATACCAGAATTAGTAATAAAATTGAATATATGTCTGTCACTATCAAAGACTTGGAAATTCGTGACATTATCAGGTATCAAGGGGCAATGCTATGGAAAATTTCTTGCACTTCTTGTGATCCGCTGGTTTAAGCATGCTAGCAGCTATGGCCAAAGAATCTGCCAAACAATTGCCTTTTCTAGAGATTAGAGATATGTTAAAAGCATCGAATTCATTTATTAAATCTCTAACTCTAGTTCGGTAAAGGCTGAGCCACTTGTTCTTACATGCATATTGTCATTTAACTTGTTTTACCACCAATTTAGAATCACCTAAGACCTTGATACATTTGATTTTATTTTGAAGGGCCAATTGAAGTCCAAAAATCAAGGCCTCATATTCTGCCACATTGTTGGTGGCTGGGAACTGTAATCTATATGCATCCAACATAGGTTTTCTGTCTAGACATGAAAGTTCAATACAAGCTCCCACCCCTTGTTTGGAATTGGATCCATCAAATCTTAAATTCCAAACCTTATGGTGTTCTTCAGAATCATTGCATCCAATACTTCCATTTTGAGAATTCTTAGGAATTTCTACGTCCAAGCAATAGGCTCCTAATTCAGTTTCAATGTATTGAATCTCATTAGGTTTGTTGTATTCTGTTGTCATTTCCTTGAGACTAGGTTCACTATCAATTCAAATTTGGTTGGCCACTCCTTTCCAAGGCAACCACATATGTGAAGAGTCTGTTACAATGTATCTGTTTAAGTTCTTGCTCCAATCTCTTCCCAACACCATGCCATATTTGATAGGAATGTTAAGTACCAATATATCTATGTGATGTTGAACCCTAGGTTATGAGTTGACCTAAATAAGAATATCCCTTAATTCTCACACTGCCTCCATGGCCGATCTATCCAGTTGCACCACCTTGCTTTTAGAAGGTTTTGGTGTAAGTACCAATTTTTGACATATTTCTAGGGGCATAATGCTAGCAAAGGCCCCTGAATCTATTAGACAATTGTGTAGATTTCTACCAGCAATTCCAATGGTTATAAGAAATTAGGGCACGTATCGCTTTTCCCTTTTCAAAACCAATTGGGATTCAACACCCTTAGATTCATGAACTTGGGTAGGTGGATCCAAACCTTTTGGTGGACTTACTTCTTGGCATAAAATTTGGGACATATCATACATTGAGACATTGGCCTTAGTTTTCTTCATGTCTTCTATCAAGTCATAAGTGGGTTTTTCCAAATTTGACATGTTTTGCACCAACTTAAACTTCTCCACCATTGATGGAGGAGGTGTATTAACATCTCATTTGAAATTGGGAGGAAGTAATGGGTTTTTTGGAGGGGTAGAGGAAGTTTTGGGATCCTTAGAACTCCTTGTGTAATACTTGTGATTTCCTTTCCCAAAATGTTTATTGGCATGAACTTCCAATGTTTCATCTTCTTTTCCAAAAAACTCCACATCCTCCTCTTCTTCACTTTCTTGGGAATATATAACTTCAGTCAATATAGACTCCTACTTTCCATGGCAACAGTGTGGGCAATCATTATCACAAGATCCTGACTCTCCAAAATCTTTCGAGACATCTGCCTGATTGGCTACGAGATTGGGTACTCATCCATTATTAGGATTTTTGTTAATGTTCATTTTCCTCTATGGTTATGAGGTCGGTTATGACCCATGACTTGGTCAAATTTTTTATTAACATTTCCCACAGTAACCAAAACTTTGGCCAATGTTTCTTTCATGTCTTCTATCACAGATTAGGCCCATGTGGTTGAGGCACTGTAATTCTGGGCCTAGTTGTATTTGCTGCATTAGCCACCTCTAGAATGGGTACAATGGCTTGGGTCTGGGCACTTTGATTCCATCCTGGATTCACACTTTGAATAGGAGTGATTATTGGATAAGTCATTGGTCTTGGCATACTAATCAGAGTGAACCTAGGTATGGTCAACAAGTTATTGCCCATACTGAACCCAGGCAAGGTCATCGAGTTATTTGGAATCAATGCATGTGTTGAAACAGAGGCATTAGGATAAGTGGGAAATGATGCAACTTGAGATGGTTGTTGGAAATTGTTCATTGTTGGAACTTGTGGTGACATTAATTGATTCATCATGGCAAATTGACTGTATGGACCATATTGTCCCATCCTAGTCAATTGAGACAACCCTACTCCTAGTAAATTCATTTGTTGTTCAAGGGTCATTATCTCCGCATAAGCTAACAAAAGTGTCGTAACCTGAGGATTCCTTCTAGCCAACAAGGATGTTAATGGATCTAAAGCTCCAAAGTACAGTTGCAGGGCCACCGTAGGATCTACTGCAAAGTGGCGAGTTAAATTTGTATATAGTTTTTGGAACCTCTGATTGAATGTTCTTATGGGTTCATTAGGTAACCTTTTGCATGATACAAATAAATTATAAATTATGGAAGGATCAAACAACATTCAAAATTGGCTAATAAAGGTAGCTTCTAATTGGGCCCATGAAGTAATGGATCCTGCATGAAAATTCCTATACCATTCATTGGACGTACTGTCTAGATTAGCAGGGAAAATTTGACAAGCGATATCTTCATGGGTAACTCCTTGTCTAAACATGTAATCCTTGTAAATTTGGACATGTTCTTTGGCTGTTATGGGACCACCATGCATGAATTTAGGCAATCCACTTTCAATATTTCTAGGCAAGTCATGGACTACCCCAGGGATATCCAAGGGAGAACTTTGTGCACCATACCAAAGGGTAGGTGGCTATTGTTGTTGTTGTTGGGCCATGTTATTCAAAGGTATCAACCCTATAGGAACAATGGTGACACTTGTAATGATGGGGACATATGCACTTGGTGTAGCTATCACGTTTGAAATTGTGGGCTCAAGCCCACTAGACATACTTGAGTCTAAAGAAGCTCCTGACTCAAGTACATTGGGTGGTATTTCAATCTCTAATGTTTTGTTTCTCGGCTTCCTAGTAGTGGGAGAAAGGCTTTGGAAAATAGTTTCCCCTATGGTTTTGGACCTAGTAGTTATGTACTCAGGTTGGGCTATCTTGAAAACTCTAGAAATCTAAAAGACTTCTCTCAACTCACTTGCAAAATGAAAAAAATAAATGTTATACCTGTAAGCACAATAGGTGGAAACAAAACTACCCATGTTAATCATTAGAACAGATCGCAATCACAAAGTAATAAAGAAGACCCTCATTCTAGCACCAAAATGTTGAGTAAATTATTTTTCCCTATAGCAAAATGATCACCACAACTAGAGTCTCAAACAGGAAACTCTCGCTTGCAAAGAAATTAAATAGCATTATTCATTTCTCCAAGGTTCTTGTGAACAAACATTCATATTGCATATAATCACTCAAGACTAAAATAAATGAATGTATACCAGAATAACTTAAACCATGCAAGTAACAGTTAACAAGGGGCTTTTAATGATTCAAAAAAGTACTTTGCAACCACAATACATTATATCAACCAAATGCGAAGATAACTTCTTTTAATGTTCTTGAGATTAAAGTAATCTACCCGAAACCTAGTTAGTAACCTCTTTTATCTTTAGCTTAAAAATATTCCAAATGAGAAAGTGTGTGGTATGAGCCACTTCATTTTAAGCTCTGTGCCTTTAACATGAGGTTCATTTAGAGTTAGCAGGTTCGTTTTATCTTCATTTAAAAGTGTTCCACTATCCCTATGTTAGCATTTGGTGTTAGTAAAGTTAGCAATGTTAGCACAAATTAATAAATTAGCAAGCTAGGATTCGTTCACTTGATCTGATTTAGTGTGCATTTGGAATTAGTAGCCCTCCTAAACCCATATTTTATCTAAAAATTAGTTGAAGGTGTTTGGAGATGCAAGAATGAAAATCTAAATTAAAGAAGTGGATATAGAAGCGGCTTTCTCTTCTCTGCTATTAATCCTTGGTTTTCTTTGGGAAACACTAGATCTATAAACAAACCCTCCAATTTCTGGTGTGAGTAGATCGCTTTCTCAAGCGTAGACGTAGAGCATACTCTTGGCAGATTTATTTACCTTCTTTATAACTTAGATTATTCATGGCAACGAATGAACTGTTTATGAACATAAATTCTAGAAAAGGACTAGAATTGAGAAATCAGCTACCTACAAAATTTTTGAAATGGACCAAAATCCAGGAACGATTAGCAGAAATTATGGTATGGATCAGAATAGAATGAAAATAAATGCAAAAATTTTGGAGTGGACCCAAATCGGAACAGTAGATTTTAAAGCAAGACTAATCTAAATATCATAAAACTAAAATAGAAACATTATTTACAAAAGTTAGCTGGAAAAACAAAACAGGACATTAATTTGATTAACAATCTCCTCCCTGCAAAACCCCAAGTTATGAGATGAAATTCTAAAACAACCTGACCTAACAGATCTGCAACATAAACACAATCAAATTAGATCAGATGTAAGACTCTAAGGAAACAAATAATTGCATCATTATATCATTCACCTATCGTAACCCACTCTATGGTGTAAACGAATAGATACAAGAAGCAATGATGCAAAGGAAATATTTACAAAAATAGCAACAGTCTTAGATTCAATCTCCTTTTGATTTCACACACAAGAGTTTATCTTACAAAAAAAAAAATTCTTTATTCTGAAAGATAGTCTTTGTTTTTTTTTTCTACAATTTCTAGCCCTTTTCCACTTCTTTGAATCACGTATTTAAAACCTCTGAACAAATTTTGTTTCTCCTTCAATGACTGTTCGTTTTCTCCTTCCCTTGTGCATGCATGTGTTTTGATTTCCAAAAAGACTTTTCATTTCTATTTTGTGGCCCTTCGTTTCATTCCCATGGTTTGGCTTCCTCTGTTTGGTTTTCTTCACTTTTCATTTGATTTCAAAAAAATGTTTCCTTTTCTCCACAAGGGCATGCATCCGTTTCCTTCCATGTGTAATGACCATCTTAATTGATTTCAAATCATTAAATATTCCTTATGTAATTTTTTTTCTTATTCATTGGATTTTGTCCTTATGTCCACGTCACTATGCGGTCTTCAGTTTCACTATTCTGGTGTTCATCACTAATATCAGATGCACTATCAACTACTTTGTTCCCTTGGCAAAAATCAGACATGTCACAAAATCGTGACACTTCTTGTTTCTCTACATGCCTATCCCTTTTGAGTCACAAAAATGCAACATGTCATAATATCGTGACACTTTTGCATCCTTGCTCTATTTTGTTGCTCTTAGCTGCGAAAATGTGACATATCGCGATATCGAGACACTTTTTCTTTCTTGTTCTTTCTTTTCTTGTTTGGTCGCAAAAATGCAACATGTCACGATATCGCGACACTTTTTCTTTGTTGTTCTTTCTCTTCTCGTTTGGCCATGAAAATGCAACATGTCACGATATCGCGACACTTTTCTTTCTTCTCTTTTGGCCACGAAAATGCAACATGTCGCGATATCGTGACACTTTTTCTTTCTTGTTCTTCCTCTTCTCTTTTGGAAGTGAAAATGCAACATGTCGCGATATCGTGACACTTTTTCTTTCTTGTTCTTTCTCTTCTTTTTTTGCCGCAAAAATGCAACATGTTGCGATATCGTGACACTTTTCTTTCTTCTCTTTTGGCCGCGAAAATGCAACATGTCTTGATATCGTGACACTTTTTCTTTCTTGTTCTTCCTCTTCTATTTTGGCCATGAAAATGCAACATGTCATGATATTGTGACACTTTTTCTTTCTTGTTATTTCTCTTCTTGTTTGGCCACGAAAATGCAACATGTCACAATATCGCGACACTTTTCTTTCTTCTATTTTGGTCATGAAAATGCAACATGTCACGATATCATGACACTTTTCTTTCTTCTCTTTTGGCCGCGAACATGCAACATGTCACGACATCATGACACTTTTTCTCCTTGCTCTTTCTCTTTGCTTTGGACTGCGAAAATGCCACATGTCACGATATCGCGACACTTTTTCCTCATCGCGGTGTTTTGCTTTTTCTTTGATCTTTAGCATATGGGCCACTTCGATCTTCTTGGAAAACATGCAAAAAATATGGGTCCCCAATTTTGGGGTACGTTGTGGAGTAGCCACAACATACCACAACTCTAAAGCCTAGTATCAAGAACTAGACTGGCACCACCGCTTCCTGACCATACATCAATTGGAAAGGGGTATGTTTTGTTGTTTGTTTAAAAGTTGTTCTATATACCCACAAAATGGATGGTAACCTTTCCTCCCAGTATGATTCTTCTATCCCACAAGTTTTATACAGAGTTGATACTAAGACATTATTAGTCGCGTTTGCCTACCCATTTTCTCTCGGGTAGTATGGAATAGATAATGAATGTAAAATCCTAAACTCTATTGTTAGTGTCTTGATAATATTATTAATGAAGTGTCCTCCTTGATCACTCGTTATTCTTATTGGAATACCGAATCTTGTGATTACCTGCTCGTACAAAAATTATGTTGTACTTTTAGAAAAATTATTAGGTAATGCTCTTGCTTCTACCCATTTTGTGAGGTATTCCATTGTCACTATGATATATCTACATTTTCATCTTTGAGATGTCTTAAATGGTACTACAAAGTCTAAGCCCCAACGTTTGTGATGAGGCCTGGAAATGCCTCAATCATAACATGTTTTGAACACTTAAATTGTCTACAAACTCTTATGTTTAATCTGATATGCTAGTTAAGTTGATTCAATATGCTATGTATTAACTATTTGCATGATAAATGTATCTGAAATACTATATTCTGATTTTTATAGCTTTTTGCATAGTTTTATGTTATTTTGTTATGACTTGCTAAATTAGATATGCTTGGGTTGATAGCAGCATTTCACTAATCATATTTTGATATGTCTCAAGCAATTATTTTACCTAAATTTGGCAAAAATGCAAGCAAACTGTTACTGTGTAGCAAAAACTGGTTTTTCCCATGTAAATTCTAGCCAACTGCCAATGAATGGCAAGGCATGGAATTCACATATGGAAAAGAGATGAAGACCATTGAAATTTGATCCTAAGAGATAACCCACCCGAGAAATGTAGAGGAAATAATTTAAAGAGCACACATTTTTTCATTTTGAAGTCTCTTCGAAATGAACAAATATCTTTGAAATGAGAAAACATAGTATCTTCGGAATGAGCGGATCTTCGGAATGAGAATTGCAGTCTCTTCGGAATGAGCCACTTATCTTCGAAATGAAAATAGAATGTGCTTTTTGACTTGTTGACCGATTTATGACTCTGGAAAAAGGGAAATAAAAATTGAAAAGGGTAAGGGAAAATATCTCCCATCTGACTTTGCCATCCTTGTCGACCAAAGCCACCATTTATGGAAAGATCAAGTTTGATCCTCTTCTAGGATAAACCCAGGAATTGTTGCAGCATAATAGGATTAGATATTTTGAGATATTATCAGTTTGTAAATAGATCTTAGGACATCCATAAATTGGCTCCCATTTAGGTTGAGCTAGGCAGGTAGAAAAGTAGAGAGTAGAGAAGTAAGTATAGGAGAAAATAGGCAATAATCAGAAAAGTGACTGTTACAGTCTTGTAACAGGTTTTTAGCATAATTATTGTAATCATGTTCTTGAATCAATAAAGTGCACCATTTCTATTCATATTGTTGTAAATGAGTGTGAGTAAGATCTAGAGAGAGATAGACTCATGCCTTCTTTTGGACAAGGAGGCTGGCCACTTCCGGACCTAGGAGGAGGACTAACAGCAGGTTTTTATTCTGATTTTGCTGCAGTAGAATGAGTTGTAGAACTTGTCATTTCATTTTTTTGTAAACAACTAATAAAATTTACAATATTAGACTATTTTATTATTGGGATGATATTGTGATTAATGGTTTGGTTGTAATCTTCACTTTCAGCAAAGCTTTTAATTTATTGTAGACTGTCATTTCCAGAATTTGTTGTTTTTTGTAATTTCCTCCATTTTGTGTTTTGCTGTCAACCCCTGCATAGAAGATTGACAACCTTCTATTACAGAGTCTTGAAAAGGTTTCATTTCCATGCTATAATTAGGTTTCCATTGCTGCAAAAGTAAATATATTTCCTTTCTGCAATTATAATCAAACTTCTAATTTTGCAACTATTATTTTTGCAACATAATTAGGTCTCATTCTGCAATTATAATTAGGATTTCATTTCTGAAGTTAATGATTAGTTTCCATTTTTGCAATTAGATTAAGGTTTAATTTATGCAATTTAGAGATAGGAATTTTCTAAATCCTCCACACAATCGATTTCACCAATAAGACCTGTTGCTCTAGATTGACCTAAGTTATAACCTTGTTCACCCCTTCTTCCATAGATAGCCTTGTACACTGCCCTGGATTGACAAATTCATTAAGTATTAATGATGTGTATAATGACTACACATCAGTTTGAACAAATCTTATGGTTGCGATGAGTGTAAGGGCATAAAATCCCTCCTAACTAGTTTTCTTGCTATCTAGCAAGTATCGTAAGCTTTCGCATATTCTTTTGCATCATTGTAAAATGTGGGCCACCATAGACCTACTAACAATATTTTCCTTGCAGTTGCATCTGGTTCCATATGTCCCCATTCTAAGCCTGCATGGGATTATTTTAATGCAGTCTTAACTTCTTCCTCCATTACACATCTCCTCAAGATACCATCACTTCCTATCTTGTATATCAATCCTGCTATTATCTTTAAAGGTGCTGACTTCATGATAATTTTCTTCTTCTTAGTTGATGTCATCTCTTGTGGCAACTTACCTATGGATAGATACTGTCCAACCAACTTGTACCATGATGGTACAACATTGATGGCAAATAGCTGTGCATCTAGAAATTCATCAGGAACCCCTGTTCCTGCTGGATCTCCTGATCATATTCAAGACAACTGGTTTGCAATCACATTCTTCTTTCTAGGTCTCACCATAACTTAGAATATGAACTCTTGGAGCATCACGAGTCACCTAGTAACTCATTCTTGAATTACTGGTTTGTTTATTAAGTACAACAATGCTTGATGATAGACATAAAATGCAAAGGTTTTGGCCAATAGGTAATGCCTAAACTTTTGAATTGCATATACCATCCCCAAGGCATCCCTTTCTATTGTACTATAATTTCTTTTTGACCTTGACAAAATGCAACTAGCAAAGAAAATTGGTTGATCCAGCTTAAACTGTCCTTCCTGTGCCAATGCACATCCAATTGCAAAGTTCAAGGTATCGACATGGATGTGGAATTCCTTATCCCAACTAGGAAACACCAAAATCAGGCTACTTACCAACTTAGCCTTTAACTCCTCAAAGGTTCCCTGGTGTTCCTCTATCCATCTAAAAGGGATATTCTTTTTTGTCAAAGAATCTAACGGGTAGGCTACATGTGCATAATTTTAGATAAACCTTCGGTAATATCTTGTTGATCCAAGGAAGGTTTTGAGTGAACTCACATCAAAAGGTTATTCCATGTGTAATATTACCCAAATTTTATCTAGATCCATCTTAAATCCTTCATTGTACACAATGTGTCCTAAAAATTTTCCATATGGTACCATCAGAAAACACTTTGCTGGGTTTAATGATATCTATGCATTTATGCACCTCCTCATGCATTCACTAAGAGATAGAAGATGCTCCTTGATCTTCCCATAAATGGACCAATCATCCAAAAATGCTCTGAAATTACCCATCACCAATTGGTCAAATATATACAGTATGATGCGCTAGAATGTCGCTGGGACATTCCAGAGTCCAAATAGCATTCGATTGTACACAGATGTCATTATCCACAATTAATGTGGTCTTTAGCTTATCCTCCTCGATGATGTTGATCTGATTGTATCCTGAGAATCCATCCAAAAATGAATAGATCTCATGTATAACAAATTCTTCCAAGATAGAATCCATGAATGGAACAGGAAATGGATCCTTAATGGTCACTGCATTTAGACTCTTGAAGTCTACGCATATCCTTATCTTATCAAATTATTTCTTCAAGGTGATTACTATAGGTGAAACCCATTCACTATTCATCACCCTGAATATAATTCCTACTTCCAACATCTTTTCTATTTTTGCATTCACCAATGTCACATACTTTGGATTTATTCTATATGGTCTCCTTCTCACAGGTTGGATGCCAGGCATTAGTGTAATATTATGGACACATAACTCAAGTGGGATTCCTTTCAAATCCTTATATGTCCATGCAAAGACATCCTTGTACTCCAAGAATATCTTGAAAGTTGCTTCCTTCAATACAGGATTCCAATCATCGCCACAGTGGACTATCCTAGGTTATTTCTCTGTTCCTAGATTAATATCCACTATCTTAGGTCCTTCATACTTGATACTTTATGGCTTGCTTGTAGCTTTCACTATATTATTAGGGTACACCGGTCTTGTATCAATAGCTACATCTCCTACTGTATACTCCACATAGCTTTTTGAAAATGTCCACTCTTCTATTTTCTTCTTAGAATCTTTGCTTACTTTTGGTTTTTCTTGATTTTCCTTGATCTCTTCTGACTCAATACAGAGGAAGTTAGGCTGAAACATCTCATAATACTCCATTTTCCAATGAATAATTCCATTATTAGATTGAGTTTCATCCTCACTACATTCATTTATGTACATCCCTTCTCCATCAGATTCATGTTCTTCATCCCCTGATGAGTTTTTTGATTCATCAATTGTAGCTACATCCTCACTAACTCTTTGATTAGCTAAATTGATCACGTATTTATGTTGTTCCTTTTTGAAGGTGATCTGATTCTTTTCCCAATTATGATTAACCTTGGCAATTCGTAGCCATCCTCTCCCTAAGAGAGCATCATATACGGGTTTCTACATTGAAATCACAACAAAGTCCAAGACAAATTCTTACTTAGCTATCATTACTTGTTGTGCAGTCAAAACTCCTTTGATGTTAATATCATTCTTGTCAGCCCCATGCAGTTGGAATCTTGGTGCCCATAGTTATGGAACACCTAGTTCTAGCTAAGTCCTTTAGGGTAGCACATTAACACTGGAACATCCATCCACAATCACTTGTGTCAATTTGTGCCACAAAATATCCATATGCATTAATTTTGGCTTGTTTCCCACATCAATCATTAATATGGTAGGATCCATAAATTGATATTTTTGTTCTTCCCCTAAAATTGGCTGGATCTCTACTTCCATCACCTTCTATGGTTGCATCTCCTCCACCATTTCTTTCAGCAATTCTAGGATCACTTCGAATAAATTAGATACTTTAAGTTCTACTATGGTATCTAATACCCATGCTACTAGATGCTAGATAACTATCTCCTATTATTATGGTTTTTGTACTCCCTTTCGAATGCTCGATTCTCCTTGCTTAACTTTCTCAGTTTCTTCTTGTAGTATTTTCTTTGTTGCTTGCCAGCGTTGCTTCTCTTTTGCTAGCTCTGGATACTTATCCTTTTTAGCCTGATTCCCCATCATGGCTAACACTTCCTAAGTTTTAACTTGAGGAACTTCAATTTTCAAATAGCTCACATTCTGCGGGTTACTCGAACTTGCTTGCTTTGGAAAATTCTTCTCCTTATGGTTTCCTGGACCATACCATCTACATATATGTGTAGTGTTTGTTTGTAGTTCTCCTTGTATCTGAGGTGCAGGACAATTCTTCGTAAAATTCCCCCACTTATTTATTCAAGGTGATTACTATAGGTGAAACCCATTCAATATTCATCACCCTGAATATAATTCCTGCTTTCAACATATTTTCTATTTCTGCATTCACCAATGCTGCATACTTTGGGTTCATTCTATATGGTCTCCTTCTCATAGGTTGGGTGCCAGGCATTAGTGTAATCTTATAGACACATAAATCAGGTGGGATTCCTTTCAAATCCTTATATTTCCATGCAAAGACATCCTTGTACTCCAAGAATATCTTGAAAGCTGCTTCCTTCAATATAGGATTCCAATCATCACCATAGTGGACTATCCTAGGTTCTTTCTCTATTCCTAGATTAATATCCACTATCTTAGGTCCTTCATACTTGATACTTTTTGGCTCGCTTGTAGCTTTCACTACATTCTTAGGGTGCATTGGTCTTGTATAAATCTCTGCATCTCCTACTATATACTCCATAAAGCTTTTTGAAAACGTCCACTCCTGTTCTGTTTCCTTCTTAGTCTCTTTGCTTACTTTTGGTTTGTCTTGCTTTTCCTTGATATCTTATAACTCAATACAAAGGTAGTTGGACTGAAACATCTCATAATCCTCCATTTTCCAATGAAGAATTCCACTATCATATCTAGATTCATCCTCACTACATTCATTTATGTACAATATCCCTTCTCCATCAGGTTCGTGTTCTTCATCCCCTGATGAGTTTTTTGATTCGTCAGTTGTAGCTACATCCTCACTAACTCTTTGATTAGCTAAATTGATCATGTATTTATGCTATCTATTTTTGAAGGTGATATGATTCTTTTCCCAATTGTGATTAACCTTGGCCATTCATAGCCATCCTCTCCCTAAGAGAGTGTCATATGCAGGTTTCTACATTGAAATCATAAAAAAGTCCAATACAACTATCATTACTTGTGCAGTCAAAACTCCTTTGATGTTAATATCATTTTGGTTGGACCCATACATTTGAAATCTTGGTACCCATAGTGATGGAGCACCTAGTTCTAGCTAAGTCCTTTCGGGTAGCACATTAACACTGTAACCTCCATCCATAATCACTTGTGTCAGTTTGTGCCCCAAAATCTCCATATGCATTAATGTCAACTTCTTTCCCACATCAATAATTAATATGGTAGGATCCATAAATTGGTATTTTCATTCTTCCCCTACAATTGGTTGGTTCTCTACTTCCATCATCTTCTATGGTTGCATCTCCTCCACCATTGCTTTTGGAAATTCTGGGATTGCTTCGAATAAATAATATACTTTAAGTTCTACTATGGTATCTAATACTTGTGCTGCCAGATGCTACACAACTATCTCCTGTTATAATGGTTTTTGTACTCCCTTTCAAGTGCTCGATTCTCCTTGCTTAACTTTCTCAGTTTCTTCTTGTAGTATTTTATTCGTTGCTTGCCAGTGTTGCTTCTCTTTTGCTGGCTCTGGATACTTATACTTTTTAGCCTTATTCATCATCACGACTAACACTTCTTGAGTTTACTATTTAACTTGAGGAACTTCAATGTCCAAATAGCTCACATTATGTGGGTTACTCGAACTCACCTTCTTTGGATAATTCTCCTCCTTGTGGTTCCTCGGACCACACCATCTACACATATATGTAGTGCTTGTTTGTGGTGCTCCTTCCATATGAGGTGCAAGACAATTATTTGCAAAATTCCGCCACTCTTAGAAATTGCAACATTGTATGATTGGTATACCCTTCAAGTCATACTATAAGTGACTTTGTCCTCCTTGTCGATTACCCTGATTTTGTCTGCCACCTCTTCTGCTATTTCTGTAACCACCACTCATTGCTTGTTGGCCACTCTCTTAGGCCTATGGTTTTTGTTCCTGCTCCTAGATTGATAGTACCTATAGATGGGTTCTTGAATTGTAGGGACAGAGCACTACGTCATACCCAATAACATTACAAATATAGCAATAGTCATTTTTCAGACACTTCATATTTGCATATCCCTCACTTTTGAATTTTGTGCACCACAACTCATTCCTATTTGGTTTGATATTTTACTCGTGAAATGATGCTATCATCCTCTGAATAGTGTCTTCTTCTTCACTATTCAAATATTTCAATTTGGGATGAGACAAGATTCCCATATATGTTTGTTTTGATTCACTCTCAAAGGTCTTTGCATGCTTCAAGGCTTCCTCATATGTGTTCGATGATACTCCCTTCATATTTTTCTTATATTTTGGTAGTAACCCATCTACGAACCATCATTTTATTAACACATCTGCTAGTGGCATCTGCATCTTATCAAATAACTGCTTTAGTCGACGATTGTAGGATTTTATATCCTTATCTGCTTTCTATTAATCCTTCATGCTATCTACACCATTTGCTCTCCAAATAGTTATGCAAGTTCCTACATGTTGTGTGGGGTCTTCCTTACCCTCACCTAAAAATGGTGGACATCTTTGTTTGGCTACTCTATTAGCCTTCTTAGGATAGTCATCGCTCTCACTCTAGGTGTCCCGCGGGATATCTGTCAGATTCCTCCTCGGGGGTGTCTTATTTCCATTATCATCAAAAGAATCAATTTGAGGTATCTTATTCTATCCTGTCACTTGGTGACCAAATTATCATGCATCCTCACTCTATGACCTTCTTCATTGATGTGATGGAGATTGTCGTGGTCTATCCTCCTGAGTCCCCATGTATTTTTGCCTTGGTGTCTGACTCCCATCCTCTAAACCCTCTTGCAACCTCATTGTCACTTCCTTAGGTCTTATCATCCACTCTCTATCATCGTGCACTTTCTCTTTTTCACCCGTCTCTATGATCGGTGGGTCTTTCTCCTCGTCTTCTATCTCGATCAACAACGTCTACAAGTATCCTTCTTCGGATGTCCAAACTTGCTCTATATCTGGTTCATACATACTCTAATATGAGTTACTCATATTTCCTCTTTGAGCAATCCTTATGATTCTTATTACTGGAATGTTCTCTCATGGTTCTCTTCTCCCACGGCTTCGTGTAACGGTGTCCATCATAAAAATCACCTCTAGTTGTTAGTCAAACTCGACCCATTTTTAAAAAAATCCAAATTTAATAAGGCAAAGGTGCCAAATGTAACACAAAAGTAGAGTATTCCTGATGGGGAGGTGTTTTCCAAAGGTCAGAATGATCCCTAGACAAAGCTTTGTTCCAACTACCAAATCGAACAATCTTCTAGTTACCTGAACTACCCTTGTATGAACTGTCAATCTCTTGTATGGTCTTTAACACATGAACAAGATGGTATGATCTTGCACTCAAAAAAATTGATAGATGTTATTTTGGAGGTTTTCGTACACAGTTTTGTAATTGTTCAAGCCGATTACCAAAACTGCCAAATTGGGTAAGTTTCTATTGATCACATGTTTTATCAAATCGGGTAATAACTCTTTGTATGATTTATATGATGTACGATCTATATGATCCAAAAGTATAGCAAGGTAGTAATTTCAATGCTCTTATGATCCAATCTCTCTCCAAGATATTTTGTAGAGGTTTTAACAGCCTAACAAAATGGTTCCATTCATAGACAAAACTCCCAATCCAGGTTAGTGAGAGATTCCATTCAAGCAATTACATTCAAAAATTGTACAGTCGGTCTCAATACGTCCTTTTCCACATTCTCATGCTTCTATATCATTCCCCATGATTACACCAATAATAATATTCTCACAAAGCTACAACAAATCCTAGAACTAACATATAACAGTAAGAAAGGAAATTCATTCACACAATAATAATCTAGAATGCATCAACCATACAAAACATGACTGTATGCTATTATCCACAATGTCTATTATTATAATTAATGGCTATCAACTCAGTTACAATGTGGAAACTCTAGAAATATCATGGAAATAACTCAAAAATATTACTATCTCTATACTCTATCAAATAAGAACTAGTAAACTAGTAGCCAGACCTACAAATTCAAAAATGGAGACTTATATAATTTTTTCTAGGCCTTTCCAAAGTAGTTCATGAGACAATCCATTATTTACAACTGCCCAATTACAACTAAATACAATATTTTGGCATTTTCCTAAGTTTACACCTTAGGTTAGCAAATCCATGTGACCTTTCATCCCAAAATTATATTTCCTTTGCATCTCATTGAATTTTGGTACATCCTGTATGATTTGCCACTGCTCTGTATGGTTTTCCACTTTAGTTGTACGATCTCCTATATGATTTGCTCCCACTGTACGGTTTCACAAAATTGGAGCAAATCATCCCCAAAACTATCCAAAACTTAGCAAATCACTTATTTTTCTGGGAGGTGGATTTGCTGCCTACAATTATGCCATTGAAAATATATTTTCAATCCCATTCCAATGGTATAATATTTGAAATAAATGAAGATGATTTTATGGGGTAAAAGTTAGCTCAAAGTTGAACCTTCTCATAGATGCATAAAAATAAGATCTTATTAATGCAAAATAGATGAAATAACTTGCTTACAGTGGTGACACATTAGATATGATTCTCTGATGCTATTGAAATGATGATGACCAAGTGAAATTAATATTGATCTTGCAAAAAAATCCTAAAACCTCATTTCTCATCACCATTGATCTCACCATTCTTTCACTATTCCTGCACCATCCTCTTGTTCTGAAGACAATATGAGGTTTTAAAAGGTGATGGAAAAACATAAAATGTTCAAAAAAGGTAAACAAATCAAATTTGTTAGGATAAATTAGGAAATCTCTAAATTTGGGTGGATTTGAACTTTTCGTATGTTTTCAAACTTTACATATGATTTTGAACTTTATGTATAATTTTAGATGTCCCGAAAATATCCAATGACTAGTTCTACAAAAGCAATGGTCAGAAATTGAGCTTTTATGACAAATTCAAAAGACCCAAAATTTGTGATAACAATGCAAAAAATCAAGTTGCTATTAAGAATAAACTAGATCTGAATCTATAGTAGGCATCGCCATGTTTGAGAGATTTGAGAATAGTGATTTGAAGGCCAAAATAATCACTATAACCTACAAAAAAGGCTCTAAAATATTCTTCTCCAGCCAAGTTTCTCAAAAAATTATCACCATTAGTTTATTTAGGAGGGGTTTGGAGGTTTAAATTCCTGATGCAGGTCGATGAACCGGGGAGGGAGGAAAAAATAGCCCAAGTAGTTAGGCCAATTTGGGATTTTTCTTGATTTGGAAAGTTTGGGAGATCCGATTTTGTCGAGAATTTGGGTTGACCCATATTAGGTTCAAATCCCAATAGAGTACCTAAATTAGGTGCATATGGTATTTGGATAAAATCAAAAATTTGAAATTGTTGGAAATGTCCTATTTTATCGGGTTTTCCCGAATTTGTCGGAAAGGGGGGAAATTAACAAATTAAGTTTTGTCTAGCATGAAAATCAAGGTAAAATATGTCATATATTATATCGTTGGGAAGTTATTTTCGAGCCTAATCCAATGGTGTAGGTTTTGGGATATTTGGAGGCTATTTTCTAGGGGAAAACAATCTCAAATATGAACTTACTTTTATAGGAGGAAAACTAAGGAAAATGACTCATCTTAATGGGTCAATTTTTCATGTCTACAATGTTTACACCATTAGGATGGAAAGTTACTTGTGAAATGAGTATCCTTAATAGGTTGGAAATAGCATTAGACTATCTTAAATGAGATCACCTACTTCAGGATAAAATAATGGTACAAAATAATGTTTGTGTGAATCTACGTTTGCTTTTGGTATGATTAGATTTTGTTAATATTGGTAACTGTAGACACCTAAAAGACATCATTTTGAAGAGGCTATATATATGGATATATTTTTAGGCTATATGAACTACCTTGGACATATTCAAGGCTTAAAAGTGGTTTTAACAACTAAAATAGGGGTAACTTACCTTTTGCAACCTGGATCATCATACCTAGGAGTGGTCTCTAGAGGCTGCTCTACCCATCCACTCTACCTTGGGATAACTATACATGTAACAAAATCATGTTCCTGAGTTGAACCAAAATTAGTTACAAGATAGCTAAGCATTGACTATCAAGCATGAGAAGGTTCTAGAAGTGGCATTTGATCTTCCTAGATCCTAACCAATAATCTCATTTTGGTCTTCCTAGTTATTGGTTCTTGGATTCTCCTACAAGCCAATAATCCCATTTTGAAAAATTATAAGAAGAAGCCAAGCCTTCATGAAAATATCTCTATCTTATGCAACAAAGTGCTACTAAAATATTTCTTAAGTGATCTTTCTTGTTCTTCATACCGAAGTGTTGCTGGATTTTCATCATGGAGCTCTCAATTGCAACAATGGAGTCTCTTGGAGTTTGAAGACAAAATTCAACACTCTTATACAATAAAACAACCTTATTTCATGCTAATTTTTAGAATTTAATATTGCTTCAAGTGCACGATCTTTGAACAATTAATTTGATAGATCAAACCCAATATTTCTTGCATCGATCATGAAGAACTAGTCCCCTATTCAATGAATGCTTCACCCCAAAGTGATCCATAGGTGCCACCACCCTATCCTAGGATAGTTAGTAGGATAGATCACTCTACCCAAAAATGGCCACTTGGTGATATCTATTTTTATTATTTTTCTTAGTTATAGTAGATTTACCAACATTTCATTTATTTTCTAGCATAGTTTTATTCAGTTTTCATGCATATTTTTATCATTTTCAACATTTCTTTTTAGTTTATTATCATGGATATGGACCTCATCATGAGAGGTTCCTCATTTGCTATTAAATTCTTATGAGTGTTATTGTGTGTATATTTTAGATCTTGGTAGGAGCTATTCAACATGAATATTCATCAATATTTATCTCACCTTGTGGAGGTCACAAGAAACCCCTCCCCAAATTAGTTTTGAGGGTGCAAATATTCTATGTGTTACACCTACCTTTGGTTCTATATTGTAAATTGTATCAAATTGGTATCAATACCTAAGAGGGATATCTTTGTAACTGCCTTGTGAAGGATAATTTCAATATTAATGAGAAGGACACCATTTATTTAATTCTTGTTTCTGATCTTGATGGTTACATGATTATGCTTTCAATTTGATTTCATATAATTGCTTAGGTGTACGATTTTTGCATACTACAATGGTGATCACGATGGTGGACTATTTCCACATTTCATAAAATCTATCGCTAATTACCTATTTTCTTGATTTTATTGAATTGTAGGTACCACCATCCTAGGCTAGAGCAGCCAGCAGTAGTAGTCATCATACCCTATGATGGCCTCAAAGAAAAATTACAAAATCAGATAAGTAGTTCCTTCATTGAATGTAGGCTTCACCTGTGAGTTTTTCTATACCTAATTTTCTTGATTTTCATAGAGAAATCTAAAATTTCATTTTTAATTGGAAAATCTAGAAGAATTAAATTTAAAATATTATGCTTGTAACTACCCTTGGATCAGACAACCTCTATTGTTGGTCGTTGTTGGTTTAAGCAGTCCATTTTTCTGATCGCTCCTGTGTCAGACGACCTTTGTTGTAGACCATATTACATAGAGATAACATCTATTTTATTATTGTGTGGATTGTGTGCTTTTTGCCTATGTAAAGGTTGACATCATATTAGGGTTCAATAATTTTAGATTCTTGAAACTAAAACATCTTTACCTAGGAATAAAAAATTAAACATTATTTTATGCATTAGAAAAAAGTCATTGATTGATCTATGTTTGTATTCTTCTTTTTGAATAAGATAAAATGAACCCACACACACGACGTATCATATTAAACATCAACAATTTAGAATTCACACCCAACATTTTATCAAGACCAATGACGGTGGCCTTCATCACCACCTTGTTGGCTTGTTGTGGTTATTTCACACCCTATTTTGGCCAAGGCTAGTCCAAGATCTATCATAGGTGAGGATTGGTAGGACTTGGGCTTCCTCACCAAATTTGGACTTCATCACAAAATATTAGTGGGTTTCATGGCCTGGACTTCATCACTAGGTATGTGTGTGAGCATATAGGTGAAATCCCTTAAAAAAAGTAATTTCATCAATGAAAGAAAAAACACAAAGAAGAAAGCAATAAAAACAACAAATCAAAATACACCAGATAGTTTAATGTTCACAAAAAAATCTTTAAACAAGATAATCATTTTGTATACTTGGTTTATTTCCTTTATTGTATGATTAATCAACACATAATGGTCACTATGTGTAACCGTACTTAGTCACAAATTTATGCTATAGATAATGTACAAGGAGGCCCAGAATGCCTTTGCTATAGTCCAACTGACTTGCTAATGCCTGAACGATGGCCTATAAACCATCATTATGATAATTCCACTCATGGGGGATCCAACCATCAATGTACCCCTACTAGGAGGACACCTATGGGACCTCCACATGATAGAGAAGATGATCTTCTCAGACCATACCCATCTCATGCTATTTCTAGATAAGATCTACCCATTAAGGGGCCAAGTAGGGTTGTGTCATGAATCCATATCCCAAATAGATCCACACACCCATATAAGCATGGAGTAGGATATATACCTCTACCTAGCATAGATGAGTAGGTTACTCCACCTGATCGACCTTGGATGAGTAGGACGTTTAATAATATGTATATATATTATGATCGTCCTTGTCATAGATCAAATTCTTCTATTCATACCTATGTTGAGGATGAGCTTGGTGAAGACTTAATGCATCCTATACTCACATGCAGAGAGTGTTCCAAGTAGATATGCCATACTCTTGCACTATCTTTGCACGTAGGTGACACTCCTAGGGTCAAAAATTGAGTAAACATAGCTTCCCTAGATTGGGAAAAAAGGATAGCTATTCCTATGATGTGCACAAAAGGAGCCAAATATCCTCATGTCAATATGAGAACCCATAGATACTATACAAATTATTGAATAGATTATTTACCTAGGTCTAATACTAGTCAATGAGAGCAATTACTCCAAATACAATTGGATGACTTACAAAAAGACAAAGAGTACCTAGACCAAGAACATGTAGAACAATAAAGACTACACCATAAGAGGTTGTATAAACATAGATTGCATGAATAATGAATTATTGAACAAATATTGTATGAGGAACAATCACATAGGGTAGCTTATGATGAAATCCCTATGCCTAGAACATACAAGAAACAAGATAACTTAAGGTACACTGTGCAACATTAGAAGTTACCTCCCAGGCTAATGGAAAACCATCCTCCCCCAACCTCTATTCATCATTCTTGACTTCGATAGTGTTAAATACTAAATTAGCCAAAATATGAGGTATACAAAGAGCTAGAACCTGAGTTCCAGGATCGAGTGTATCCTGAGTCACTTTGTGAAGATGTGATTGATGATTACATTCAGCCACCTCAATCTAAAAAAAATCTTCTACCTCCTCCTAGGATACCAATTCAAGAGAATGAGATCATATTATCTCATGCATATAAGGTCCATACAAAGTGAATTAAGTCACTACAAAAGCAAGGAATGAGCTACCAAAATCCAACATTACATAAGCTATGCAATCAACCCCTTCACCAATAAATCTCTTGTCATCCTTAGTCAGAACACTTTGAAATGCCAAAACTGGATAAATTTAAAGGAGACAAATATGCATAGGAAAATGTAAAAAGTTTCATGAACTTGTGCTTCCAACTGCAATATGACGATGCTTTGTTGTTGAGATCCTTTGTAATAACACTCTTTGGCATATCTTTAGAGTGGTATAATCAACTACCAATACATAGCATCTCTAGCTTGGAACAACTAGATAACACATTTTTAGAACACTTTTCCTTTGACATAATAAAGAAGGCCAAATTAATTGACTCATTAAATCTTCATCAATTCAATAATGAGACAGTTATGGATTATAAAAATATATGGAGAAAGATAATGTTTAAATTGCCTTTCACTGTTCTAGTTTTGGAACTTGAATGTTTACAAAAAGTTACTCGAAACACATCTTGCTGCTTCTTCAGTTGCAACAATACCAAACATTTGAGGAGGCTTTGGCACAAGCCAAAGTTATCAAGGATATAAAATTCCAGAGGGAGATATAAAACTTCGTAAAAAGGAGAATAAAAATCCTTGAAATAACTATACTCAGCAAAAACTGGCTCTGGTTAATAAAATTGTACTGAATGTTCCTAAAATAGAGAAAACACCCTAGCAGCCTAGATATCAGGCTCAACCCCCTCCAATGCAATATAATAATAAATTCTAATAAAAACAAGTGCAAGATCAACCACACTGCCCTCCTTGCACTTATATGCCACTACTCGAGTCTCTAGCATCCTTGTTTAATTATTTATGCAAGGTAAAGACCATTACCTTTCTCGATATCTACCTAATAGATCCTACCCATCAAAAATAAAAGGGGTTTAAAGAGGACTTGTATTGTATTTATCATTGATAAAAAGGTCATGACATCCATGTTGGGTGCCAAACACTGGTTAAGTTTGTTCTAAATATGTCACAACACTCACATTTAAATTGTTAAACCAGGGAGCTTGTAGACTTTTGAAGTTTCACGGTTGAGACTACTCCCACTACCACTCTTGAGATGAATCCATTCAACTATCATTGGGGGGTGTTTGTAAAACAATGGTTAATTCACCCACACCAATAAAACTTACACATAAATAAATATGTAGAAGTAAAAACACTGCATTGAAAGTAATAACACACTACATAAAAATAAAACAATCTAAAATAATTAGATTTAATCTAGGAAATGAACATACTACCATGCATAATTAAATATATCAATGTAACTAAGAATCCAGGGAGGAATACTGGCTTGGATTTGGCCCGAGCTCCAGTAGATCTCGCACAACGAATCACAAAGACAATACACTGATAAAGAACACTCAAGATTTTATTAAAAGTATAGTGAAGTATTATATGTGATAATGTTCTATGAAAAATGCCTTCCCTACCATAGAGAAGTCCATGTGTTTATATAACACACATAAGAATTCCTATTGTAGTTTTGTTATAACAGGAATCCTAGTTATAGTCTAAACTAGGATAGTTCAATTACTGTAACCAGTGCATGATAATCAGTTCTGCATTGTTTCCTAGTAATCAAATGATTTATGCTTTTTTACGGTTTTGATTTGTGAGTAGTTATGTGTTCATCCATTATGGTTGGGATAGCTTCATTCATCAACAGTTTCCCATAGATGACGTGCAATGATGGTCAACGGGGTCCTTTTCCAATCATTTGGTCAAAACGCATAATTCGAGTGCCTACTTGACTGAGGCGCCTACCTTAGTAAGGCACCTACCTCAGTAAGGCGCCTACCTTAGTAAGGTGCCAACCTCTGTATGCCTTAATCTAATTGATTGAAACCATGCCAGGTCCATGTAGGACCTCGATTGAGCAAAATATGATAAAATTAGGGGAATAACTACACAAAACACACTTCACACATGGATTAGATAATACACATGATTTCATTAAATAAATACATAATGTTTCATAAAAATATACAACTCATGATATATTACCATGCAAAAAATATTAGTACATATACAAAAATATAAGCATATCTGGTGCTCATCATCCCCCCATGCCTAATATGTGCCATGCCCTCATGGCACCTAAAACTGGTAATCACCTCCTTTGTATAGGCCACTTCTCCCTATTTATTTTTCTTTCTAGTGGCCTTGGATTTCTCTCCATCCTGAGGCTTTTGTTTCTGCTGAGGGGCCCTAGTTTGCTATGGGGTATCCCTGGGTTGTGCTACCCTCTAACTACGTTGGCTTTTGGTTATACTGGTTTGAATTTTATTTTGCATCAACTTCTTGTTACGTTGGCTACATCTCCCTATCATGCTTGGACCAACACATGTGTTGGGTGTTTCTACCATAGTCATTTATCCCTTCTGGAAGGCTACCTCTACTTCCTACCACAAGTCAATGAGTTGAGGGTGTAGCTCTCCTAAGGGAATGTCAGAGTCGTACCTCTTCCAAACAACCATGTTGGCCTTGTAAAACTAAAGTTCTTTGGGGGTGAGGCCAACATTTTCTTCTATGATCACTACTGCCTCTGCCTCTGGTCCATATACCCCCCATATTTCCATCCATTTCCTCATATTGGAGGGTCAACCTATGAAAAACCATAGATCTCACAAAATTGATCATTAGTAGCAGGTTCACATAGATGCCAGGCCCTTTTTTAGCCTTTTTGGTAGCTTTCCTAGCTGCCTTTGCCTCCTTGAACTCCTCTTGAATATTTTTGAAATTTTATTTTTGTTCAGTGAAGGTATGTACATCTTCTTCCCATTCCTCATTCGAGTGGGGGTTTGGTTCGAAAAATGTCACTCTAGCCTTTCTTTTGGCCCTCTTTTACGTCGTTTGATATGCCTTTTCTTTTCTTATCTCTAGTATTATGGTGGATTGCATGGGGATATCTTCCTTTCTTATGGAGGCTGCCTCCCTGTTAGATGATCCAAGGATCTACCCTTCTGATTTGGGGTCCCCTATGGTTGTTTCTCCTATTTCCTAGTTGCCCAGTGCCTGCTTCTCTGGTTCTTCAGGTAGTGGTCCCTCAATTTTGGGTCCTTAGTGCTCTGGAGAATCCTTCTTGGCCTTGGGTTCAAGGTTTTTCCCTTGGTTAAACCCTAAAAGCTCCTCATCATCATTGATGTTGATAACAGGGGTTTCTATTTGAAAAATAGACTTTCCCTGTTCCTCTGCAATTACTCTATCAAAGAAACATGAACCTTATCCTACCTCTAATTATTTATTTCAGGAATCTAACTTGACTTACCTGGATGATAATATTCTCTATAAATATTAGAGAGTTCATGGGTACCTTAATTACCCAATAAATTTGGGTAGAGGCATCCTGCCTTCTGATCGCCTTGACTTGTAACTGTTGGTTCTCTGCCCTAAGCTACTGGATCAATTGCTAAAATTGGGTGATGGTAGCCTCCTGCCTCTAGATTATTCTCATAGACATATACTTATATTATTTGAACAACATCTATATCATAAATTTATTGCTCTTCCTAGCGTGGTCCTCTTCCATCGACACTTCAAACTGCTGTTGCAGGCTCACTGAGGATTGCAGGTCTTGTAGACTTCAAGTGGTAAAATTATGTAGGGATTGGACCATGAAGCTGAGCTCTACATCTTCCTTCTCTTCCTAACTTAAGAGGATTAGATGTCATAGTCATCTCTAACCGTGTATGCATTCTATCCATCATATTGTGGGATCGAGGCTAGAGGATTTTGGCCTATCCTCCATATAAGTGGGCAGAGAAATCTGCCCTTCCTCCACAACATTTGGTGAAAATTAGGGGTGTTCTTCTATTTCTACCTACTCAAATGCATTGAAAGGTTTGACCCTAACTTCTTCGGCCACTCCTCGTACTTTGGCCTCTTGTTCTACTTCAGCCACCACCTGCTCTTGTGCACCAGAGTGTTTAGCCCCAGCCACCGATGAGCTTTCCCTATGCTCCTCCATGTGATATATCAAGGCTATAATTAGCCCATGTTGGGCTAGGGCAGAGACCACCCATCTCTAATATTATGATGCCTCATCCTACAAGGTATTTTCTAGATAAAATGAGACATTAATTTCTCACCCATGCACCAGATGGTTCAAAAATTGCATATGGTTCATATTTAGGTGTGAATACTTCTTGGTGCATGTGAAGTATCTCAAAACCTACTCAAAGAGCTTCTTCAAATGCATTAGGAGTATCTACTTTAGGAACCCCCCTTGGTCACATGGGATGTTCCCCTATCAGAGAAACAATTCCACACACTGCTTTGCCACACCATCTTTATATGTACATTCCCTAGTGAGGAGGAGACCGATGACATGAGCAATGTGCTTTGGGATGACTAGAATTGCCTGTCCATGCAACTGGACAACTCCTCTACTCACAATGGTAGCAAAATCCTTTGCTACCTCTATGTCCTATTCTTGGATAACTAGGCGATAGTAATTCATCCACCTGGTTGCTTCAAATTAGATGCATACTTCTCCCCTAATCCCCTCAATCTCATTGGGCTTATGCTTTTTGAGCGCATGATTCTTTGATTGTCCTCCCATGGTGAATTTCTTGTTTATTTCGACTAGTTTGATGCTCTACACTCATTAAGACATATTTTTATAAAATCAAGCGCCTAACTCTGGAAATTATTTCCACATTGGGGTTGGCAAGGTACACCACCCGAATTAACTTCTAGCATGACATATTAGGCATGAGCAATGAATTAAATTATTGCACCGATATTATTTTTAAAGAAGAATATCATATGAAAAATTACGTATATATGTAAGGAAAATCATGCACATACCTAATTGGTCATTTCATGATATGTGGAGTATGCTGATTTAGTACTCGATAATATTTTTCCCATGTACTGATTACATCACCTTTGGTATTGCATTTTTGGTTCGCTCGAGGTACTAAACTAAAAATATGATAGATCCTATTGGTTCAGGTTGGGATGCATATCTCCTCGATGGCTAGCCTTGGAACGTGCAGAGATCCTACCCAATGATTTCAAAATATTTTTAGGTGCTTTCATATTTCCATCACGTGAGATGATGGTGTTGGCTTTGGCTGCTCCATGTATTGCCAAGTTACGCATGTTATTTTGAGTCAATTGAGGCACCTGCTTGAGTAAGGCATCTAATTAAGGCACCAGAGTAAGGCACCTACCTCATTAAGGTGCCTACTTGAGTAAGGTGTCTACCTCAGTAAGGCGCCTACCTTGGTAAGGTGCCACTTGACCATTATTTTTTTTGAACCTTCATATTGGCACCTCCATGGTAGAGTAAGGGACCACCTATCTGGAGTAAGGTACCAAAGTAAGACACATCCTTTATAAAGTAAGGAACCAGAGTAAGGCACCTCCCCTCTAGAGTAAAACATTAGAGTAAGACACCTCCCTTCTAGATTAAGGTTCCAAAGTAAGACGCCTTCCTTTCGGAGTAAGGTGCGAGAGTAAGGTGCCTCCCTATGTACTACCAAATGAAATAATGCTCCGGGGTGGCACCTCCTTGGTGGATTAAGCTACCTCCCTTCTGGAGTAAGGTGCTAGAGTAAGGAACCTACCTTCCAGAGTAATTCGTTCCTTCATCATTGAAAAGTTAGTAGTGACTGACGTGTCTGTTGATGTGAGGTTGATCAAGCCTCATAAAATTCTCCTTGTACTATGTCAACATTCACTTCATCTAGGCACGAGGGTGCATAATTTTTCCTTTACAGGAAATTGATGCCCAATCCATGCTTAGATTAACACTATCCTCCTATTGTGCAAGTTCATGGATGCTGAGTCGATCTAGGCCTTATTCCCCAATATGCCTATTGTTCGAGCAATCAGGCCTTTACCTTGCAAAAAGGAAATGGAAAAAAGGAAAAATGTAGTTAAATGCAATACATGCCTATTAGGCCTTGTATCTCAGGATGCCTGTAGCTTGCATGCAAGCATTATCCCTACAAAACACACTATAAGCTAAAAAATAGGAACTATACTAATTTATTTTTGGTGGACACCTTTGTGTCCACCATGTTGTTGAGAATTTTAGAAAAATTTACTTGGATGGGGTCTCCCTCATGCCTATTATGGACTCCACTAGAAATGTTTTAGATGTGTGGTATGGAGGCAACCAGTGGCAATTGGCTATTAGAATAGTGTTGCTTCTATTAATTGTCTTGACTTGCACAACATTATTTATGATTATTTCCATCACCTCGTATGGCCAGAGTGCTTGATACTCATATGCCATTTTATTACAATAAACCCCTAGTTTGAATATTCAAAACAAGGGATATCTCCTCTCCATCCTGATTGTAGTGATGTAAGAGTCCTCAACTCTAGCACATTCCATAGGAAATAATCATAGTGAACAACGCACCTCAACAGTCCCTGGTGAATGACAAGAGAAAGGGTGATAAGACACATAGATAAGAGACACAAGGAAAAATATGACTCAAACAATAGATAAATCTAAACCTGGATTTTCTCTCTTAGAGGTTAGATAAGAAAAACTTTGCTGCTACAATGTTCTCTTCTATATAGTGCAGGTTGCCCGAATGTTGTAACTGCATGCTTCGTTGTAAAAATATTTCCATACTCAAAATTGGGATGTATTAAAAAATGGGCATGTGGCCCACATTTCATTTCATGCAGGTGGCAGATGTGCATCCCTACTGGTACTACCTTGTGCTAGTGGCTATGGTCCTCCTGGTGGGTGTGTCGTAGCGATGGTGGACCCCACTCCTGCCTTGTGATTTTGAATGGCTTGGTCAATGAATTCCCAAGCCTCATCGTGAAAGGTCAAGGAGAAGAGCAGTAGGTTTAAATCTTGCATGGCCTCGATTATATGGTCCTTGGCCCACTGCATATTATTATTGGTAAATTCACACAGGCAGTCTACCATCTCCACCAAAGTCGTGAAGCATTTAGACAGTCTATTGCCAGATTCTAAATCAAAATATTGAATCTTTTGAAAAACAAAATATTTAATGATTGGGGCTCATCCAAAGTCCTCAATGGAGAGCTTGCAGTCAACCAATTCATCATTGACCTGATACTCAGAATCCACCACCTCTTGGCTCCATTGGAGCCAATTCTGCTCATTTTGCAAGAATAGGGAGACCTTGATGTATTCTTCTACAAAGAAGCATAGGGAGTCATATGAAAGAGTGGTCGTTAGCCCAGAAATAGGCACATAGTCCTCTTGAAACATTTTATATATTGGCATAATTGCATCTATTCTTTGCCTCCCTTGTTGTAGGTTGTTCTGGATGAGGTCTACTACACATCTCACAACATATATGTCTATCATAATGGACTCCAAATCCCCCATATTTGCTTGGATCTTCTCCTTCATCTCTTGTTTAATTTCATCTGCTGACCCAAGTTGGACACTAGTTTGCACAGTGGAAGGAGTGGGAATCCTCAGTTTATCAACTTCTTCTTGAAGTTTCTTAACCTTGAGCTGTAATGGCCCTACTTCTATAGCCTTGGATTTCAATTCTTCAAGTTATTTTTCTACTACTTTGGCCACCTGTGCTTTAGTATCCATATATGACTTCATCATATGGATGGGCACAGTAGATGCTCGGATGACACCTTTTCTTACATCTATAGTGGCTTCCTTCATGCTAGGTGGCAAAGATATCTCAAAGGTGGAAACATGTCTGTCAGTCACCCCTTGCCCAGTTGTCTCTCTATGCCTGACTATCCAATTGCTAGGGGACCTTTGTTCTTTCATATCCTGTATCTGGTCCTCTTCATCAGCGATGAACTGGCAGGCGTTAGTGACCCTTGCCATTGTAAATATCTCCACTCATTGATTTGAGGATTTAGTCCTAGAATTTTTGTGAGTAGGGGATTGCGTGGGGCTTCACACCTCATAGCCTCTTAAAATATTAGACAACCCCCAACTTGTGTTATATTTTTCATCACCTTGGGTTGTACTCGATGTTCTTGATTTATCACTGGGGTGAAAGAGTACAACGAACATTGACTTTTTGCCAATCAGCCTTGCTCTTATGGGCTTATTAAATTTGGTGCCAATGATATGGTAGTCTACTAAGATGGACCAATGACCAAATTATTCCCTTTTGAAGTGGCAAAGGGGGAACTGGAGGAAGAAAGGAGTTTGGCCTATTCTTTTTGGGCTTCATCAACTATATTCATCATGACCTCGAAGAGGTTAGAGTATTGTTGAGCGATTTGAAGAGTGGGGTCTTAAAATTCTTTTGGAGGAGCCACTGGGACTAGTGGGGCCATCTTATCCACTAGAAAGCTTCGATGCAATTTTAGTTGGGTGCTATAATCACCCAAAAAATCCAATTCACTGTATGGATACTTATCCTTAGGCATACTCTATATCAAGTCCAAGGTATGGTTACTTCTGAAATCCCACTACATTGCATCTTCGAAGTCATAACCACTATGTGTAACTTCCAGAAGGTCCAGCTTGCCAATAAATTCTCTTCTATGGTGTCCATATGGGTCGTAGGCCCTCCAAGAGATCTTTGGAAAATAATAGGTGTCCATATTATAGATATCCCATAGCATGGCAAAGTGGCCAAGATAGGTGTAATGGCCCATTGTATAGGGAATGGACAACCACTTCACTGGTCCCTTCTTCCTTAGATGTCTGATTTTTACTTCTTCGGCCATCTACCGAGTGATCTCCAGGATGGAAATGGAGGTTGGGTAGTGGAATGGTAGTGCTTTCAAGGGAAATTTTGATCCATATATCCTAATATAGGAAAATTATTCTACATAGAAGTAGTCTCTTGCTTTCTCCTTGTGTAAGAAATCTCTAACTCCTGCCCCGATTCTGTCTGGGAAGTTTCCACATAACCAGAAGTGCACTACAAGGAGGACCTTCTTGAAGAAGGTCATATAGCTAGAACACCTCTCCTAGATGCACAAGAACTGGTCCTATATAGTGGGTGCATTCACTCCCCATTTGGGCCACTAAGGCTTTGTCCAACTGTGCTACAAACAAATGAATGAAAAATGGGTAATACAAAAAGGGAGCCATTTTCCTCTTATCGACCAATATGGCCTCCTACACCAGTTGTAGTTCTTGATCTAGCTTATCACTGATAATGTCCTCCCATTGGTAAAGAGGATTTTTGTGCATTCTATTATATTGGAGGATTAAAAACGTCACCTCCTTTGTAATTGGTTCCAAGTCCTTCTCCCCCAATGTCAGATTGATCATATCGATGTAGCCTTGCACCTAGGGACAGAGCAAGAACTTCTTGATGGGGAAATATACTGGCCTCATCTTACCTCTCTTCAATAGTTTCTAAGGGAACGTAGTATTCATCATATAATTGGCTTGGAGGGCCAATGTCTTAAAATCCACCACCTTGGAAGTGGTGGCTAGGCCAAAAACTTGTCGAATCTTGTCGTCCATCACCCAGGATACTACTTGACCGTTGAAATTATGAATGGCATGCACTCTAGAATTATAATATACTATGAGCCATACCAATAGGTCAGAGGAATGGTACACCCTTGGATAGGTTAGCCGAACCAGGTTCATACTCCATTTGTTGCTCACAGGAGCTAGCTTGATGTTGTCTCAATAGGCTCATACATAGAGGTATCTTAGGAGCATCGGATGACACTAGTTATATTCCTTTGTTGGGTCAAAAGCATAAATAGTGACTCCCTATACTTCCTTTTGTTGCTCCTCGATGATATCCCTACTGATATCAAGTAAATCCTTAAGCACCTCAGGGTTCTACGCCATCCCTGACTTCCTAGTCATGAGCCATGAACCAATAATTCTACCAATTATCTATCAAAAAATTGATGTCTTAGGGCATGAAGAGCTGGTAGACACCATCCATTTTGAATAGAAAGTGTATAATTTATCTCTTAGATGTAATATATCCTCTACCCAAGACTGTATTTTCTTATCTGTTATCCACCCCTCACTTTGTGCTTAACGTCATCGATGATAATTTTGCATGCGTGGATGGTGCTGAATAGGGTTACGACATTTATTATAAAACATGTGCATTAAATTTAGTAGATGATGCATATGATTTTTCTTGCTTTCCAGGAGCTTTGGGATTGGTCGGGCACTCCATGTCAATAGTCACCTTCTCGTGCTGATGAGGAGAATTGTGGCTATGGACAAAAGTTGGGACATGAGGTAGTTTAGGATTGGTAAGGGTAGGATGCAGGTATGTATGCGCTCATGTGAGGTGCATTACCCCTAAATTTTAATGTGCATGCTCCATTGGGGAGTGGGGTATGCAGCTTTTGAGGTTGGCATACAGGGTTGTGCACTTTCTCGACCTTTGTGTGCCCCAAGGGGTGGGGTGCACTTGAATTCAATTGGGTGCACTGCCTATGCACCCTTAAAGACTCTGTGCACTCCACCGTAGTGGAGCACATAACCTGAAGGTGGGTACATAGGTAGTGCACCCTAAAAGAATATGTGCACTCCACCATAGTGGAGTGCACAACCCAAAGATGGGTGAACAACCTTATGGAGTGCATTTTCTGGAGAAGGTCATGCACTCCGCTTCAAGAGTGGAGTGCATTGGTTGGAGAAGGAGCACATGACTTGTGCACTCCAAGGGATTGTGTGTGCTCCTTGTGGATGGAGCACACATCAAGATTTGGGGCACATATAGAAATGCACATTCTTGGGGTCTATTATGCGATCCAAATAATGGAGCGCACAACTTATTTAGGGCGCATGGGCTATGCATCCTTCATAGGCTTGTGCGTGCTCCGTTCCTTTGGAGTGCATGGGGTGCACAACCTCATGCACCCCAAAGGGCTATTGTGCACTCCACCTCCCCATGGAGCACACCATATTTTTGTGGGTTGTACTACCTTATGCATCCCAAAGGGACATTATGCATACCATTCCACAATGGGGTGCATGGGCTGGAGGCGGGCACATGACCTTATGCGTCTGATCAGGGTACTTTGCACCTTGAGATATGGAGTTCACAACTTTGGTTTAGGACACACATCCTTTGCATTGGGGTGGCTTCGAGTGTGTTCCATAGGAGTGGAGCACATAGGTCTAATTTGGGGTACACAACCTTGTGCACCCCAAGGATAGGTGTGAATTTGGCTCTTAAAAGTTGACTCTATTTTTGGGAGTCAACAGTACCCTGCAGATCCAAGAAAACTCCTTACTTTACCTGCACAATCCGAAGGCTAGAACTTTGTAAGTAAATGTTTCCCATGGGTAGGTAAATGTTTTCTTGTCCTAGTCCCCCTCCTCGATCTAGATTTGGTTGTACCCACTAAATCCATCCAGAAAGGAGAAGTATTTCCTCCTAGATAGTGTGTCTAATACCTAATCAACGAAGGGAATTAGGAAGTAATATTTCTTAGTCACTTTATTCAGTAATCTATAATCAACATAGATTTGCCATTTCCCATTTTTATTAGGGACCACCACAAGTGGTGACATCCTCTCATTGTTAGAGATCGGGTAGATGAACCCTACAAACAAGAGCTTCTGTAGCTCAAATTTAACATTTTCTTTCATGACTGGGTTCATTCTTCTCTATGGCTGTCTGACTGGAATAGCCTATTATTTGAGGTAGATTTTATGGGTGCATATCTCTAGGATGATTCCCTTCATATCTAAATAATCCTAGGAAAATGCTTATTGGTGCTTGGTTAGGAGCTCTTTCAACTTTGTTAGCTATGTGGGGGTCAACCCACTATTGATGTTCAATGTTCTACCAAGATCAATGTCAATTTACCTGGTGTGGTGGTCTTGAGCACTGACCAATGATGACTCATGAACTGAGAGGAAGGATTCCATTTGAAGAAATCTCGTAATGATGTCGTATTCATCTACTTCTTCCTCCAAATTTATTAATTCCATCATTTACTGGAGCATAGATAATGAACTATCCTCTTGATTATCTGATGTGGATTCTCCCAATCTATCCATCGACTATGTAGGAAGAGAGATTTTCAATCTCTTGACATTTTGCCCATCCAAAATGGTCATTAGTCCATCATGGTAGCTGATATAGGCATCAACCGTAGCTAGTCATGGCCTACCTAGGATGAGTGGATAACCACCCAATACTATTTTAGATGGTAGCACTGGGAATTATTTTAGATATTCCCATGCATCAACTATCACAATGACATACTTGATAATTCCTTCTGGTGCTACTATTGACCGATCGACCAGTTGTAACATCGTATTAGTGGGTTTCATGTTTGTAATCTTTAGCTTCTGCATGGTCTCCTATGAAATCACATTGATGGTTGCACCCAGGTCAACTAAGGTGTTCACCAATGAATGTTATCTTATTTTTACTATTAACATCGAGTTGCTTGGATCTACATATTTAGGATGATATGCATTCCCCATCATCAAGTCAGCCAATTTTCCCATTACATTGATGGTTTGTGCCATCTTACATCCCATTTTCCTCAGAAACAACTCTTTTATCACCTTGGTGTATATGGGCACATCTCAAATAGCTTGAAAAAGTGGGATAGTGACTGTGAGATTTCTCAAACTAGAGAGGATATCAAATTCTAGCTGTGTCGAATTCCTATGTTCCTACAACCATTTAGGGAATGGAGCTTCTATTTTCTCAATAAATTTCTCTTCCTCCACCTCTTCTATAAGAGGGGAATCTCTTACATCTTCATTAACTTCTACCAGGGGAGGAACCTCTACTCTTAGTTTCTTGCATGATCTAAGTTGAAAGGGATTACAACTAATATGATACATCGGATACATCTCTCCCTCTACTTGGTATGTTGGATGGTTTACCTTATTATTCAGGTTCACCATCAGATGTGCTAGTAATTACACAGGTCTCACTATAGGTAGGGCCGGTAAGCCTTGCTAAGGTGGAAATTGTGCCATATTTATGGGGTGGAGTTCCATGAAATATGGTTCCTCCATTGCTTCCCAGAGTGCTGATATGGCATCCATAGTTTCTGATTTGGAAATGCAACTCCTAAAGGTATATTCGTCCAAGGTGGCGGTCCCAACCATCCCATATTAGGTGGTTACATCTACCCTTGTGGCATATATGGTCCTCCTCCATAGGGTGGCATCCCCATGGGCATATTCCCCATAGGGTTTTGCTACCAATTTCTTTGATTACCCATAAAATAGGCTTCTCTTACATAAACATCCTCCTTGATATTGGGCAACTATAGGTACAGTTATTTTCTATGATTCTATTGGAAAACCATACATACTCTGACATAGTTTTTTGAGTACGCATTCCTAGCGTGCTTTCCTCTACTTTTTAGATAAAAATAGGTCAACTCTATGTCGTTCTCTTATTTCTTATTCTCTAGCAAGAGCATATCCAACTGTAGTTCTAAAGAGGATAGCATTTCACTCTTTAAATCTTCCAACATGTTGCCTATATCCATTTTTGTGATCGATGCGGTCACCTTCAATGTTATGGAGGTGGGCTTACCTCTCCTCTGTGAGTAATTCCTGACATAATTGTCAGATGTATTCCATGGCATGCTGGTAAATGTCTCCTCCCAAAATCATTTTTAGTGCTTCCAATGACTCGTTATTGAGTCCTCTCAAAAAATACTTTTGAGGGACTTATATCCTAGATTTGCATGAGGAGATTGCTGCAAGTTGAAATTGAACCTATCCCAATATTCTTCTAGGGACTCATCCTCCTCTTGTGTCATGCTGAGGACTTCATCCCTAGAATACCATGCTCTACCAAAGTCCTGGTACTGATCTAGAAAGAGCTTTCTCATATCTTCCCATGTGGTGATTTGCTTGTTCCCCAACCTGATAAACCATATTAGATTTGAGTCATCTAATGTTGATGGAAATATTTTTAGCTTCTGAGTGTCTAAATTATAGTCAACAGACCTAAAAAACACATCAAATTTGAATAAAAATAGGTCAGGGTCTTCTATTGGGTATCCCTTGAAGGTAGGGAGATGGGCAGGGGATATATTCTTCATCTTGGTTTCCCCTACTTCTTCTTCTATTGGGAAGCTGAATCTATATGAGAATTCTTCAACTATTTTTTAGAAAATATGGTCTCTAATGTAGCTTCTATGGTCTTTCAGTCATTCATTTTTTTTTGAATTATAACCTCTAAGTCAACTGGTGTTACGGTCTAATCCTCTATAACTTTACATAGCAGGGCTTCCTCCAAGTGTGTTATTTTAAACAATGGGTTCAAGATGATTTTTTCTTTCCCAGGTCGATGATACGAGGAGGCACTTTACATAAAGTAAGGATGCTCACTCCAGTGGACTACTGGTGATGAGTCAGGAGAATCTAATTCAAATTCTAGGTCTTTGACTGACTCTGAATTTTCTAATGGGATCTATCTTAAAAAATGATCATTGGGTCCTATTTTTCTTAGAGGAATCATATAAGGTCAAGTAGAAGGTTTTAAGAGGTAATTTAATACGTCTACTAGTGATAATTCCCCAAAAACCTCACAAAAATGTTGGGTGCCAAACACTGGTTAAGTTTGTCCTAAATATGTCATAGCACTCGCATTTAAATTGTCAAACCAGGGAGCTCATAGAATTTTTAAGTGTCATGGTTGAGACTACTCACACTACCACTCTTGAGATGAATCCATTCAAATATCATTGGGGGGTGTTTGTAAAACAGTGGTTGATTCGTCCACACAAATAAAACTTACACATAAATAAATACATAGAAGTAAACACACTGCACTGAAAGTAATAACACACTACATAAAAAGAACACAACTCTAAAATAATTAGATTTAATCTAGGATATGAACATACTACCATGCATAATTAAATATATGAAAGTAACTAAGAAGCATGGGAGGAATAATGGCTTGGAGTGGGCCCAAGCTCCAATAGATCTCACCTAATGAATAACGAAGAAAATACATTGATAAAGAACGCTCAATATTTTATTAATGGTATAGTGAAGTATTACAAGCCATAATTTTCTATGAAAAATGCCTTCCCTACCATAGAGAAGTCCATGTTTTTATATACCACACACAAGACTTGTTATTTTAGTTCTATTACAACAAACATACCGATTATAGTCTAAACTGGGACAGTTCAGCTACTACAACCGACATGTGATAATCAGTTTTGCATCTTTTCCTAGTAATTGAATAATTTTCACTTTGTGACTAGTTATATGTTCATCTATTCTGGCTAGGAAAACTTCATTCATCATCTATTTCCCATAAATGACATGTAACAGTGGTCAACGGGGTCCTTCTCCAGCCATTTGGTCAACACACATAATATGGGTGTCTACTTGAGTAAGATGCCTACCTTAGTAATGTGCCTACCTTAGTAATGCACCTACCTCAGTAAGGCATCGACCTCCATATGCATTAATCTGATTGAGCAAAATCATGCCAGGTCCATGTAGGACCTCGAATGAGCAAAAGATGATAAAATTAGGGGAATAACTACACAAAATACACTTCACACATGGATTAGATAATACACATGATTTCATCAAATAAATACACTTTTTTTCATAAAAATATACAACTCATGATATATTACCATGCAAAAATTGTTAGTACATATACAAAAATATGAGCATATCTGGTGCTCATCAATCCAAGCATGCTATGGATTTAATAACCTGATACAAGATATGTTAGACATGAACCAATTGCAAATAAAAAACCCTCTTACCCTTGATAATCAGAAAATGGGTATTTTCAAAGATCCCTTGACCACTCACGAGGTCAAGGATGATCAAAGTAGGCATTTAAATAAAATTCATATGGATCCACCCACTCATGGATTCTTAGGTATGACTAACATCATAACCAGAAATAGAAGTTATGATCAAGTCACACCACCTGTAGTTCCTATATGAATTCCTTATGTGCCCCAGTCCTTTCTAGCTCAAAACCCTCTTCCAGGTCCACCATCGCAACTGGTGATAACAATAAAAAATAGGCTTATGTAAAACCTAAAAATGACATCGACTAAGCTTTCCATATACAATCTTATCCAACAATAACATAGACATAAGGAAACACTTATGGAAATTTAAAATCCCATCGAGCTTCAGTCCCAAGATCCTAATGCATTCACACATTTTGTAGGGCATGTGTATAAATTTAAGGAGCCTATGATAACATTTTATGATCATGAAATAAAATAGGTACCTACAAACATAGTGGATATCCCATTACATAGTATTGATTGTATCAACATGATCCCATACAAGCGAGTATTAATTGATATAGATTCATCAATCAACATAATAACAATGACCACTCTAGAGCTTTTGAGCCTTCTAATGTCACACATCGTAGTGTCTACCTTTATGGTGTAGGATTTCAATGATGCTTTGTGTTCAATAGTAGGCAAAATAGTCCTACCTATCCAAGTGGGACTAAAGAAAATTCTTGTATTGTGCCATGCACTAGAAGGAGCAATGCAATATAATATATTGATTTGTTGCCCTTGGATTTGGGACATGAAATGTATTTCTTCAATATTACAATAATGTGTCAAATATGCACATGAAGGACACTTTCATGTGGTCCCTTCAGATGAAAAGTCATTTAAGTATGTAATTCACTTAAGTAATATGAGGGAGTTTGTTCTACCCTCCATGCATATGGATATCTGACCCACTTCTCCTATAAAGCATCTAGAGAACCCACCATAATTAGCACCTGATGATCCATCCACTTCATTACCACCACATCTACCTAAACCATTAGCTTCTCTAGATATTTCTTCTTCATCATTAGGTCCCCTAATTTAATAGAAGTTGAAGGTACCCATGGAGGATATTCCAACAATCATTCCCAATGTTTTCATGGTAGAAATTATGATTTCTATGGAAGATGAAGAATTGCCTACCACAATGGATGAGTTACCTCATACCACATCCTCTGCATCATCAACAACATCATGTACACTGTAGGTGACAATTCACTTAGCCAACCCAGGGCTCATAGAATATTTGGTACAAATATTATGTTTACACCAATTATTGAGTCTGCGTAGGACATGGAAATACCTTGTGTCTCTCCCTTACCAATAAAAATTGTTGTACCCCTAGGTATACCACCAAATAAAACAAACTTCATCTATGGGGGTTTTAACAAATCCATAACTCAATATCCTATGATTACCCATGATAATGAACCATTTGCAGGAAACATATATTACATGTCAAATCCAAATTTTTCTCTACAATATTTCTATCATTTCCATTGGCATAAAAGTGACTTAGGTATTTATGAGTAGGGTCTTAGAACACCCTATTTACCATAGTACCAATTACCCATAGATAAATTTGATTTAGGATACTCCATCCATGTGTCTGATGAGCTCTTGGATGACTCCCTACAATGCTTAAGATTAGGTTTTGGGGAATACATTGATGATAATGAGTACACTAACCTTGGTCCTTCCCATATACTGAGAGATCATATCCCAATTACAATGGTCTCTATCAAGCCTCTTGATTCTATTAGTGAATCATTTTATGAGACCAACCAACAAGAGGAGTTCAAAATCGACGATAATCCTAAGAATGATTGTATTGAATAAGATGATGAATACGAGGATGAAAAAAAAGTAGCATACCTAGGTCCTTAATACATTCATCATTTTAAAAACTATAGAGGATATGTCAAGCCTATTAGACCCCCTGTTAACATATATAATATCTATCATAGGGTGTTTCCTCCCTCACCTAACTGGAGGCATCTACTACTGCCAAAGGACTTAATCATATTACTTACTCCTCGAGTAGATCTAGAAATACCATTTCCTCCTAATCCACATATAGAAAATGCAGAGCCATCTATAATTGATAGGTTCTCCCCGTGTGATAATGGAAATTACCAACCATCCATAAACATGATTTCCATTGACCTAATCATATGCCTCTCTATAACCCCAATGACCCTTCAAAGTTGTTGCACCTCAATCACGAGGTAATTGATTTTCATTGTGCCGCATCATCATTGTTTCTTGGGGAGTTCTTCCTATGTGAAGAGATGCTACAACCATTCCATTTATCTCTAGGGCCACCTCGAGATGTCTATCACATTGAGGTTGAATATGACATGATAGATCCTTCAAATCCAACGGATGACATTTTCCTGATCCCTACACCTTATCAACTTGATAAGGGGTATCATATGTCAATTGAGGAGACTTTTGATGTAGATATTAGAAATAACCCTGATGGTCCTAATAAAAAGAAATTAGGACAAAGTATATCTTGAATAATGTGCCATCATCACATCTCTGTTGACAAAAAAAGTAACATGTTTGCTTGGTTATATAAGGACATGTTGGGTCTTGATCTGGATCTGGTCACCCATAACCTTATACTAGATCCAAATATTAAACTGATAAAGCATAAGCTCAAAAAAATACATCCTAAAATTACCTTAATGGTGAAATATGAACTACAAAAATTATTGGATGCATAATTCATCCAACTGATTGATTATCCAAAATGGTTATCTAACATGGTACCCGTAGGAAAACCTAATGGGAATATTTGTATTTGTACGTATTTTAGAGATATAAATAAAGAAAGACCCAAGGATGCATTCCTCTTACCTAATATTGATGCTCTAGTAGACGTAACTATTGGTCATGAGATGCTATCCCTTATGGATGGATTTTTAGGCTATAATCAATCCCAAATATCAACATAAAATAGCCTTTACTACATCATATTTTGTTATAAAGTAATACCATTTGGACTTAAAAATGCTAGTGCAACCTATCAACGAGCCATGACATACATATTTAATGACTAAATGCACAAAATATTGGAATATTATATAGATAATTTTCTCACCAAGTCTCTCTTACATGAAGAGCATGCAAACGTTTTACAAAAGGTCTTCGATCGCCTGATAGAACATAATATCAGGATAAATTATAAAAAGTGTGTTTTCAAAGTCACATCAAGATTTTTTTGGGATTCATAGTATCTAAATGAGGGATCAAAGTAGATCCCACAAAGGTCAAAGCAGATTAGAAATTCTTCCCCCCACTAACCTTAAAGAAATTCATAGCTTGGAAGGAAAGGTAGCATCCATCAAATGATTTATAGAATAATTTTTTGGTAAATGTTGACATATGAATTGACTACTACATAAGGGAGTCCCATTCAATTGGGATGAAGAGTACCAGAAGGTCTTTGATGAGATAACATAGTACCTATTATCACTTCTAGTATTAGATACACCTTGACTAGGTGTGCCTTTCTTACTGTATATTTCAGCCATAAATTTTGGTTTAGGGACCATGTTGATCCAAAAGAACAAGGAAAATAAAGAACATACTATATACTATATTAGTTGCACCTTGGTTAGTTATGAGCTTAAATACACATACATTGAGAAGCTCTGTCTAGAAATGGTTTCACTATCAAAAAGCTTCACCACTACATGTTAAGTCATACAACATATGTCATCTCAAAAGAAAATCCTTTGCGGTATATGATGAGTTGCACATATCATAATACGTGAATCACAAAGTGGATCATGCTATTGATGGAATTCAATCTTGAATTCATTAGTCAAAAATCAATCAAAGGTCAAGTCATAGTTGATTAGTTAGTAGAGGCTCCTCTTTAGGATGACAATCCTGTTGTAATTGAGCTACCCAATGATGCAATGTTGTAATTGTCGGTTTCACCTAAACCCAAAGAATTGAAAAACAAAGTGGATATGACATTGTTATTTGATGGTTCAAAATGTGAGCAAGGGGGTGGTGAAGGGATCATGTTTTTTACATTGCAAGGAGCTCCTATGTCCTTGTATTTAAACTGGACTTCTCTTGCACCAATAATAACATTGAATACAAGGCTCTCAACTTGGTCTCCAAATGGCTATCACCATGAAAATTAAAAAGCTAAATATATTTGGTGACTCTTTGCTCATCGTTCACCAAGTCAAAGACATTTTTCAATGTAGATGTCCTATCTTGAAATCTTACAAAGATCTTGTGGATAAATTACTAGATAAACTATAATGGTATGACATCGATGCAGTCCCTCGTATATCCAATCACTTCATGGATACAATGAACTCTTTGGGATCCTTAATTCTATAGAACCCTTCCAATGATTTTACAACCATTCATGTTAAAATGCTCTTGCAGTTAATGATGTTGCATGAGTATTTGGACAAGAAAGAATCAATTCACATTATTCAAATAGAACCAAATCAAGATTGGTTCTCCAAGGCACAAGAATTTTTGAAACAAGTATCCTAGGGGTCCTTGATCTCGTAGGGTCCTTCAAATAATGGCACAACCATTCACCACAAGGTTGTTTTCCATTCCATATTTGTGCATGATGAGTCACCACAAGAACAAGCTATTCAGTTAGTTGAAGCACAAGCTTATCAAGATTGGTTCATCCAATTAAAAGACTATCTAAAATTGGTAGCATCCATAAAGGATTGTTGCATGCCGTAAAATGAGTTTTTTAACAAAAAGAAACCAAGTATGTATTGTTAGGATAGATTATGTATCATTGGAGCTACAATGGACTCCTGCTTTGTTGTCTCGGGCCCCAAGAATCTACTTGGGTGATATAACAAGATCATGATGGTGCCTACTGTTGAGCAAGGTGCAACAAATAGTATTGTCATTATTGTCAACACAGTCAGACATATCTGTTGATGCAGTGGACAGGAAGTTCAAAAGCTAGTCAGATACAAAAAACAAGTGTTCAAAGGTTACTCAATGTATGTACAATGATTCTCCAAGAAGACCGAAGTGGACCACGTGCAAAAGGTCAAAGAAAAATACAAGTAAGAAAAGTGTCGTGATATCGTGACATATACAGCAGGAAAAAAAAACTATCGCGATTTCACGACATGTTAGAAGAGAGAGAAGAAGAAAGAAAAACTGTCATGATTTCGTGACATTTTGGAGGAGAGAGAAAAAGCTAGAAAAATTGTCACGATTTCACGACATGTTGGAAGAGAGAGAAGAAGCAGGAAAAACTGTCGCAATTTCATGACATGTTGGTAGAGAAAAAGGCAAGTGGAAAAACTGTCACGATTTTGTGACATGTTGGGAAGAAAGAAAAACTGTCATGATTTCGCGACATGTTCGGAGAGAAAGCACAAGCAAGCAAAACTGTCATGATTTTGTGACATATTGCAAAGAAGGTTGTACAGACAAAAAAGTGTCACGATTTCGTGACATATTGCAAAGAAGGTTGTACGGACGAAAAAGTGTCGTGATTTCGCAACATATTGCAAGGAAGATTGTACGGACGAAAAAGTGTCACGATTTCGCAACATATTGCAAAGAAGGTTGTACGGACGAAAAAGTGTCACGATTTCGCAACATATTGCAAGGAAGGTTGTACGGACAAAAAAGTGTTGTGATTTCACAACATATTGCAAGGAAGGTTGTATGGACGAAAAAGTGTCACAATTTCACGACATGTTGTAGGAGAGAGAGTCCAAGAGAAAAAGTGTCACAATTTCGCGACATGTTGCAGGAGAGAGAGTCCAAGAGAAAAAGTGTCTCAATATCGTGACATGTCGGGTTTTCGCGACCCGAAGGCAAGAGAAAGTGCTAAAGAGAAAAAGTTTCGCGATATTGCGACATGTCGCATTTTTGCGACCCAAAGGCAAGTTAAAGTGCTAAGGAGAAAAAGTGTCACGATATCGTGACATGTCGCATTTTCGCGACTAAATGAGGAGAGAGAAAGTAAGAAGGCAAAAGTGTCACGATTTTGTGACAAAAGTAAAGGAGAGTACAGAAGAAAAAGTGTAGCGATATCGCTACATGTTGTATTCTCGCGGGCCAAAGCTAAGAGAAAGCATACGGAAGAAAAAGTGTAGCGATATCACTACATGTATTCTCGTGGGCCAAAGCTAAGAGAAAGCGTACGGAGGTGAAAGTGTCGCGATATCGTGACATGTGTTTTCACGACAATAGCAACAGAAGAGTTACAGAGGCAGTTGAAGCCGACGAAGACCGATGTTAGCTAACAAATATTAGGGTTTGCAACCGACAAAGATTAGGGTTTACAACCAACTAATATTAGGGTTACAGTCGACTAAGATTAGGTTTTTGATCTTGAAAATATTGTTATAAAAGGAAGGTTGTTTGAAGAGTTGAAGTGGTTGAGAAGTGCGATGTTTAGAGACAGTGCGTAGAGTGCAAAGTTCGGTCGTAGTGTGCAGTGTGCAAGTCATCGATTCATTCTAAGTGCAAAGATTACAAAGGAAGCAGAGTGCGCAAAGGGGAGGAGACGAACGTTCGACAGTTAAGCAACAGAGTGTGTGAAGTGATAGTACAAAGAAACCAGAGTGCACACAAGATGAAAAAGTGAACCAGACCAGTCAGGGTCTTGTAAAAGCAAAGGTATCTTACTATCATTCTTCTAGTTTTAGAATTGAAGTCCAAGTTGGTGCTTGGCATAAGGGGTTGGTGCTCCTTCCAGTTGGTGTTGGAAAATCAGGGGTTGGTGCTCCTTTCTATTGGTATAGATAAATCATGGGTTGGTGCTCCTTCCAGTGGGTGCTGGTAAACTATTTGTAAAAGTTGTTGCTTTGCAAAGGCTAGATTTGGATGGTAGTCCAAGAAGTCATTTTTGAGGAGTAGCCACATTGGTGAACCTCGTTAAAATCTTATGTTGTGTGATGTTATCTTACTGTACTTGCTATATCTGTTTATAAGTTTTAACTGCTGCTATTTTAAGAGCTTTTAATTCATGATTAAAGAGCTACACTGATTCATCCCCCCCTCTCAGTGCCATTGTAAGTCTAACAATTGGTATCAAAGCCAAGTTCCCTTATCAGGATAAATCAGCTAGGGTTGATCTTGGATTAGTACGCAATGGGTAAGAAGAATAGATATTCCTCCAAAAGGGCATCTCAATCAGTTTCAGTTCCTGTGGTAGAGAAAATTGAACTAGATGAGGTTGAAGATTTCTCATCAAACAAATCACCTTTGTTTGACGAAACTAACTACGTGATCTAGAGAATCAGGATGCAGGCATATCTTTGTGCTTTGGGATACTACATCTAGGATTCACTAAACAATGAATACACAATTCCTATCACTCCTCCAATCAATGCTGCCGATAAGAATTTGTTTGAAAATGACTCAAAAGCAAGGAATGCTATCAGGTGCGGATTAGTAGACAGTGAACTAGTAAAGATCAAGAGTTGTAAAACGGCAAAAGAAATATGGGACAAACTGAGGAGTATTCATGAAGGAGATGATGAGATCAAGGAGGTCAAGTTACAAACACATCAAGCTCAGGTCGAAGCTTTAAAGTTGAATAACGATGAGAACATAGAGGCATATATGCTGAAAGCTAATGAAGTCCTAGAGGATGAGTCTAAAAGAGAAACAAAAAAAGAACAGAAATGTGATGAAGAAGAAATTAATGCAGAAATAAATTTGAAAGAGGAACTAATTGCAGCTCTGGATGAATTGAAGATAGAAAGAAAAAGGAATAAGGAAATCTCAAGAAAGCTTGATGATGCAAATGAAATAATAACCAGGTTGAAAGTACAAGTAGAAGAATTCAAAAGGATTTAAGAAACTCTCAAGTCACAGATCAATGAGAAAGAGATTGGATGCTACAAATAAGAGGAAGAGACTATTTTATTGAAGAAACAACTAGAAGAGGCCAATACAAATCTCAAATTCGAGAAGAGCATAGAGTTTCTAGATAAAATGATAAACCAACAAAGAAGCTCCATGGATAAGCATGGTCTTGGATATGAAGCTGAACAACCTTCATCTTCGAACTCTGTAGAAAAGAAGAAGTTCACTATTGAAGGATCAAAGCAAGAAAAGTTTGAAGATGGATCTTCAAAAGGAATAAAATATCAAAGGAGATCTACAACAAAGTAGCCACAACAAAAGAGGTTCTATCACTCTCACTCTATTCATAATAATACTTTTAATGGCTATTGTTTTAGATGCAACCAGTATGGTCACAAGGCAACTTATTGTGGATTGAATAATAAATCAAAGAGTTATGATGGTAGAAATACATCTGCATTTCTGAGTAAACACTATGTACAATATTTTCAATGTAATGGTCATGGGCACATAGCAAGGTTTTGTCCAAGCACTTTTGTATCTTATCTAAGGCAAAATAGTATATTTCACCAGACGCAAAGAACGCAACACAGACAGGAAAATAATCATTCATCAAGGATGCACAAGAGACAACCACACAAGAGAAATGTTCGAGTTCACGAAAAGGTGCAAAACAGGGATACAGCTAAAAAATCCAAGCCCGAGTTCAAGAAATTTTGGAGAAATATAGAAGAAAGGAAATCGTGTCTCCTTGGACTGAAGGAGACTACTCCTCTATTGCACTAAGCAACTCCAGGTAGCACATCCTCAGGGGGAGCAATCTTAAAGTTTTATTTTAATGCTCCTATGAATTTGTTTGGGTTTCTGAGAATGAAAGGCAAGTAGTTAGGGGAAGTTGTCGTATAGTTGTCGAAGCATGTTCTCAGTTCATGTAGTTGTTTGTGGAAGTGCCGTGAAGGGTGGTGATTAAATTGAGAGTTCTCATTATTGGTAGTATTTCTATATTTCATTGTTGTACTGGTGATGGTTCTTACTGACACCATCCAAAGTTAAGGATTATAATAGTTCAGATAAGTTGTTTTGTGAAAGAATGTTGCTCTAGCCGTATATATGTGTTTCGATAAAAGTAGTGGGTATTTGAACTACACATTGATGGGAAGATTGTTAGATCTATTTTTGATGTTGTGGTGAAAAATATTGAAGTTTGATCATTGATTCATGTTTAGCTCATCAAGATGAGCAACTTTGCTTTGTGAATCATACCTATCCGAGGTCTAGAAGTATGAGTTTGAGTAAGGTGCACTATAGTTGGCCGTGAAGTGGTTAACAAAATATTGTTTTCTGATTCGAACAATTGAAAGTAAGGTGTGACCAGCGGTGACTGTAGAAAACATAGACCAAGCTAAAAATGTAAAAAGGGATTTGGTTGGTGTTGTGGTACTGTGTTTGATGCTTGCACAAAGTTGACAGTAAAATTATAGTGTTGGTACAGTGTTGGACAAAAGTTGGTACAAGTGTGAGTCACTTGTCAATTTTGTTGACAGATGTGAAATTAGCATTTTGAATGGGAAGCTTGAAGAAGATGTTTATATTGAGCAGCCAGATGGTTTCCAGCTTGGTGATATTCCTAAATTGGTTTGTAAGTTGAAGGTATATGGCTTGAAACAGGCACCCCAAGCATGGTATGCAAGGCTAGACAACTATCTCACTCAACAAAGGTTTGAGAAGGATCTATAATTGGAAGCTTACTGTACCTAACAACTATCAGACCAGATATCTTGCAGGCAGTATGCATGGCAACACGATTCCAGGCTAATCCCAAGGAGACTCATATGAGAGCATTATGGTGGTTGATTTATGAAATATCATCGAAGGGAAAATAATTGTGTGTGACAGTGGTCGGTTGAATGCATCAAAGTTTTCTGAATTGAGAGTTGTGTTTAAGCCTTGTGTTATAAGCATAGTGGCTTAAGCCCATTTGTTGTGAAATATCTTGAGTTAGAAAAGAACATGAGTATCTCTATTATGTCATATTTGTGGTTGAGCATTGTTGAAATTATTTGAGTTGGTTGATACATACTTGGACTAGGGTTGTGTGAGAGATGATGGGTTGAGTTGATTCGATTGAGCCTAGTCAAGTTATGTGTAAAGTGATTTTTAAAGTTCTATGAAGTAGATTTGATTTGAGATTGCCGTTCTTTTTGAGTACTACTTGAGCATGATTTATTGAGCTTTTGATAAGGCCTTTTGGAAATATTTGAGGACAATGCTGGGACATATTTCTAGAGAAGATTTGGACAAGTTTTTAGAGAGCTTGGTGGAGCAGATTTGGACAGGTTTTGAATGAGCTAGTTATTCAACATTGGACAAGTTCCATGTGAGCTTGTTAAGTAGGTTCTATGTGAGCCTATTGAGTAGGTTCTTAGTGAGCCTATTTACTGAGCTTTGGATGTGACTGAGTACATAGGACAGAGTCTCAATGGATAGAAATCTAGCAGCCAACACAGTTGAAGATAGACCTGAGTGAGGATTCTTCAAGTGAAGAAGAGGTCCACCAGTCAGTGCAGCAGAGAGAAAGAGTCTTCTATAATATCACAAGGGTACTATGGAGTATGGGTTATGGTATCCAAAAGATGCAGATTGGGTAGGATGTGTAGATGACAGAAAGAGTACTAGTGGAGTGCATTCTATCTTGGGGACAGATTGGTCGCGTAGAACAGTAAGAAACAAGTGTTAGTTTCCTTATCCACAACAGAGGCAGAATATACTGTAGCGATAGCATGTTGTACGTAGGAGAAATTTGTAGAAAGTGAGGTTAAGTTTGATTTTCATTCCAACAACAGATTGTGGAGTGGTCACGTTTCCAAAGAATTGACTAGCTACAGGGATCACATTCTCAGGGGGAGCATTTCAGTATTTGTTTATCTTTTTGCTCATGTTCATGATTTTTGCTAAATATAATAAATTTTGGCTGAGAATGTTGTGCATGGACTCAAGGGGAGTCTGCAGTAGCCCTTTGGTATTATTGTCAAAGGGGGAGAAGAATTACAGGAACATTGCACATGTGTTGCCAACAATTCCAAAGGGGGAGATTGTTGAGCAAGGTGCAACAAACAATATTGTCATTGTTGTCAACACAGTTAGACAGATCTGTTTATGTAGTGGACAGGAAGTTCAAAATCTAGTCAGATGCAAAAAACAAGAGTTCAAATGTTACTCAGAGTATGTACAGTGATTCTCCAAGAAGACCGAAGTGGACCACGTGCAAAAGGTCAAAGAAAAATACAAGTAAGAAAAGTGTTGCGATATCGTGACATATATAGCAGGCAAGAAAAACTGTCACGATTTCACGACATGTTAGAAGAGAGAGAAGAAGAAAGAAAAACTATTGCGATTTCACGACATGTTGGAGGAGAGAGAAAAAGCTGGAAAAACTGTCGTGATTTCATGACATGTTGGAAGAGAGAGAAGAAGCAGGAAAAACTGTCAAGTGGAAAAACTGTCAAGTGGAAAAACATGTTGGCAGAGAAAAAGGAAAGTGGAAAAATTATCACGATTTCGCAACATGTTGGGAAGAAAGAAAAACTGTCATGATTTTGTGACATATTACAAAGAAGGTTGTACGAACGAAAAAGTGTCACGATTTCTTAACATATTGCAAAGAAGGTTGTACGGACGAAAAAGTGTCACGATTTTGTGACATATTGCAAGGAAGGTTGTACGGATGAAAAAGTGTCGTGATTTCGCGACATATTGCAAGGAAGGTTGTACGGACGAAAAAGTGTCGCGATTTCGTGACATATTGCAAAGAAGGTTGTACGAATGAAAAAGTGTCGTGATTTCACGACATATTGCAAGGAAGGTTGTACGAACGAAAAAGTGTCACGATTTTGCTACATATTGCAAGGAAGGTTGTACAGACGAAAAAGTGTCACGATTTCATGACATGTTGCAGGAGAGAGAGTCCGAGAGAAAAAGTGTCACGATTTCGTGACATGTTGCAGGAGAGAGAGTCCGAGAGAAAAAGTGTCGTGATATCATGACATGTCGGGTTTTCGCGACCCGAAGGCAAGAGAAAGTGCTAAAGAGAAAAAGTGTCACAATATCGCAACATGTCACATTTTTGCGACCCAAAGGCAAGTTAAAGTGCTAAGGAGAAAAAGTGTCGCGATATCGCGACATGTCACATTTTCATGACTAAAGGAGGAGAGAGAAAGTAAGAAGGCAGAAGTGTCACGATTTCATGACAAAAGTAAAGAAGGAGAGTATGGAAGAAAAAGTGTAGCGATATCACTACATGTATTCTCGCGGGCCAAAGCTAAGAGAAAGCGTACGGAAGAAAAAGTGTAGCGATATCGCTACATGTTGTATTCTCGCAAGCCAAAGCTAAGAGAAAGCGTACGGAGGCAAAAGTGTCACGATATCACGACATGTGTTTTTGTGGCAAAAGCAATAGAAGAGTTACAGAGGCAGTTGAAGCCAACGAAGACCGATGTTAGCCAACAAATATTAGGGTTTGTAGCCGACGAAGATTAGGGTTTGTAGCTAACTAAGATTAGGGTTACAGCTGACTAAGATTAAGTTTTTGATCTTGAAAATATTATTATAAAAGGAAGGCTATTTGAAGAGTTGAAGTGGTTGAGAAGTGCGACGTTCAAAGACAATGCATAGAGTGTGAAGTTTGGTCGTAGTGTGCAGTGTGCAAGTCGTCGAATCATTCTAAGTGTGAAGATCCTAAAAGAAGTAGAGTGCACAAAGGGGAGAAGACAAACGTTCGACAATTAAGCAACAGAGTGTGCGAAGTGATAGCACAGAGAAAGTAGAGTGCGAACAGGATGAAAAAGTGAAGCAGACTAGTCAGGGTCTTGTAAAAGCAAAGGTATCTTACTATCATTCTTCTAGTTTCAGAATTGAAGTCCAAGTTGGTGCTTTGCATAAGGGGTTGGTGCTCCTTCCAGTTGGTGCTAGCAAATCAGGGGTTGGTGCTCCTTTCTGTTGGTACAGATAAATCAGGGGTTGGTGCTCCTTCCAGTGGGTGTTGGTAAACTTTTTGTAAAAGTTGTTGCTTTGCAAAGGCTGGATTTGGATGGTAGTCCAAGCAGTCATTTTTGAGGACTAGCCACATTGTTGAACCTCGTTAAAATCTTGTGTTGTGTGATGTTCTCTTGCTATAATTTCTATATCTATTTATAAGTTTTAACTGCTACTGTTTTAAGAGCTATTAATTCATGATTAAAGAGCTACACTGATTCACCCCCCCCCTCTCAGTGCCATTGTAAGTCTAACACCTACAGTGGCTATTTTAGCAGTATGGCTATCATCAAGTGCATCCTTAAAATGGGTTATTATTGACCCACAATGGAAAATTATTATTGTGCTATGTCAAGAAGTGCGTAAAGTGTCAACATCATGCCAATCTCTCACTCCTTCCATCTCAGTCCTTACAACCAATTCAATCGATGTGGCATTTATCACAATGTGGATTTGATCTAATTAGAAATATATCTCCTTTATATTCATGTTGTCACATATTCATTTTAATAGCCATTAAGTATTTTACTAAATGGGTGGAAGCAATCCCTTTAACCACTATGACTGGAGCTTGTATTGTGGATTTCACACTCTATAATATTATGTCATTTTGGTATTCTAACCAAAATAATATCGGATAATGGGATATCATTCAAGAACAAATATTCTAACATTTAGCACAACTTTGCTACATCGTATTATCCACAAGAAAATGGGCAAGCAGAGGCCTCTAATAAAACTGTAGTTGCCATATTGAATAAAACTATCAAGAAAAACCACAAGGATTGGCACCTTCAACTACCTCTAGATTTATGGTATTATTGAATTAACATTCGAACACCCACTGGGGCAACCCTATTTTCACTAGAAATTAGAAATTTCATTGTTGCATGTGTCATTGAAATACTTCATTGATGATGACACCTCGCAATAAGCTTACCTCAATTAATTGACCCTTATTGATGAATTATGAGTTAATGCTCTTGAGAATATGTGTGTTTATCAAGATTGTCTTAAAGTATCTTATGATATAAAACTCCATTTAAGAGACTTTAAAGTTGGGGATCTTGTGCTCAAAGAGAACCAACAAAACTCAAACTTGCTACCTCATCTATGAGAAAATTCATGGCCTATTGGTTAGGTCCCTTTATTGTAACAAAGAAAATAGGGCCAATAATTTACTGCCTAACTTCGTTAGAAGGTGTTGAATAACCTGAAACTCTCAAAATTCTTCATATATGGGTATTTTATACATAAATAATAAACAATTAAAAATACAAACACAACAAAAATGATCAAAATACCAAATAAATCAAAAAACATAAAACCACAAAACAATACCAAACATCAAAATACAAAAAAAATTTGCATTATGTTATCATGCATTTCATTGCATGCATTGATTAGTTGCATTTTTTTTTAATTTACATGGTGGAATCGATAGCTACCATGAATACAGGAAGACTGTATAGATTTTATGGCCACTACAATATTCTGTGTTATCCACCCTAAAAGCCACCACATAGTTCTTCACACAGTTCACCCCTATAACCACCATGCCACAATAATTTTATTACTTTTACGCCACTAAAAGCACTAGGAAAGGAACAAGTGTTCAGTATGATGAGGTCCAAGATTTGAACCTTGGACCTTTGCCTCCCTTACGGGGTTTAGTCGAACCAATTGGTCTACACCTCAGACCTAAAATTTAATTTTACACAGGTTTTTATGAGGGGTCCCAATCCCCTATTACCAGGGTTTGCATTGATTAGTTGCATTACATTAGGTATATTCATCCATTACACTTGCACTAGAACAAGTTGTGTTTGCATTCTCATGAATGACACCATGTTTGTATACCAATACTGAACTTCAAATCAACCTTATCAATCATCAACACTCATAGTTTTCTTTATGGGAATTTGCTTATTAAGAGGTCCTCATAAAATATGATAGATATTGGATGAATATCAATAATGATATTTATACGACTGCTGACTATTTTATGTACACCTTTTAGTTTACCAAAACTTGTAGGGAAAACCCTTACATTTCACATATCATTATCATTCATATTTTCCTTGTGAGTAACTGTGTTTTTCAACACAACCAATGAGTTGCTATAGGGTGTATACTAGGATTTCTTGTCATTCAACCATCCCTAGTTATCTTTTCAAATTTAGTAGAAATATATCTTGGCTTTTAGAAGGTAAGGTCTCACTTTGATAGTACCTTGCATATCTCAAAATATCAAAACAATTTTAAACATTAACAATCTGAGTTTGAACAAGGAAATATGGCACTGCAAAGTGGTCCTTATCACCTTAATATAAAGGTTTTCCTTGCTATTCCTATCATGCGCATGGTCTAGAATGCTAAGAATTGGAAAAAGGAAAAGATCCCCCATACCCAAACAATACCCTTGCTCTTACACAAAATGAGAAAATTTCCCAAAGCAATAAAAAAGAAATAGTGATGTTCATCACTAAGCAAATCTCTTGCTAAAAAAAAAAAAACAATGGTTTTCACCACTAAGTATGAGCAAGTATACCAATAAATTAAAATAAAAGATGAGGGTAACAAGATTGAATCCCTGGAGTCCTCAATATTAAAAATCCATGGGGAAAATCTCCATTACAATAGTTGGTTGAATGAAACCCACCTGGAAATGGAGTAGCCTTATGTAGGATGATATGTATATCACATTAGTGACTTTTTGTACAGACCAATGTCATATTATGGTTGAGATAGCTTTTGGCAGCTTGTATTTCCTAGTATTCTAGTCTAACTACATCCAAATTTAGAATTAGGATGACCATACGGTGATCCTCATTACAAAAATGGGTTGCATGAAACCCACATGGCAATGAGGTAGTATTATGTCTCATCTAATACATCCACTTTGCACACACAAGGATATTGAATATCTAGGTCTTCTTAACAGGATTTCATCTTTCAGGAGTCTTGTGTAGTCAGTATACAAATTTTAATAAATCAACTAGAGTGTTTGAGTCTCACAAAAAACCTCAAAATCCCCTCATAGCACTTAATAATTTCATTAGAATGCACCATTTTTCCTACGATATTTTGGTTATTAAGGGGTCTTCATAAGATAGGATAGATACCAGAGGAATATCAACAATTATATTTAGATGAACACTGACTATTTTATGCACACCTTTTATTTTGCAAAAACTTCTAGGGAAAACCCTTACATCTCACATATTCATAAATGAATGTATAAATTTTGTGATTTGATTAACATTTTAGTTCATGGTTTTTATACATTCTATGGTGTTTGCCATTAGTTTATTAAACACAAATTAGATTCATTCATTATGTTTTAAATAATTAAAGCATACATGTAAAATTTGCATTAGAACATCCACATAAAATTAATGCATTACACATTACATTTGTCATATCAATAACAATAATTAAATGCATAATCAATTAAATAAATTTAAAAATATGCATTTAACATTAAACATTGCATCCATATACACATACATAATAGTGCATCCATACATCTAGACTACAAAATCTAGTCATACATCCATCACCTAATCATTGCATGTCATTAGTACATCACATGTATAAATCAATACATCATATAATCATCACATCCATCACTGCATCCATAACATAAAATCAAAACACAACATAAACACATGATGAGGCATAAATGAGATCATATATATATATGATAATGCCATAGTACATAGTGATACAAAAATTGCCATAGGCTACAACTGTTTAGATCCTCAAACCTTACACCCAAAAGAATAAATACATATCATACATCATGTGGGGCCTACATCCCTAGAGTCACCTTCATCCTTGACCTCATCCCTGTGATGCTTCCTGGAACCACTTATCACTAATCTCTCTGTCCTGGTGGATGATGTGTGACTAGGCCTAGTTGATGACCTATGATTAGGTCAAGCAAAAGACTATATAGACTTTGTGCATTGGGTCTAATGGGATCTCCCTACTATATAATGCTCAGGTAGAATGCCTTAGAGTATCTTGAGTTGAACCTCTAAACCTGCTGTTTATGCCAAATCAGATCAATGTTGGTCTAGATTCTCCTCTAGAAGGATTCATAACCTACTAATCATAGCATCTCCACCAGATATTGCCTACCCCTAAGTCACTAGAATAGATGGTATATATTGCCCTGCAGTCACGGTGGTCAACTGCACTTGCAAATCTTCTTGCTCTACTACCCTGGTATCTCTCTCAGCTATCACAACTATCATTTGGGTCTACAGAGTATCCCACTCTATCATTACTCTATCCCTCTTTGCAGTCACCCTATAAATCATAGCCTAGGATATGGCAGCCTAGATCTTGAGGAGATATCTCTCCTTAGAGAATCTCCTCCACTTCTACTACCTAGTAGTAAGCTTAATCGAGACTATGGTGAGGGTAGTCTCTCACTCTACAAGTTTCTCTTGAAGGGTCTAAAAATGTGCTCTCAACTAGGCCATCTCATATGTAGGGTCATCCTCATCCCCCTTGCCCTCATCCTGTGGATCCTCTACCTCCTCTACAACCTGGCCCTACTTCCCCTCTATCCTATGATGCACTCATCACCAAAATCATCCACACCTGCCTCCTCTGCTACCCCAATAGACCTACCCATCGGACCACCTCCATACCATAGTCGGGTGATCCACCAGGTGTCATACTTTGTACTGGTCCCTGGGTCTACTAGTTTGATCTTAGCCATCACCAGATCCTCCTTATCTACAAATGCCTCTGCTCGAGATCACACCAATTGTGTCTCATCTCCTTGATTATGATAGATAATAGGCTCCTCTGGGACATCGTAATATATACCAAATTACCATCTAACATGAGAGTAGTGGAAGTACTCCCTCTCAGTGTCATGGTACCCAATGAGCCATCATACACACCTCACATGCCCTAGATACTCCATAGCCTCTACCCAATGAGGATAATCCAAGTAAGGCCTCCAAACTACCTACTCTAGCTATAATCCCTCCAAATATCCTGCATAATGAGCCAATATACCTAACTTTGGCTAGCTCTGACCTGTCTCTCGATCCCATCACCACTGAGCCGCATACCCAATCTTGGTGTCATCCATCTTGGCCTGTGGCATTGGTAGTCTTGTTGGTTGATCTACGTGTATGTGCTCCCATACCCAAATATGGAGGAGCAAACTAAAGACTAATCCTATTTAACTTTGATATTGTATATTGTACAAATCATCATTAGGTGTGCTAGAAAAATGCTTCCCCATGCTATGATGATTGGCTCCTCAAGGTTGCACTCAATCAGGTTCTGAACCATATCAAGAAGATTCCATGGGAACCTCACTCCTAAATAATATAGTAGTAGGATTTTTGAGATGTCATACATCACTACTATGTGTCTTCATGTAAACACATGAGTATCATACTAGGCTTTGATGAGAACCCTACCATGGTCCATCCATGCTAGTGCAACATCTGTCTACCCTGCAAATATTCATTGAAGCACTCTCACCTGATGCAGAAGGGAAGTGGAGGTAATGGGGTGTCCCTCAATAGAAATTTAAAATATCATGTAGATGTCCTCTGGTGTTACAGTCATCTCACCAATAGAGAGATGAAAGGTGTTGATCCTGTTATCCCATCAATGAGCCAAGGCCATCAGATAGGCCTGATTCGACATTACTGTGGGGATACACATGACTTGTTTGAGGCTGATAACCTCAAACCACAACCATTACTCATTTGTAAGTTGACCCTACAACTCTCCAAACAAGTGGGTTCTCTATAATGGGCGATCAACATTTGACAGCCAACAATCACACAAATCAACAAAACAAGTAAAAAAAATCAATTAAAAATATCACAAAAATTATAGTCACTTCAGGATAGAACAGTCAGTAGGCATGATCACTCCACCTTAGGACAACCACCCCAATGGCAAAAAATTTGACTGTTTGTTTTCAAATGTGGTCGAATCACCCTAGGACAACCCCTAACCATCCAAAGGGGAGTTGCCTCTACCTAGGATAACCCCGTAGTGGCATCAAAAAAAAATTCTATAAAGCACCAAAAATTTCAAAAATAATTTAAACTAGCCTAATCTAGATTATCTAATCTAATATGAGGTTCCTTTCCAACAGTTTAGTGAGGTTCATTTTCTTTTTACTTAGTGAGGTTCATTTTTAATTTTGCAAAATTAACATGATAGGAACGAGATTTATACCTTCCTAGCTCTAGATCCTCTGCTCATAGAGACCTTTGGTTAATCCATAGTGATGGTAGGTCAGGTTTCAGTAACATTTCATATTTGAAAACTCTTTTCTCCACCTCACTTCTCCTTTCTATCATTGCCAGCTATGAAAATGACATTAAAAATTTCTAAATTTAATTTTATATTTTCTAAATTCTAGGATCATACTTGTGGGACTGTCGCATTTCGGTGCGACCGTCCTACCCTGAGACGACCCTAAAAATTATAAATTGTAGTCGTCATACCCATGATAGCCCCAAAATGACAAGGGATATACGCATTTTGTTAACACCATGATCATCAACTAGGGTATTTCATAGCATCTAATGGTCCATCTTAATCAAAAACCTCAAAAATAACAAAAAATCAATAAAACAAAATCTCAAGTGAGCCTCGTACCTAGTAATTTACCCTATACACTTGGCGGTTGCAGTGACTTGCTATCCATGTAATCTAGTAATATGAGTAAATTACCATAAGTCCACTTGAACCCAAAAATAATTCATCTACGAATCAAAATGCTTTCAATTCAATCCCCAAGAAGGCCATGTGACCAGACTACTCCAATGGAACAAGGCATATATTTCATTCTTCCATGAAGTTTCAGTAGATCATTGAAAATAGTGATTCACCTTGAGATTCAAATTGAATTGCTATCATTTCAATTCCCTAAGAAAGCCATGTGGCTAGATTGATCCATAGGATAGAGATGTACAATTACCAATAATGGTTGAAATCACAATTGTAACAAGATTTTTCCTTTTACATTTTTTATAGCCTTGCAACGCTCAAGAAAATCATCTTTGTCAAGCGACTCGTTGCTTTCATCACTGTCCATCTCTTCATTGAATCATTTCTTGAGGGGGTAGTCATAATCATAGAATTCATAATCAAAAGTAATTATCAAACACTTAATCATGCAAATTGCGTTCATCCAAGAATCATTACTAAAAATTAACACACACTTCCCTATTTTTTGGGGTAAAAAGAAAAAATGTCAAATCGAACAATTTTCAATATAAACTAACGATCATGTAGTAACACAAAACTACCAGAATACCTTCAGATTTATCCAAATTTTACCAAAAATAAGTCCACTAAACTATTGGAGGTAATGATTCAAAGATGCATGCTCTTATTTTGATTGGGGCATCTAATGTTGATCAGATCAATGAACATCAATCAACCTAAAATCTGACTCTAGGTTATCTATTTTTGCTTGGCACTAAAAATTAACACACACTTCCCTATTTGTTGGGGTAAAAAGAAAAAATGTCAAACCAAACATTTTTCAATATAAACTAACGATCATGTAGTAACACAAAACTACCAGAATACCTTCAGATTTATCCAAATTTTACCAAAAATAAGTCCACTAAAGTGTTGGAGGTAATTATTCAAAGATGCATGCTCTTTTTGTGATTGGGGCATCTAATGTTGATCAGATCAATGAACATCAATCAACCTTCAATTTGACTTTAGGTTATCTATTTTTTCTTGGCACTATGATATCACACAATACATACCAAAAAGGAGTATCTGTAGACACCAAAAACATGTCATTTTGAGGAGGCTACCTATATGGATACCTTTTCAGGCAATATGACCCACCTTGGGCATCTTTAAGGCTTAAAATTGGTTTTACCACTCAAATATTGACAACTTGCCTTTTGTAGCCTAGATTGTCATACCTAGGAGTGACCTCCATAGGCTGCCTTACCTTTTGATGGCCAGTAGTCATGGTTGCTCTACCCTAGGATGGCTACACTTGTAACAAACTCAGGCTCTTAAGCTGAACCAAAATTAATTATAGGACAGCTAAGCATTGATTGTCAACCACAAGAAGGTTCTAGAAGTGGCATTTGTTCTTCCTAGATCCTAACCGATTCTTGGTTCTTGGTTTTTCCTACAAGTCAAGAATCCCATTTTGAAAATCTATAAGAAGACTCCAAGCCTTCATGAAAATATCTCTTAGTCTCATGCAATGAAGTGCTACCAAATTATTTCCTAAGTGATCTTGCTTGTTCTTCATAACAAAGTGTTGTTGGATTTTCATCATGGAGCTCTCAATTGCAACAATGGAGTCTCTTGGAGTTTGAAGACCAAATTCAACACTCTTTTGCCATCAAATGACCTTATTTAGTAATAATTTCCATAATTTAATCATGCTTCAAGTGCGCGACCCTTGAACAATCAATTTTATAGATCAACCTTGATATTTATTGCATCGGTCACAAAGAACTAGTACCCTATTCAGCGGTCGCTTTCCCCCGAAGTGACTCGCAAGTGCTGTCGCCCTACCCTAGGACGATCAACAAGCTAGATCGCTCTTCCCAAGAATAACCTCTTGATGACATCTATTTTTATTATTTTTTCTAGTACAGTAGATTTAGCAACATTTCATTTGTTTTCTAGCACATTTTTATTCAGTTTTCATGCATCTTTTTATCATTTTTAGCATTTATTTTCAATTTTTTATCATGGATATGGGCCTCATCATGAGAGGTTACTCATTTGCTATTAAATTCTTGTGAGTGTTCTTGTGTGCATATTTCAGATATTGGAAGGATCCATTCAGCATGAAGATTCATCAATCTTTATCTCACCTTGCGGAGGTCACAAGAAACCCCTCCCCAAATCAGTTTTGAGGGTGCAAAGATTCTATGTGATACACCTACCTTTGGTTATTTATTGTAAATTGTATCAAATTGGTATAAATACCTAAGAGGGATATCTTTGTAACTGCATTGTGAAGGATAATTTCAATATTAATGAGAAGGACACCATTTCTTTAATTCTTGTTTTTGATCTTGATGGTTACATTATTATGCTTTCAATTTGATTTCATATAATTGCTTAGGTATACGATATTTTCATACTATAGTAAAATTAATACATAGATTCATTAAGTATTAATTAGAGGATAATATTAATACTTTTGAAGTACTAAGTTAATTAGTTGATGGCTTTAATACTTTGGTAAAGTATTAATTAATTTGAAAATATTAAAGGAAAACAATTAATACCAAAAAGGAGTTAATGTGGATTTGAATCTAATAAAAAAACATTTTTTGGTTAGCTCATTAAGGAGTGCATTATTATTTAGAATGACCATGGTGGTAGGAGTCTTGGAATAACACCTTCTTGAGCATTTTGTAGATGATCGCCTCTATACAAGGGCATTCCTGCAGTCTCTCCTTGTTTTAAGGTTGCGATGAGCAAGGAATGGATGGTTCTTGGGGAAAGGAAAGGAAGATAAAAGGGGAGATCCAAAGGTCTAGGAAAAAAGGATTTTGTGAGGAGCACAATGTTCATATTACGAGATGTAGGGAAAGTGTGAGATATACTAGGTGTTATCATTGATTATGCTTTTTTTTAGCTAGTGTTTCCTTAATATTGATCTTTGGATTTGATGGTTTAATTTATTTCATGTTGTCATAGTTTAGTTTTGGCCTGCATAATGGTATTTTTTGGCATCCGAACATTGTTCATTTGCTTGGTGTCTACCTATTTTTATGCTTTAATATTTACGTTGTTTGACCATTCCTTGGGTGTACTAGTTTCTATTGGCTTGTGGTGTTGCTAGTGAGGTTTTTATTTTATCTATCTTGGTTGTGTCCCTTTCTCCTTGCTAATGTTGAACCATGTTGTATTTTGACCTATGCACACCATCGTTTGTGGATAGTGGTTTTCTTTTGTGTAGATTGAAAACCTTTATGGCTAGCAGGTATTGCCTTAGTGGAAGATGATGCATTATCTATGTCGAATAGAGAGCCTTTGATGCCTATGTTATTCTTCATCATGCATCTGTAATGCAACCTATGTACCATTTATTTTTGGAAGATCTACGATTGTGCTATCATAACTTTGATCTAGTAATGTTAATAGTTTATTGTCGCTCCTTTATTTTTTCAAGGAGAACCCTAATTTTAGTTTATTAAAATCTCTTATTTCTATTTTTTTGGAATATTGCTTTTCTCTTTTTAAATAAGAGAAGGTTTTAGATGAAAGATCTTTTTGTTGGTTTGTAATTTATGAAATAATTATATTTGAGCTTGTTTGAATAAGCTTTATCATTAGTAAAATTCCTTAGTTTCCCTTATCTATTACTTTATTAAAAGGAAATAAAAATGTGATGTATGTTCTTGATTATAAAAGAGAAGTATGGGATTCCCTTTGTACGAATTAATATGTGTTGGTTTTGAAAAAGAAATTATTATAATGATTTCTAAGACTTTTTTAGGTTAAGGGATCATTATAAAAGAGAAGTATGGAATATATATTTTTAGATTAATATGTGTTGGTTTTGAAAAAGAATCTATTATAATGATTCTTGAGACTTTTGTAGGTTAAGGGATCATTATAAAAGAGAAGTATGGGATTCTCTTTGTATGGATTAATATGTGTTGGTTTTGAAAGAGAAACTATTATAATGATTCTTGAGACTTTTGTAGGTTAAGGGATCATTATAAAAGAGAAGTATGGGATTCTATTTGTATGAATTAATATGTATCAATTTTTGAAAATAAACTATTATAATGATTCCTAAGACTTTTGTAGGTTAAGGGATCATTATAAAAGAGAAGTATGGGATTCTCTTGTATGGATTAACATGTGTTGGTTTTGAAAGAGAAACTATTATAATGGTTCATGAGACTTTTGTAAGTTAAGGGATCATTAAAAAGAGAAGTATGTGATTCTCTTTGTATGGATTGATATGTGTTTGTTTTGCAAGAGAAACTAATATAATTATTCCTGAGACTTTTGTGAGTTAAGGAATATAAATATAAGTACGAGACTCTCTTTTAAAAGAGGATTTATTGTATGTAGAATTTGAAAAGAAACTATTATAGTGAATCCTGATACTTATGTGGGTTAAGGGTTCATTATAAAGATAAATATGAGATTATCTTCTTGTTGGCTTGTTTTATATTTTATGCATAATTGCTTGCTTAGTAGTAAATGGTATGAAAAGTTACATTGCATCTAGAGTTGTCCCAATACCTCAGTAATTCTCATGAACTGTGGGTGGATTCCTTATCATAAACAGGCTTGCAGATGCTTAGATGTCTCGAGGATCCTTGGCAGATGAATTCAAATGTATGTATACGGTGGAAAAACAAAGGCTATGTAAAAGAAAGCTTTGTTCAATGAGTTTTATAAACTTTATTATTATACAAATTGAAAGATTATGTTGTTTTAATAATATCTTGGGTTTTGTATATTAAAGTGATTTTAGAAATATTTTATTTGGATAGTTAGTATTGAGTTCTATCAATTGTAGTAATGCAACTTTATGTTAAATACTTGGTTATTTATGTATAGCATTTATGATATAGGAATGTGTATCTCAATCATTTGAATTAAGCAAATAGACATTATTTAAGAGGTATGCTTGTTTATCTATTATGGCATTTTGGATTAAATGGATTATGAATTGATTTAAAGTGCTTTTGATATGAAGCAATGTATGGTGCTTTACAATTATGTTTTAAAGTGCAAGAATTATGAAAGAAAAGATTGTCTTGGGTGGTTAGAATCTCTTGTGGACCTGATTCAAGTCAATTAAATCTCAATCTTAGGAGGAGTTATGTGAATGCATTACCTAGGTAACCATGAGCCTAGAAAGCGTTGCAAGAATGCAATAGCTAGGGACTCATGAATCTAAAAGGAGTTGTGTGAATACAATAGTCAGGTTTCTTGTGAATCATTACACCTTGCATGAGAAGGCTCTGGTGTACTCCAACTAATAGGTGTGGAACCATTCACAAGACAATAGTGGTGATCCTTTAGTTAGCCCATAGGGGTATGGTAACTAAAATTAGGATCATGTTCATTGCCAATGAAGTGGAAATGACCTTAGTTAGCCCACGAAGGTGTGGTAACTAAGCACCAAGGCTCTATGATGGAATAACCTAATTATATGGACTTAGGGTAAGGTTAGAGAATAAGCATACCTATTTACATGTTATGGGACTTAAAGGATAATTCCTACATCGTGGTCACATTGTGCTATACCGATGAGGGTATGGAAAGGTGGGAGGACCACTTTTGGCATCCTTCTAAACATGTAGGTTTAGCAAGGTGAACCCCAAAAACTATAGGAGTTGGCCACTCCTATCCACTAAGTGTTGTCTACTATGACTTAGAACTCAAATGTGATGAAGCCTTGTATGCTGAAAATATCAAAGAAGGGTTTTTCCGAACCCTTGCTTGTAATCATTCTTAAAAATAAAATGGGTTGGTAGTTTTGGATTGTTACAACAACCAAGGAGGTATTTTAGATAAATTGTTTACTCTCTCTTGATTACGTGTATGTTTGATTGATATGGCAACAAAATATGCTCCCTAGTTGGGAAGACATGTATTGTTTGCCCTCATATGTGAAGGATCTAGGTAGGGTAGCAAAAGAAGTAGTCTTTCATGATGATGATCATGGTTTTGAAATAAACTAGTTGAATCTAGATAGAAATAGGTGGTACTAGAAAGTGATGATTTGGATTAATGGAAATAGGTTAATTCTAACTATTAGATATAGATCAACTAGGAATTGAGAAAGATAATTTGAGTCAACTTTACTTGATAGTATCAAATTGATTTAGCTAGATTTATATTTCTAGAGATAACTTCATATTGATAAGGATAAACTAATTTAGATAGGTTGATTTAAGATAGAAAATTTTCTAAAGTGATAGGATTCAAACATCACCCCTAGATCTTAAGCATGCACAAATGGCTATGAGATGGTGCTAATGGTTGTTTATAGAAGTGGCCCTTTGTAAGAGAATTTGTATTGAAAAAGGTGGTTATAAGGATCATATCAAGGAGGCCTATGGGAAGTATCCTTTGTCACATAATAATTTTCATTATTGGTTGTTTTTTTATTTATTGGATCCCTAGTCATTTATGTTTCTTCAAGTGAGATGGTCTGATATTATCTTGAGGAAGACTGTAAGGGTTTACCTTTGTCTAATAAATATTATGATTGATTTTAAGGTGGATGAATGTTAAGGTGTTTATATGAGAAAACCATGTAAATTGGAAGATTTTAGGGCCTTGGTTCTATCTCATCCTTCTCATCCCAATTCATACCATTTAACAAAATGGTATCATCATGGGAGTCATGATGAACAAGGTTGATTTCCTCAACACTATAAGATGTGAATGAATTCAATAGTGACTCAATCAGATTGGAGATACAACTGAGACCCTAGATTTATTTGCAATGGTGATTCATAGCACTATGACTATTATGTTTGACTAGTCAAGATGTGGTGATAGTATGCTATGCCTAAGTGATGATTTTAAGTAGCATATGAAGGCTAATTATATACATAAAACTAATAATTTGGTCAATTAAGGTTTCAAAGAAATGATAAGTGAGATATTAAGGCCACAAAGAAATGATAAGTGGGCTAGTTAAGGCCACAAAATATGATAGGCATGATGCTTAAGGTTGCAAAAAATGATAAGTGGGCTAGTTAAGGTTACATAAGGAATGATAGTGGGCTAGTTAAAGCTATAAAAAGATGATAAGTAATCCAATTAAGACCACAAAAAATTGATAAGTGGGTTAGCTCAGGCCTCAAGGATGATAAGTGGGATATTTAAAGCCACAAGGATGATAAGTGGGCTAGGTAAGGTCACAAATAAATGATAGGTGGCCTAATTTAAGGCTTTAAAAAGATTATAAGTGGGCCAATTAAGGCCATAATTGATGATAGATGAGAAAATTAAGGATGCAAAGATGCTAGTTGGGCTAGTTAAGGCCATAATAGATGATAAGTGGGATAGTTAAAGTCATAAAATGAATGATAAATGGGTCAATTAAGGCCATAAAAAATATGATAAGCGGGTCTATTAAGGCTGCAAAAAATAATAAGTGGGCTAGTTAAGACCTCAAGGATGATAAGTGAGTCAATTAAGGCCACAAGGATGATAAGTGAGCCAGTTAAGCCACAAAAATGATAGGTGGACTAGTTTAAGGCCATAAAAAGATGATAAGTGGGCAAGTTAAGGCCACAACAGATGATAGGTGGGCTAGTTAAGGCCACACAAATGATAGGTGATCTAGTTAAGGCCACAAAAGATGATAAGTAGCCTAGTTAAGGCTAGAAATAGTGATAGGTAGGCTAGTTAAGGCCACAAAAGAAATAATAAGTGGATGAAAAATAAATAACTTAGTGATGAACACATAAAAGGGGATGGCTAATTGGAGCTTACCATGGGATGCGATGTACACGTCTTAACTTGGAAGATGAAAAGATATTTGCAAAGGCACTTTAATTTGTTTAAGAGCTCAAATTGATTGATGATGATTACAAATAGAGTTGAGGGTCAATACTTTATAGTTTGTGTTTCTATTAAGGTATATTGCTTGATTAACCTTGACTTGTGTTTTTGCAATGTATGGAAAGGTTGGGTTAGATCAATAGATTACTTGAGGTTGGACCCTTCCATAGGGTTCATAGTCGATTGATTTATGATTAAAAAGAGTTTTTGGAGTGTTCCCAGTCTAAGGGATAGAAAAGGATTGGGATTTTGAAAAATTTAGAATGATACATCCCTTCTCATTGAGTTTTCAATTATGTTTTCTAAGGGATTTGAATTTTTTGGTTGAATGCTAGACGTTGTGATGAAAGACACAATGTTGATGAGAGTGAAATGATGGAGATTTTTTTTTGTTGAAGCTATTGTCTTTGATAGGTGGCAATTAAATTACCCTAGTTTCTAGAAGTCTCATTAGGATTGTAGAGGGATATTGGTTTGATTTGACAAGGAGTGATTGGTATTGTTTGTTTAAATTTGGTTTAGGTGTTTGAGATTATTCTTGCTCAAGGATAACATGAATATGACTAATTTTTTGGTAGTCTATTTCTTTATGACTTTTTATATATGGGTTTTGACACTAGTTTGATGAGTAAGAGGAAGGTTATTCCTCTCTTTTAGGAGCACTGATTTGTAGATGCCCTTTTTGAAGGTCAACTTCTACCATTTTGGCATGATCAAAAGACAGTACATTGGTGATTTCTATGTGATAGACCAATCATCATAGATGTTTTCTACAAATATGTCTAATATGACTTTAGTAGGCAAGGTATATTGAATATTCCTTACCATATCTTACCATTTAGCTAAGATGTTCATAAAATTTTCACCCTAATTTGTAAATTGTAGTTTTAACAATTATTTATTTATTTATCTTGAAATCATAACCACCTATTTTAGAATAAGTTCTTATTGTTATCTTCAAATTTTTTATTGATTGGTGAGAAGCCTCCCCTACGACCAATGCTTAGGACTGAGCATTCCCATTCTAGCCATGACCCCTTGTAAAACCAAGAACTGAAAGCTAAACTTATCAATAGAGGATGATAACACATACCTCAGTTTAAACCTTAGATCTTTCAAAAAAAAAAAGAAACCAAAGCCCAAACCACTGTCCCTAAGACTGTTATATTTGAAGTTAAACAAATCTCAAAACTTTGATTTTACTCGCATTTTTGCTCAATTATTTTAAGAACGTCTTCTTATTAATAAAATTAAAAGTTATCCTTTAAATGAGTGGTCTCAACTTTGAAGCCCTGCTCTTTAGGATTCGAAAATTAAAACAAAAAAAGCATCTTATCCTGAAAGAAAAGGACGTGTGAACTCGAGGTTGCAAGAAATTTAATATTTCATGCGATAAAGACATCATAGTGCACTGAACTTGTGTGTGGAGCAGATGAGTCCAAGTTCACACATGGATAAGTTTAGTTGACGTATTATATGAGTATAAGATTGTTTTTGGACGGCATACACTTTTTTGGAAAACCACGAAAATAGAGCTCATTCATTTCAAGTAAATTCACATCAGAGAGTTCTCAGTGAGGTCACATTCCCACCTGTGAATGATTATTTATTTTGGTTGATATTCTCATGTAATGTGCAACTGCCATCTTAACTCTGAAATCTTAAATTCTGAATTTGTTCTTTATATTCCTTGCAGTATCTCACTGTGTACACACTGTTATTGTTCATGTGGGGAAAGTTGCTTTAATCATGTATTACGTTATACTGAAAGGAGCACTGTGTAACACAGTGCTATGATACCATATATTCTTTGTACATCCTATCATCATTTTGGCATGCTCATACTAATAATAAAGGATCCTATGAAAAGAATATTTAGGCAATGAGCAAATGGCCACCAGAGAACTGAAGGGCGTGCACAAATTTGTTCATGATACCTGTGGGGCCTCTACCATAAAAGTGCCTGATTAGTGGCCAGTAAAATACTCTGGTTTAAATGTTTTTCTTTTGTAGTTTCTCAAATTAGAGCATTGATTTCCATAATGGACTGTGTATTTGTCTATTTGCCTATATGGTCCTAAAGTTGTCTTTAGCTATTATCTTTTATTCTCAGCATTGGTTCTCTCTCCCTTTATGTGTCCGTCCAAATTTTGTAATGGGGATATTACAGTGACAACTGACCACTCAAAACTAATTAGGTTTTATCTTAAGCCCTACTATGTTGATCTAGCACAGGAAACGTTATGAAAATGAAGAATCTTCCACGTAAATTGTCTCTCAGTTCAGCTTTTGACAATTACATAATGGGACAAAGTTTGTCTACTCACAAAAGTAGCTTTCCCCATCATCCCTTATCATTGTCATGGAATGAGTAGACCAAAATCAATTTGACTAGACTTGTCCTTCCCACATATAAAACACACCAGAGTATACCGTAGTTCGTCCTCATGGACGCATCTTTTGTTGTTTATACTAGGGTTGCCCCACCTAAAATACAGACATTTCAAATCCTCCAAAATTAGAATACAATTTTAATGAATACCCGCTCTACTTGAATCCACTACCAAGTAAAATCATTGCTCACACTCATGAAAATGTCAAAAGGGTGATGGGTAGGAAGACTGCAGGAAAGGTAGCTATCACTTTAACATTCTTCAATAGCCAAGGGACATGTATAGCCTACAACTCTTCAAAGCCTTCTCCTCTTAGAAAAATAATTCATCTCTGCCCTACCTTTTATGGAGCATGCTTTATCATGGTATTATTATTGCATATTCCATAGGACACCCATGTGAATGATTTGAGCAAATTGTATAAAACAAATCAAGGGCACAAAAAAAAAAAAATTGGAATAGGAATTGCAAATATTAAATACTTGAGAAAAAACCATGCATGAAGAATACAAGACAGGATCTTACAAGATAACATGGAACTGACCGGTGAAAAAAGGAAAAAAATACCTGAGAAGAATATTATTAACAAAACAATACAGGGATTGGTATGAAGGAGATAATGTTGTGATAAAGTTAATTAGGCTTTGAGAGTCGTGCAGGGAAGGGAGCCTTCATCCCAAGATAGATGGGGAGTTTTAATCATCCAACCTCTTCTTCTACCCTGTATTATAAATAAGATGAGTCACATACGCTGTGAATCTGTCTGTCATGAAATGATTTGGGCTAGTGGGTCAGTGTGAACTTCAAGACAGTATATATAGCCGATCAAGAAGCAAAAACCACTGTTGAAGCGGCTGCAGAAAGGTGTTGTCCAGTACGAGAGAACGCCAGAAAGCCTGAAGACCCCCCACTGCCACGAAAAAGCATCTGGGAGAAGAAGGTCATCGCTTACAAAATTTCTCTCTTTCTTACTTTTGCAGTGGGCATCCATTCATTGACAGCAAAAAGCCAGAAGCTGCACAGTAGTCTCCTCCACTCCACTCCACTCTTTTAGGCCACCCCCACCCTATTTTAATCAGGATAATCCCCTCACAGCCTAGGATCCAGTGCAACACCAAGAATAAAAATCCTTCACAACAAATAAAATAAAACCTCTCTCCCTCCATCATCAACAGCAATCCCGTCCTCCACCCTTCCAAGACTTTCAGCCACCACATCTTGGGTGATTTCAGGTTTTAGGACTTAGGGATAAAGATTGCTCGGAGCCAAAATGAGGATGATTGATATCAGCAGCGAGCGGAACGCGATGCAGATCATCGACAGGACGACGGCGGTGGACTGTGAGAAGGACGTCCGGTGCTGGCGGTCGCTGCGGTCGCTGGTGGAGTTCATGGTGCCCTGCTGCGGCTGCCAGTCGCTTGCCGGTGGCTCCCTTGACGACCACGATGCCGAATCCACCCTGGGGCCGACGGTGACCGGCACCATCTTCGGCTATCGGAAGGGGCGTGTGAGCTTCTGCATCCAGGAGGACCGCCGGGGTCCCAACCTGCTGCTGCTGGAATTCGCCATGCCCACCTACCTCCTGGCCAAAGAAATGCAGTACGGCCTTCTGAGGATCGCGCTCGAGTGTGACAAAGAAAACACAAGGGAAGGTTCCCTCTTCTCCGTCCCCGTCTGGACCATGTACTGCAATGGCCGCAAGGTGGGCTTCGCCATCAAGAGGAACGTGACAGATAACGATCGGGCAATACTGAGGATCATGCAGTCAATTTCGGTGGGCGCCGGGGTGTTGCCGACGGAAAACAAAGCCGACGAGGGGGAACTCATGTACATGAGGGCGACCTACGAGAGAGTCGTCGGCTCGCAGGATTCCGAGTCGTTTCATATGATCAATCCCGACGGCAGCACGGGGCAGCAGCTCAGCATCTTTCTTCTTCGATCCTGAGATAATAATAATGTATTGTCTGGAATTCTGTTTCTTGGCTTGGTGAATTCTGGTCTTTTTTTATTTTATTGTAGATGTGTTTTGGTATGGTCTTAGGCTGCATAATGGGCTCTCCTCCATGAATCGGATCAGCTTCGACTGGTTTGTGATTATATTGTATTGATCATGGTTTGTCTTTGTACCATAAGAGGGAATAAAGAATCCACAGCATCCTCATAAGATATGTATACCCAAATCCAGCGCCAGACAGATTCTCGTCTGCTGGCTAGCCGGCCTTGAAGATGCGCCATGTCCATAAGCTGAGGGATGCAGCAAGACTGTTAAGAATTTGTGTAGCTTTCATGAATGATATTTACCTGCGAATTTTTCTTTTCAATTGTCTTGTCATATTGATTTTTTTTCTTGTTCCTCTGTGGTTTATGCTCAAAAATTTGTGTTTGGTGTAGCTATATTTACCTGTTAATTTTTTTTTTTGGGATCGGCTTCTTGTAAAATTTGAATTTAAGGATTCATGTTATTTTGTATTTGGATTCGGGGAAGTTGATTCCGGCATGTTAATCGTTAAGAGCCTTGTCTGCTTGATAAAGCGTTGTCATGGGTCTATTCTGGTGGGGGAGAGAGATCTGGCTGTCGGAAGACTCGTATGATGTAGGCTGTGTGGTTTACAACGTACTTGAAGGCGTTTGTATTATGTTGAAATTGAAAGATCAAACTTGCCGACGGAAGTACAATGAGTAAGAGCGCACGAAGGAAAGGAATATACCTACACAGGAGAGTCAAACAAAGTTTACTGTTCCAAAGGCTGCCAGTCAGTCCTGTCATTTCTGTCTCGACATTGGCGTTTACTTTTCATTTCCTTTTACATAGAGAAATCTAATTTAACTGCAGCTTGTGTGTTGAGATGGTTTGATCAATTTTGTGGGAATGGGTTTGTAAGCCGTAGCTTGAAGGTAACTTGTTATCACTGGTTCGAATTCCACTTTTAAGTCGTTTGTATACAAATTGTGGGTTAAAAAACCTGTGAGAGCTTCGCGTTTCAATTATGTGGGTTAAGTGAGCTGATGATTTTTAAAGGAAAAGATTTATTTACTTTACGAAATTCCCTAAACAAAGATTAAAATTAATATATTATTGTAAAAAATAAAACATGAAGATAAAAAGGATCTTAGTATTAGAGTCCTCATTATTCTTGCATACTACTTTTGCATACTATCTTTGTCCTTTTGTTTTTTTTTTATGTTTTAGTGGCAATAACCAAGGGTTATATTTATTGCCTGATTCGCTATTGTGTCGGCCTCTTTGTTGAATTCCTGCTTTACATGTTGATAGGATATTTTACCAATTATCTTACCTAGTTGTCTAATCCTGTCTTGAATAATATTCAACGATATAAAATATTTATTTTTGGCAAGAGTTGTTATTATCAGTTTAGAATCCTCGTAAACTATGACTTGACTGATTCTTTTCTTTGCCACCAATTTCAAGCCGATTTCATATCCAATAGCCTCAACCACATTGTTAGATATTGTTCCTAAGCTGATCATGTATTTGAGTAGAATCTCATAGGGTCTTGTAAGAATCAGTCCCCCTACCATTGCTTGAACAGAGTTGGCCTTGAAAGCATCATCAAAGAAGAGCATCAAAAAACATATTTCAGGCAAAGAATTATTTGCTCTACAACCTACTTGTGTTAGGAAACCTTGGAGATTAAGTTGGTGGATCATTCTTCTTTTTGTGGGTGATAGATATTCTTCATACTACTGATGGAAAAAACTAGATTTGAAATTTAGGACTAATTCTTCTTTTATCCTTCATATTAGAGTTTTGTTGTCCTTATCTTTGCCTTAAAAAAAATTTTGGTTTTTGTCCAACCAGATGTACCAGATGACAAAATATAGTATAGAGCTCCACAAATATCTCAGGAGGGGCTTACCTGCCAGTTTACCTTTACATTCTTTGTCCCACTTGGTAAAACATGTGTCTATGGTTAACCTTCTAGAGGAGGAAGTACCAAAATTTTTGGTTATTCCTAACCAAACTGAAATTGTCTTTAGGTACTCAAACAAAATATGGAAAACTATTTCACTATTCTGCCTGCACCTGTACCAAACATGAGGTCTTGTTATAATCCTCTTTTACAGATTATCACCTGTTAATATTTTATTTTGAGAGACTAGCCAACTGAATACTTGTAGTTTTGGTGGTGTTGTATTTTTCCACACTATTGATAGTTTTTTCTTGGTAGGCCCACTCTGCTGATGTTGGACTACAACAAATTCTATGTAACAAAAATTTATTGACACAAGTGCATTTGTTCAAAAAGTGTATGAGGGATATTGGTCATTGTTTTGACTTCAATGGGATTAGGGGATGTTATTTTTTTTTAAGCGAAAAACCCCTTGCAGGGCCACCTTGGTCTGAGAGACCACGAACAGGGAGTTCTACACCGTCAAAGTCACCCGGGAGTCACACCCAACCTTGCCCGCACCAACATTATCAATTGGATTTTGGATACCCAATTCAACTTTTTGGTAGGGTGGAGATTTGAACCTAGGACCTCTCTTAGAGGATTTCCCTCTCCTCTCCAACTCACCTACAACACCTGGGTGGATTAGGGGATGTTATGAATAAAGCTAGTTTAATGTGTAAATTTGAGAACATCTATATTTCTAAAAAGAAAACTATGTTCTTTTTAAGACCCTACTTACATATAAGAATACAACATACAAACTTAAGACTAAAATATCTTTTAATTTTATGATAAAACAAAATAATATTTAGCCTAATGCAATTACATGTAAGTTTGATTTAGTGTCTAAAGTTGATAATATAAAGATACATTTCCTAGGTGATTAATATTAAACTAGGTTCATTATTGTCTCTTTATTGATTTTAATGAAAAAATAAAAATAAAAATAAAACCTATTCTATATACACAAAGGAGGAATAAAAAAATTGCTTCTACCATAGAGGTAGAAGCACTACCTACTCATAGAAGTGCCTATCTATTTGCAGAAGCATTATCGACACTATAGCCTCCTGCTAACACTATAATCTATTGCTGAAACTATCACCCAAACCTATAAAATAGATAGGAAAGATAGATGTTAGTATAGAAGGGTATAGCAAAGGAGGTTTAATTCCTTACTATAATGATCAGAACCCTATTTACACAAGGTAAAACTAATAAAAATGATAGAAAATGAAAAAAAGTTGAAATAATAGCTAAAGCGTCAGAAGCATTACTAGAGCAATAGCTCTACCGATGTTATCATTGTCTATGCTTCGACGTTGATGAAGGGTTCTAACTTAAGAAGACATGGACTTTATTACATAGCAAAATGATAGAGATAAAATTACCTGAAACTAACATTAAATGATAAAATGACAAGCATATGCTATGTGCAAGTACAATGAATAAGATGCAAATAGTTAGCCAATGTAAAGCAATATTAAATATATAAGTTAACAAAAAAAATGGAATATTGATGAGCAAAATAAAAGGGGAAGGGTATAACCCAAGATTAAAAGTCGTTTCCCCTTGATGGGAGCTTGAAAAAAGCCCTCTTGTTGCTTATTTATGGCCTCATCCAAATGCATGATTCTTGAAGATCACTTTAGAGTTTGATTTTGAGCTTGCTTGGAGACCTAGATGCTTGCTTAGATGCTTGATAGAAGGTTTGCTTAAAGGCTTGGATGCTTGATTACATGCTTACAAGGATGAGATCTAAGTACTTACAAGAGTAATAAAAATGTTTGGCATAACCTTGCCATGCAAAGTGCTAAGACCATTAAGTGCCTAGAGAAATTTTGACAAAATGTTGATGTATAAGATTATTGGTGAAGAAGGTTTAAAATGATTGTGGCATGGTGGTTATAGGGGCGAACTGCGCGAAGATCTGTGTGGCGGATTCCGGGGTGGACATCACAGAATACTGTGGTGGCCATAAAATCTGGACAGCCTACCCGATTTCGTGACAGCTACCGATTCCACCATGTAAAAAAAAAAATTATTGAAGTTGTCATCCCACTTCACCAAAAATCTTACCATTTCAGCCTGAGTAGTGTCCTTTGATGTAGAGTTCCACTCTTTTAAAGATATGCTACTATCAAAAGCATGGTGCTCTTATTGTTTCGGCCTCAGCAGTGTACTTTGATGTAGAGTTCCACTCTTCATTATTTCCAATGATTCTCATCTCGGTAAACCATTCAAAATCTCCTTCCTCTCATCTATCCATTGTTCTCTCCCAACTATCAAACCCCCCATTCGGATTCCTCCATTCCTTTTTCCCCAGTTGAAGTCACTCCTCCACTTCTCCATACACATTATCTCCTCTCATTTTGGTCACAAAAGAGTATGGCTGACCAATTAGATTATATCATTACATATTATTTGAAAACACTCTCAAACATTCTAAAATCTTGCCAAAGAGATCATCAACAAATAAAAAGATCCTCTATTTTTATTAGCAACGTGTCCCTCATAAGGTTAGTTTACTTGTCCTCTGAAAATCCATGAGTTTCCAGTGAGTAAAGTCATCCACCATGTGATATTCCCTTGATTAAGAAAATAAAAAATCATACTTACTGAAACGTACACAAAACTTTAAAAGAATATATCCAAAGCTAAGATAATTAACAATAATAAGCTTCATATCTAATTGATATATTTCCTTATCCAATCCATGGTGAGCAATTATACAAAATATCCATTATTCAAACCACTCTTAAGTTGTTATATATAAGAGTGATGCACAAGTGCAATTTTGTTAGCAACATATTTTTCTTTTAAATCATGAGTATATCTTTCTAAATATTAAAATGAAATAACCAAGCATTTCATCAACTTGATACCAGTGATACCATATATTATTCTATTTAGAAAAGATTAAACATAAAATAAACATATCCCAATCAACATTCCATCCAAAGAAAACACAACCAATCATGAGTATGTCTATTGAAAAAGTGTTCCAAGGAAGGGTCATGACATCCTCCCCCCTTAGGCTTAACACAGTTCATTGTGTAAAAACAAGGTTTAAGCATAAACAATTTTTTCTACAAAGCATTTTCAAAAAGGAATGGAAAGTGTTTTTGCATGTCTACCACTTTTCCCCAAGTGGTATTTCTTTCATAGTAATGGTTCCATTGGACCTTGCATTTCTCTAGAGTCCCTTTCCTCATCGCTTTGGAATGAAACTCAAGGATTCTTATTGGTCAAACCTCTATAGCCTCTGGATCCGCCATCTGTAAATTAGAAAAGTCCCACACATGATCAGGATTAGCCACATATTTTATAAGCATTGAGATGTGAAAGGTGTCAAGAATATTTGTGAGACTGGGTGGTAAGTGCTACATTCCAAACATAGCCTGCGTCAGCTATGTTTTCCAAGTGCTTTAATATTTAGTATATATTTGATTTGCAATGGTTTAATTAAAATCATCTATCTTTATTTCTAAATTCATTTGCGTTATTCGCATTTGCCTATACGGCGAGGGTGTGCCCACCTCAAGTGGCGTTGATTGTTTTTATACTTCCGCTGCATTTCTTATTTGCAATCAAATATTCATTCATTCTATTCTCGAAAATAGTGGTGTGATCATTGTTCGTAAATAGTTGATCTATCTCCGTGTTTTCTTTATGAAGAAGGATAGAAATATCTTTCCATAAGGCAAGTTGGTATGCCACAGGATTGATATTTTCTATAATTCTAAATGGTCCAATAAAATGTGGATCAAGTTTTGTGGATTTAATAGAACTCTTCTTTGGTATCACCCTCATAAATACTTTCTCACCAATAGTAAACTCTCTTGGTGACCTCTTTAGGTCAGCATAAATCTTCTAAAAATTCATGACTTCTTTAATCCTTTCTTTGATCATTCTCAATTGTTGCTCCATTTCTTTGACCATATCGAGTTCAAGCACAATTTTATCCTTTGTATTGTCCCAAGACAATGGTTTCTTACACCTTCTTCCATATAGAGCTTCAAATAGAGCCATGCTTAGGATCGAATGGTGATCATTGTTGTAGTTAAATTCTACCAAGTGTAGGTAGTCTTCCCATTAGGTTCTATGATCCATACAATACATACGAAGCATGTCCTCTAAAACTTGGTTTACCCTTTCAGTTTTCCCATCAATTTTTGGATGATATGCAAAACTGATGTTTAATTTTGTGCCAATGGCTCGGTGTAAAGCTTACCAAAATTGAGATGTGAATCTCGAGTCCTTATCTAAAATGATCACCTTCAAAAAACCATGAAGCCTAAATATTTCTTTGGAAAAGCTGCTAGCCACAATCATTACATCATCCTTAGTATTTATAGGTATAAAGTGCACAACCTTGGTCAGTCTATCGACCAAAACTAAGATTACATCATGCTAGAATCTTGTATTTGGCAAACCTACAATAAAAATACTTTGAAATCACCTACCATTTTTAGGCTAGTACATCATGAGGGTACAAAAATCCTACAAGATGTCTATTTTTGCCTTTACTTCTTGGTATTAAGACATTGGGTAACAATTTAGTTATGTCCCTCTTCATTCTTGGCTAGTAGAAAGTTTTTTTCATATTCTCTCTCATTTTCGCTTCTCTTGGGTGAGTAGAATATGGAGATCTATGAGCTTCATTATGATAATTTTCTTCAAATTGCCATCCTTCAAAACTACTACCTTGTCCTTAAAACATAAGAAACCATCCTTGATACTAAATTCCTTACTATCATTAGATTTCCTTTCCACCCTTTCTTGGAACTAATTGCAAAAAACATCCTATTGTTGCATTTCCTTAACCTGGTCCATTAGGTCTACATGAATGCGAGACAAGACTCTATATGCATTCTCCTACTGAGTGCATCAACAACCTTATTTTATTTTCCTTTGATGTATTCAATTTTAAAATCATATTCAGTGAGAAATTCCATCCATATTCTCTGCCTAACATTTAGAAAAGGTTGAGTAAATATATACTTCAAACTTTGATGATCTATTCTCAACTCAAAGGGTATTCCTATCATAAAGTGTCACCAATGTTTAATAGCAAAAACCACTATTGCCAATTCTAGATCATGGGTTGCATAATTGACCTCATGTCATTTCAACTTCCTGGATCTATAAGCTATCACTGATTCATCTTATGAGAGCATTCCTCCCAAACCTTCCAATGATGCATTCGTACACACATAAAATCTACCCTGAGGATCTAGTATCTTTAGTATGGGAGATGTAGTGAGTATTTGTTTGAGTAGGTTGAAAGCTTCCTCACATTTATCCATCCATTTGAATTATTTTTCCTTCCTTTGAAGGTTAGTTATTGGAGAAGTTATCTTGGTGTAGCTCTTTACATAACGCCTATAGTATCCAGTCAAACCCATGAAACTTTAGACTTCCATCACATTTTTTGAAGGCAACCAATTTAGTATAGCTTCTATTTTCTTAGGATTCACTGTGATCCTTTCTGCTAATACAATATTTTGACAAATTCTTATACAATTGATTATTCCTTAGTAGCTCCAACATGATATCAAGGTGTTTATCATGCTCAGTATTATTCTAAGGATATATCAAAATATCATCCAAGAATACCAGAACAAATCAATCCAAAAGCTTCCTGAAGATACTGTTCATAAAATTCATAAATGTTGTTGGAGCATTTGATAAATAAAAAGACAAGACAATAAAATCATAATATCCATACCGAGTTATGAAATTTATCTTATGAGTATCCTCTTCTTGAATCCTTAATTTGTGGTATCCTGACTTTAGATAAATCTTTGAAAAGATAGTGGCATCCTTAAGTTGATCAAAGAGGTCTTAGATTATGGGTAGGGTATATATTTTTAATGGTTGCATTTTTTAACATCCTATAATCTATACATAGTCACAACATCCTTTTTTCTTGACAAATAAAATTGGTGCACCCCATGGTGACATGCTTGGTCTAATCAATACCTTTTATAGCATTCCTTGCAACTACACTTTTAGTTTTGGCATATCAATCATATTCATTCTATAAGGACTTCTATGGATAGGTTCTGATCCAAGTTGAAGTTCAATTGTGAAATAAAATTCATGTTTAGGGGGTAATCCAATTAAATCCTTTGGAAAGACATCTATGAACTTATAAAGTATTAGATGTTTATCAAACACCTTTTTCTTATTTTCATATTCTAACTCATTTATCTTCACTACATAAACTATTCCTCCTCTCTTCATTGCATTCTTAAGTTACATTACAAAGAGGATCTGGGGTCAAAAATCCCCTTGCAATTTGTACACCCTCTGTACTTTCCCACCATATTTTGAGTACTCAATCCATCTATCCTAAAAATTGATTACAATCTTATGTGCTTGCAACCAATCCATTCCTAGAACTACATCAAAAGCATGTAGTAGTGCTACATAAAGGTAACCTACAATTGTACCACTAGGTAAGATAATTTCAACCATTAGTTAACACTAATCTACATAGTAGGTCTATCCTGAGCCATACTCGACCTTCCACCCATGTACCAAAATTCTTGGTCTTTCTGGCATAGTTTTAATTAAGCTAGTGGAAACAAAGCTATTTTTGGCACCACTATCAATCAAAACTATAACATTTCTATAAAATATCTTACCTTTTATCAGTAGTGGAATGGCTTGTCCTTCTATATTTTGTTTTTTTTTACTGCATAAATCTTGTGTGTGGGTTATTTATAGAATGGTTCCTTTCCTTATGAACTTGATCCTACTTTAAGTGGATATTTGTTAGTAAATTGTAGACCACCACATTCATAACATCTTGCTTTCGGTCCTAGATGTGTTTTTTGCTTTTGCCCATCCTCTACTTTCATTGGCTATGAGGGATTGGCCTGACCTTGTACTAGTGATCTATTATCCCCATTGTTGCAATTGTTAGAATTACGGTTCTTTCCTTTGAACCTTTTTTTAAACTTCCATTGTTTTTGGTCATTCCTTCGGTTCTTCTTAGGGGAACTCTTGTTTCTCTGATCACTTTCCTATTTCATGAACCCTGCATTGTTTCTTTTCCTTAGTTCCTCTTTATCCTACTTTGATGCTCCTTCATAATCAAAGTAAGGCTTGAGATAAGTTTTAGCTTTCCTAGCTAGATCATAGGCCTTCTAAAGGGTACTAGGTTCCCACATATTCACTTCATGCCCTATCCTAGGATTTGCTCCTAGTATAAACTTATGTACCTTCATTTTCTCATTATATGCGGGTACATACTTTAGTAGCTTGACAAATTTTTGATAGTATACCTCCACAATCCTAGTCCCTTGTCTAAGTTTGGTGAACTCTTCAAATTTCTTGGTGTAGAAATGTTTAGTGAGGAATATTTATTTCAAATATATCACAATTTTTTTCCATTTCAAATTGACTGTAGCCTCAATTCCTATTTTGCCATTATATGTTTCCCACCAATACAAACCCACCCCTTGTAAAATTAAAGTAGAATAGGACATACAGGTTCCAATGGAAAAGTTCTTCATGTTACAGTAGGTTTCTATCTCTTTTAGCCAAGCCTCAGCTTTGTCTCCATCTTCCTCTCCATTAAACTTGGAAGATTTTAAATGTTTCATATCTTTGCCCAAATTGAGATCTATTCAGACCTTGGCTTGTTGTGCCTTTGTAAGGGGTTCATTCTCTCATCCCATCCTAGAATTCCCATATTATGAATCTTGATTCACTAAAGCTTCCAATAGCTATTTTTGTGATTCCATATGTTCCCTTAGTAAAGCAATTATTGTAGTGAGGTCCTCCCTCTCATTATTAGGAGCATTCATGCCTAAATCTAGGGTTTCAATATCTACATTATTTTTCCAAGTCTACCTTGTTGATGGGACAACACTCTCTCTCCTTATCTTTGGTGGTATTATCCCTGGCCACACACAGGAGAGATAGTAGGGTTTAGTTCATAATTTCATCTTTGAAATGATTCTCCTACTAGCAACTATACTTCTAGTTATCTAACTAGGCAGTCGAGGTCTATTTTAAATAGATACATTTTCCTTAAAGTATAGTCTTTACAAGGTGTGCAAACCTATTACACTCATCTATTCTTGCACATGGAAAAATGTATCCCAACGAACTCCACTATGATACCAAATGTCACAACCCTAAATTTTCCATCTCATTTTTTTAAAATCACAACCAAGGGTTGTAGGATCTATGCTTTGGAACAACTACTGATATCAAACCATCAGTTACTTATCTAGATATTCCTTGAGGCACACCCATCCTTACACCCTACATAAATATAGCTATGTAAGAGCACTAGGTGTTTTTCTTAATGGGTCAAACTATCCATCTCATGGATCCAATGAGCTAGCATTGACCTTCCTTTCATTATTTTAAAAGGAACACACCAAGTTTACACTCTACATAAGTCTTTCTATGTAGAGAGTAGGTGCATGAGGGGATTGACTATCCATATTGTATCCATATGAGCTAGACATCCCAATAGCCTCATTCCTAAAACCTTCTTTGTAAAAACCATGACTTGGAAACCTTATTAACCAATATTTCATTAAGATCATCCTTACTCAAAGCAAACAAGCTACATCAAGAGCCCTTTTCCCTTTATTTTATCTTATGCTTATCTATTTACCCAAAACCATCAATTCTCTTGAGTTTGGTGTCATCTAATTAGAACACAACATTTTTCATTATAAATTATGCATTACCAAGTTTGTCTCAACTATCCATATGCCACATACAAGCATTAATGTTTAGACCAAAGGTATATTCCATGATAAAGAGTCCCATAATCAAAGTATAATATTAACCTTCTTAACAATTATAATCTTACTTTTTCTAGTTTGGGATCCAACCATTCCCCATGCACTAATAAGGTCCAACAAGGGGACTCATAATTGCTGATGTATACTAAATGACAAGAACCATTCATTGGAACATAACCATAAGAAACATATTCATCCACATAAGCATTCTAAATTAATAAACATTATAATAATTCCTTACCAGAATTCAATATCTTAAAAACCAACAATGTCTATACTTAGAATGATCATTACATAATGCACCATACATTATCAAAACTTTAAAATAATAGCACCATAAGGAAAGATCACCACAATAATCAAACAACAATATTTTATCCTGGAAAACCCCCTTGTGGGGAAAAACTAGCTTAAATCATTTCTCTTTCATTATATCCAAATATGAATCGATCATTACATAAATTTGAAGAAATTCCAATCTATATTTATGACCTCCTAGGGATATTCCATTAATCCCTAAGTTCTATGAACTGAATTGGTCAATCAATTCAAACTTACATTGGTCTACTCTCCTTGGAGTAAAGCTCCAGAATAGTCGTTCAATTACATAGATACCTTTCTACTTCTACACTTTGTACCTTCTATGATACACAAAATGATACGGATCCATACCTAGAGTCATTCTTTATGATATCGAAGTATACATTATTATTATTTAGAACTCACCTTTAATAGAAGGGTCTTTCATAGCAACAACCAACCCAACTACATCTAGAATTCTATCATTCAAAATTTCTACATTGCAAATCTAACATTAAGCAAGATCATCGACCATTCATATTCTAGGATTACTGGAATCATATCACTAGAATGTAGCAATGCAAAAACCTACAATCAACACCAAACATACTAATATAAATCCATTCACTTTGGTTTACAATACCATGCACCTAATTCACCAAGGTCGACTACAATAATAACATCCCAAGGTCAATATAATATCCTAAAATAATCACTAAACTAAAGATCTTGTCTCAGCTTAGAACTTACATGCATATACCATGCCTTTAAACCACTAAGAGAGCTTAAACTCCTCTCACAAAAAGTCTTATTCTTTTCCCTATTTTTCCAAAATCACTTGCTGTGATGAAGCGACAATGATAGGTTCATGCTTGCCCTTGATTACAATTGTATCAAATCTCCACTCATAGTTGACACTACATTAATGCTCCCTTGGTATTTCAATTTTGGATCAAATTAAAAGGGATCCGAGAGCTCTCTAAACACCCTTGGATTATTCCTTACTCATGCAAAAAGTCATAGGCGTATCCCTTGATGCCACACTCGAGGATAGAACATCATCCAAGGAAAACTAAAATACTAAATCAATCATAGGTTTCATAACCACATTAAACAACCATAAGTGTAGTGGCATAGACGTAAGTGATCCCTACACTATAGTATTTGATGGAGATAGATACTATTACAGAGGTAAAACACTCCAGTTGTTTCAACTATGTACTACCTTATGAAGGGGTGATAATTTCATGTCATAAAATTACAAAAATAGTCATCCCATACCAACTAAGAGTTTAAACACCATTAAATCCCTCTAGAATAGTAGCCAAGAGATATCTCATCATTACATGAGATAAACAATCCATATATTCTATGTCTAAGATATGCCATTATAATTACTCATCGAACAAAGAGTAAACTTTTAACATCCCACAATTCCTTCTAAAGGAGCACTGAAACATTTAATATCTATTCTCAATAAATCTAGATCACTAAACCAGAATTAACTCTCTTATATTCACAATGGAGAGTAAGACAACTATTTTTACTTGCAATGCACAAAAGGCCAACACTCAAAAATAGGAGTTTTAATCCTTAGTAAAACAAAGTTGTAAAAAACCATTTTTCTCTTTTAAAGATATGCTACTATCAAAAGCATGGCACTCTTACCATTTTATCCTGAGTAGTGTCCTTTGATGCAACGTTCCACTCTTCGTTATTTCCAATGATTTTCTTCTCGATAAACCACACAAAATATCATTACTCTCTTCTATCCACCATTCTCTCCCAATTACTGAACCCCCCATCTAGATTCCTCCATTTCTTTTTCCCTAGTCAAAGTTACTCCCCCACTTCTCCATGCACGTTCTCTCCTCTCCTTTTGATCATGAAGGAGTATGGCTGAAAAACCAGATTCTATCATTACTTCTTATTTGAAAACACTCTCAAACCTTCTAAAATATTGCCAAAGATATCATCAAAAAATAACAACATCCTCTATATTTATTATCAATGTGTCCCTTACATGGTTGGTTCAGTTTTTCTCCAAAAATCCATGATTTTCCAGTGAGTAAATTCATCCACCATGTGATGTTTCCTTGACTAAGAAAATCAACAATCATACTTTCCAGAACGTACATAAAAATTTAAATAAACATATCCATCTTACATCAATTAAAGCTTTATCCAAAGATAAGATAATTAACAATAATGAGTTTCATCTCTAATTGGTATATTTCCTTATCCAATACATGGTGAGAAATTTTATGAAAGATCCATTATTTAGACTACTCTTAAGTTATTCTATATAAGAGTGACCTGCACAAGTATAATTTTGTTAGCAACATCTTTCTCTTTCAAATCATTAGTATATATTTCTAAAGCTTAACATGAAATAACCAAGCATTTCATCAAATTGATACCATATATTATTCTATTTAGAAAATATTAACATAAACTAAACATATCCCAATCAATATTCCATCCAAAGAAAACATAGCCAATCATGAGTCTATCTATTTAAAAATTCTTCCACGGGAGGGTCATGACAACTCTACATTCCTATCTATACATTTTCTTCCCTCTTTCAAGAGTAAACTTATTCTCACATTTTTGTATGCAATCCTCCTCTCGTATACCAAGTATTACTTTATGCCCCCTTGGCCTCCATCCCTCTAGATCCCCCTTCTACTAATATTGATCTCACCTCCACCATGGTAGTCTCTGGGATGCCTTTAAGTTATTTTTACTCCAAGTATCCCATGTTCCCCTCACGTATTAGACTATAAACACTGTGTTGATGGTTGCTCATGCCAATTAATATTCTTTTCACATTGCATCTTCATCTCAATATCACCCCTCTTCCACACCACTCTCTTCTACTATACCTGATCATAATAAACATAATATTTCTCAAATACATGTTACATTTCATCCTAATTTTTCTATCCCTTTGATATCCTTTCACTTTCCTACCCCACCATCTCAATACATGACTCTTAATACAACTTCATCTTTCACAAATCCCCCTTCTTCAACCACCCTTCCTCTCGTTGGGGTAAATATGCATACTCTTCTATTTCTTATCCTCCTCATACTTCCCCTCATTTTTATTTATTCCATACTTTTTTTATCCTATTCTCATCCTCAATATCATCCATCTCTTGCTCCTTCTTCAACTTATTCCTCCTTACAATACATTCCCACCCATGGATCCCAACAAGAGTCTTAGCCTTCATCCAACATTATTATTCCCTAATCACCATCTCAAATATCAACTCCTCCACCACATCCTAATCCTCCCCCCTCTCATAAAACTCCTTCTTCACCCCACCTCCCTCTTGGACCTCTTGTCCACCTATGGTCTACACACCACCACATCCTCCAACTTCTCATTAGTGGCCATCAACATAGCCACAAAATACTCTACCAAACCAATATCAATCCCTATAAAATCCATATCACCCTCTTCATCAATATCAATTCCCTCTAAAAAAATATTTTCCTACATCAAAACAATCTCGATTTTCTCATATCTAATACCATGCACATTCAATATCAACCCAACCCCTTCCACATTACAATATGCACCATCAACCTCCACATTTCCAACAAAATTCTTCACCCAATAAATATCAAATTTTTCCAATCCCACACCAACCTCCACCCACTAATTATCAAACTCCTCCTACTCAAAATAAATCTCGATATAATCAATCCCAACCACCTCCCACATTCCATCATACCCAAACCTATCAACCCCCTCCAACCTCTCCAAAAATTCAAAATCCATCTCATCAATCATATCAACACCTCCCTTCTTCTTCATAGATTCTCCATGAGCCATCCCCTAATTGAAACCAATATCCTTACTACCCTCTTCACTCATATTACCTGTATCCTCCTCCGAAAGCTTCCTATTTTGCCCCATTGACTAATCCTCCTCAAGCACTCCAAGACCCACAAGATGATATGCAATGATTAATTAATGAGATTAATAGTTTATAATTACAATCTATTAGACCTGGATACCAAAATCATACTCTTAGCTAGCTTATAACCCAACCCTTTCATCCCTTCATTTCTACATCATCGTATCCCTTCTACTTTGAGCTACCCAAATTTGAAAAATTCAAGGGAAAAGAAGACCCCAAGGAGCATGCTCATACTTTTATCAACTCTCGATATATTCTTAGTTCCAATTACCCTCTCATGTTTTCTACCTTCCCACTCTCTTGTAGGAGGATATCTATATTGGTACAACAACCTACCCCAACATAATATTTACACTTTTGAACAATTCACCAGCATCTTCTTAGAATACTTTGCTATGAATGTTAAGAAGAAAACCACCTCGACTGATCTACACAATCTTCGTCAATTTGATGACAAGCATATATTAGACTATGGTGCTTGATGGTGAGTTATGATTAATGAATTTCCATTTTTCCTTTCCATAACCAAGCTAAACTGATTGTTTACTCAAAGTTGTGCTAAACCCATCTCTTTGTTGCTACAACTCCAACAATATTGTACCTTTTAGGATGCTCTAGCTAAGGCCAAACACATTGAAGATATAAAAGTATAATAAATGAAGATCAAATGTTAAAATAAATAATGGCTAAATAATAATTCCAAGGACAACACCAATAACCAATATAAATCCTCCTAGGTTAATCATGTAGTGTTGAGTGGCCCAGCAACACCCAACCTTCAACCTTCATGGCCTACATATCTATCCCAACCACCAACATATTAGGTTCCACTAGCCTCTACCCAACCCCAAAATCCTTCTATCTCTTTCTAATATTCTAATCAACCCCAATTCCCTCCTAAGCCACCTCTCAATTTCACCCTTTTATCTGAGCCCTTATCAACCATCTTCCAAAAGCTTTATGAAGCACACATGATCTCCTTACCAGAATTCAAACCCAAAGATCCAACCAAAACCAAACCTAAATGGTACAAGGAATATCATTTTATTGTCTTCCATCACCAAAATGGATATGATATTAATGTTTGCATACAATTGAAAATCTCTAGTTCAATATATGATAGACAAGGGGGATGTAACAATTGACAACCCTCTTGCCCCTCCTAATAAAAAAATTGGTATTTATAAAAACTTTTTGTCACAAAATGGGACAAATCCACCATACAATGGAGTATCAACCTCCAAAAACCCTCCCAATAAGGTCAATCATGTAAATAATATCCTATATTACCAAGGTTTTGTGGGTATGATCAATATTATTACTAGAAATAAATGTTATCCCAATTTGAAATCCCCAAAAAATGGCTCTTCAAATGCACCTTCATCATCACCTATGCCATCTCCATGAGTTCAAGCCACACCCCCTCATCCATGAATGGTATTGCATCTAAAGAGTCAAATTACCCATAGTCTCAGAATGGTATTGACAAAAATTTTGATCTATGAACTTATTTAACAATCCCACCCACATTGGTAAATACTAATGGATATCCTTAAATCCTTATATCTACAAATGCATGAAACTAATACCTTTTCCAACTTTGTGGGTAGTGTCACAACCTACATCTCACCTACTATAACATTTTATGAACATGATATTAAAACTATCCCAATGGAAGGACCAAATCCTTTAATGCTCATCATGGCTTGTGTGGATGGAAAAATATTTAAATGTATTTTGGTTGACATGGGCTCTTAAATTAATATTATCACTTTAGCCACCCTTAAACACATCAAAATTCTTCTATATCATCTAACCACTTCAACCTTCACCCTATGGGCCTTCAATGACTCCTTGTGTTCAAAACTTAGGATGGTCATTCTTCCCATCCAAGTGGGTGTGAAGACCATCCATACTTTATGTCATGTCCTTGAAGGTGATATGCAATATAATGTGCTTCTTAGAAGACCATGGATATGAGATATGTGATCCATACTCTCAATGTTACATCATTGTCTCAAATATGTCCATGGGATATGCATTTACTGCATTCTTTTAGACAATGAGCCTTTTAAGTATTACAACATGGTCTCCCATCTACATGAGTCCACATTACCATCCACCCATTTTCCTTTTTAGTATTCAACCCATAACCTATTAAATCTACCTAATCCACCCCATTTTTTCCTAATCCTACCCTACTCAATCAATACCTCCTCATATTTCATCTTCCATCCTATTGGTGGCCAATCATACCATGTCAAATAACACCCATTATTATTTTATCCAATACTTCCATATTACTCCCTCTCAAACTCCCCATCACACTCAATCTCCTATCCCTTTCATCCAATACAATCATACCTATCAAAATCCCTTTTCTTTCATCCAACCTTCTCATAATTTTCATATTCCTTCCCCTCCCATCCAACCTCCCCATATCCCTCTTCTCTAACCACCTCTCTCACAAATTGTTCCCTCTCACCTTTACTTCCCTTCCTCATTCATTGCTACCATCTACACTTCCTCTGCTACCCCTCCCCTCCTACCTACACCTCTCTATGGTCAACTTCATCCTTCTTCATCCCCTATCGTACATCACCTCAAATTGGTTTTCCCATGACCAACTTATAATACCCCTCACAACACTCCTCCCTCCTAGATAGTTCTCTTGATCCCACCTAGTTTCAACCAATACCCCTAATTTCTTCTCCTATCACTTCAATCATCCCTACTTCCACAATTCCCAATCCCACCATGTCTTCTTAGGCTGGACTCATTTTATCCTCTCCTAAGGATTCCCCCACTCAATCTACTTCTCTTCCAAATTTCTCTAGTCCCTTAAACCCTTTGGCTAATCTCCCATTCCCCTCACCCTGTTTACCAGAACCTCCATCCTCTTCCATATAGCTCCCCACATCTTCCAATCTACCTAAACCTAAACCTTCCCTTCAATCATAACCCCCAAACATCTCCCCACATCTCTATAAAAATATCTACTATAGGTTTAGGAAAATACCTTATACATTATTTAACCTTCACTCCCTCTCTTATCGAATTAGTTAGGATTTTGGTCACCCATGTGATCCCCCCTTCACCATTGGTGCTATTATCCCCATTGGATATTCATCCAATCATACCAATTTTATGTATGGGGGACTTAATTCATCTTCTAAAAAACCTCATTCCAAAGAGCCTAAGACACCATTTTGTGGAAATATCAACTATTTGTCTAATAATTCTTCACCATGCATTATTTTCAGTGTTTCCATTGATGAGGTTGCAATCTAGGTAGTTATAAGCAGGGTACTCATGACCTCATAGAACCTCATTTTTAGCTTCCTAGAGACAAACCACATTGGGATACCATAGAAAAATGACAATGTATACATTGATCATGAATACACCCATTTATTGCTTATCATTTTTTTCCAAGTTGCTACCATTCATGCCTACCAATACGATACCTTAGGGGATGAACTCAATGAGCACTTTGATACCCATAACTGATCACCTAGATGATAGTCACTTTTACCTTCATCTATTACCTATTCTACTTCATATCCTTCTAGCACTACTCCCTTTAGAGTACCATAATGCTCCATTTCAACCATCACCTCGATCATTGTCCCCTCAAAAAAATCCTCATCCACCCATTTTATCTCAACTTCTTCATCATGAGAATAAATCAATAAATCCATCCTCTAGCTATTTTTCCAATTTCCCTCCCCACGTCAACATGATGTCCATTGATATTTTCACTCCTCTTTGCTATCCTATTGATAAATTTTTCTCCATAAATATTAACCCCAATGACATTGAATTTGTGTGAATTTCTTCTCCTCCTATACCTTTAGACTTCTTTCCTATCAACCAACTACTTTGAGCATCAAATGCTTACCTTCTTGCTTCCTCTCCTTCTCTTTTCTATTTTGTTATCAATCCAAATTCAAGGACACAAAATATCCTTTCCTTGAGAATGCCATAGATGACATCCATCTCATCCCCACTCCACATCAACTCTAGGATGGTTCCCACATGATCATGGAGTAAATTATCAACATCAAAATTAGCTCTAATATCTGTAGCGACCCCAGGGAAGCGGTGGACCATCCACTACTCTATTTGAAATTTATAATTGATATTTTAATGTTTGATATGCATTAAATGAAAGGCATAAAAGAGAGACATGTTGCAAGTGTGAACGTGTCTACAGTCTAAGCAGCCTAGAAAAAGCTTGCAAGTGTGAACGTGTTTTTAAAAGGTCGGCAAAATTTGTCGGCATGATTTTTATAATCTGTCGGCATGATTTTTTCACGCCTTCTCCTCCTCGATTCCCTCCCTTTATTTTCTCCCCTTATTCTTCCTTCCTTTTCTCCCCTTATCTCTCCAACTTCCCCTCCTCCTCATCTCCTCATCCCCTAATAGTAGCGCGTTTAGTTTTTGCATTATATGTATGTGATTATTGCTAAGGTTGAATAGAATAAAATGAAAATTTTCTTTGTTTTGTTAGTCGCCTAAATAATTGTCGCCATATTAATCTGATCACATATTACTATCACTCAAAATTTGGTATCAAAGCCAGGGGCACAAAATTCAAAGAGGTTTTCGAGTTAGGTCTAGGGGCACGGATCCCGAGTCTGACTAACACGAAATTTGAGATTTCCGTGCATGGTTTTCAAGGCAGACCGTGAGCAGATTTCACGTAGATCAGTACTCGAAAATCGAGGAGCACCAAAGTACTATCAAGACACAGATTGAGGGCAGATCGAGGGTGGCACGAAGTCCAAGGCTAAGGTGCGAGCAAACTAACACGTGGTAGATCGACGTGAGCGGCTGAAGTGGACACTAGCTGGCTAGTGGTATGCAAATCGAGCTATTGCTGAGGTGGCGGTGAGGTGATGTGGTGACACATGGCAAACTGAGGGAGCAACAATTGTAGGCAACATGGCAAATGGTGATGAGCAGGCGAGCTGACATGGGTGCATAGTACAAGACTGACATGGCATCTAGCATGACGTATGAGTTGGAAAATGAGCTGAGGTTTCCATGTGCAGTTGGTTGTTGGAGTGCTAAGGCAAAATTTTGGATGGGGAACGATTGCCCAAGGTCAATCAAATAATAACGCATGCATTCACGTTATTATAACCTCCCACAATCCTTATCCCAAAAGATGTGGGATAAATCATTTTTTTTTAAATAAAACTGGTCATGCGACACCTTTAATACTAACAAGTCTGCATTTCATATAGCATCGGTGGGCGTAGCTTGCTTGGCGAAGATGCTCGAGTAGTGGACAAGAGTTCTCGAGTTCAAAACCCGACGGTGGCAAGGGAGATAATTTTTTTTTAATTTTTGCACTGGACGTCAAAAGATAACGGGTATGAGGTGCCTTGTTGATATCCAAAGGAGCTGCGGGTGCATTGGTAGATAGCCTCCATTGAGACATCGGAGGTCGTGAGTTTGAACTCGCTCGGCAGTTATAAAAGGTTCAATTTTTTTATTGAAAGTTTTTTTAAATTTTATTAAAATTTAATTAAAGTATTTATAGTTTATTTAATAATTACTATTAAATTGCTTTTATTTTAATTATTTTGTTTTTTAAAAGAAAAGCAATTTTTTTAATTATTAAATTTACTAATAAAATACTTTAATAATTTTTTGAGAACTTAAAAAAAAAAGACTTTGAACCTTAGAGGCAAAATGGTGTACCTCATATTGTGAACCTAACACCCAAGGGGATTTTAAACCTTTTACATCCAGAGATAAAATTTTAACCTCAATTGGAGTTTTTATTGCCTTGATGAGTAGATGATCAGATCTACCAGGTGTTACCATGCTTTGTGCTCTCTACCGAGAAGAGAGACTGCCGAATCATTTGATGAATGAGTTTGAAGAAATAGACTGCAAATTGTGTTCAGTCAGTTGCAGAATACTATTATAGCCCACCAGAGGAATCCTGATTCTGGTTACGAGGCTGACTCTGAAGACAACATCTTTGGACAATGAGTGGAGGAGTTTGATTTAGTAGAAAACACACCTGAGGAACAAGCCAACGATAGTTATTCGCCATGCTCTCGAAATCCAGAGCCAGAGCTAGTTGAGCCAGATCTAGAACTAGAGCTATTTACCTCTAAAATCATCGTCATCAGTGACAACGAGGATTCAATTGTCGATAATTTTGGCCATCTAGTACTGGAATATCCACAACAAGAAGAACAAGCAATAAGTGAGAGAATTAAAAAAGTAATATTTTATTTGAATTTGTAATTGCTTTGCTTTGTAATTTATTGTATTAGTCAAATCAAAGTTTATTTTTTAAGTAGTAGCTATGGCCTCAAACACAAGTCTCCCAATTCCAGAATTCAATGGTAGTGATTACAAGTATTGGTCAATAAAGATGAAAAACTTAATAATTGGTAAAGGTTTATGGGATGTAGTTGAAGAGGGTTACACAGAACCCTCTCCTTCTGACTAGACTGCTTTAAGGACTATTGATAGAAAAGCCAAGAAAGAAGCACATAAAAATAATTCCTCTACCCTGTACCATTTATAAGCAGCCCTAGATAAAAATATCTTTCCTAGAATAACATCCTGTGTATCAGCTCAAGAGGCATGGAAGGCCCTCAAAGAAAGCTTCCAAGGGAGTGATCAAGTGAAACAAGTTAGGCTTCAAACTTTGAAGAGAGATTTTGAGAATATCAGAATGCAAGAAAACAAAAAAGTTGGAGACTAGTGCGTGCGAGTCAAAGCCGTAGTAGATAAAATGATCACTCTTGGTGATGAAATCAAGCCAGAGACTGTAGTGAAGAAAGTGTTGCGAACACTTCTTCCAAAATGGAACCATGTAGAAATTATAATTGAAGAGTCGAAGGATTTGACTACACTTTCCTTTGATGCACTGATCGGTTCTCTACTTTCACATGAAGAGAGATTGCAGGAATCTCCTTCCACTAGCTATGGAGGTGATGAAAAAGCCTTCACTTCACAAGAAGGAAGAGGCCAAGGTAGAGGGAAATTCAAAATTCAATGAAGAGGAAGAGGAAGGAGCAGCCCAAGAGGTGGAAATCCAAGCAGAGGAGGAACTCCTAACAGAGGAGGTGGAAGTCAAAACAGAGGCAATCAGCAAAGCAGAGGAAAGAATCCAGCTCAAGGAAGAGGAAGTGATAAGTCAAAGAAGGTTTGTTTAAATTGTGGTAAACTAGGCTAATTTTCTTGTGACTATTGGTCCAAATCCTCACAAGGGAGCAGTAGTCAAAGCAGTGAGTATGGCCATTTTTTGAAGAGGAAGGGAAATATAATCTCTTTCTCTCCTATGGCCAATCAGAACAAAATTTGAATGACACTTGGATCTTGGACACTGAGTGTTCAAATCATATGAGTGGTAAATAATAACTCTTTACTTCACTTGATTCCTCCTATAAATCTCATATCAAGCTGGGAGATAACAAGTCATTGGTAGTAGAAGGCATTGGAGACATGAAGGTTCCAATACAAGAATGCATCAAACAAGTTAATGATATCTATTACATCCCTCAACTCCAACACAATCTTCTTAGTGTTGGTCAAATTATGGAAAAGAATTATAAACTTGTATTTGATGAGGGTAGATGTGTAATATTTTATAAGAATGATGGTAATAGAATCATTACACAGGTACCAATGACTAAGAACAAGTTATTTCCTTTGAATTTTAACCAACTAGGGGGAGTTCAATTGGAAAATATTGCCATTGTGAATCCAAGTATGTTGTGGCACTTGAGATATGGTCACCTGAATCCAGCCAGTTTGAAATTGTTAACTTCTCAAGCGATGGTGACCGAACTTCCTAAAGTTCAGGATCATAAGGAATTCTGTGAAGGTTGTGCTTTGGGAAAGCACGCCAAGGCAAAATTTCCATGAGGGAAAACATGGTGGGCAAGATATCCACTTCAACTAGTGCATTCAGACATCTGTGGTCCAATGTAGACCAAAATTTTTGGTAACAAATCTTACTTTCTTCTTTTCATAGATGATTTTTCTAGAATGTGTTGGGTCTATTTTCTGAAGCATTTGATTGTTTCATTGATTTAAAAACAAATATTGAAAAGAAAGTGGATTAAGTTAAGTGTCTTAGAAAATATAGAGGAGGAGAATACTCCTCAAATGAAATTTTGAAAATTTGTAAATAACATGGAATAAAAAGGTAGTTCACTACTGCCTATAATCCATAGCAAAATGGTGTGGTAGAGAGAAAAAACCGCACCATTGTAGAAATGGCAAGATCTATGCTTCAAACAAAGCATTTAAGCAATATGTATTGGGCTGATGCAGTCAAAACCAGTGTCTATATTTTGAATAGGAGCCCTACTTCAAGATTGAAGGGGAAAACTCCTTACCAAGCATGGTATGGTAAAAAACCAAATGTCAAACATTTTAGAGTATTTGGTTCACTGGCTTATGCACACATTCCTAATAAGCAGAGGAAGAATCTTGATCCCAAGAGTCAAGTATGCATTTTTGTAGGGTATTGTGAATCCACAAAATCTTATAGAATATACAATCCGAAGACCCAAAAGTTTGTTCTTTCCAAGGATGTGATTTTAGATGAAGGGGAAAAATGGGGACATCCAATATTTTTTATTGATGATGAATCCCATGATGCAGGTTCTTCACAAATTCAGCAGGTGTCAACCAAGAAAGGCAAGGACACACCCCCTTCAAGCCCAAGAAGACATTATACTTCAAGTTCATCAACAGCTTCACCAAGTCCTTCTCCACAAAGATCAATCAGTTCTTCACCAATAGATATTGATTCTCCATCCAGAGGTAAGAGAACACTATAGCATCATCCATCTTATCAGATGTTGGATAATTTTTTTTAAAGAAGATATACTAGAAGTCAAGCTAGTGAAATGAGTTCAGTTTTGAAAATACTTGAAAATATGCATTTGTATGGAGATGATGACTCCCAAGAACCTCGGGGAGATGTAGTTAACTATGCTTTGATGACTAGTGCACAACTTGAACCTTCTAGCTATGATAAGGCTTGTACTCAGAAGATATGGCAGAATTACATGAAAGAGGAGATGACCTCTATAAAAAACAATGATACTTGGGAGCTGGTAGAGCTTCCTAAAGGAAAAAAGTGTGTTGGATGTAAATGGGTCTTCAAGACCAAATTCAATGTTGATGGAAGCATTGAAAGACACAAAGCAAGATTAGTAGAAAAAGGCTTCACATAGAAGTATGGTATTGACTATGAGGAGACATTTTCTCCTGTAGCCAGCCAAGAGACCATAAGAACAGTTCTTGCTTTAGCTGCCCATAAAGGTTGGAAAATCCAACACATGGATGTAAAAAGTGCCTTTCTCAACGGGTACTTGATAGAGGAGGTGTATGTTGAAAAACCTCAAGGATTTCAAGAGCAAGGTAAGGAGCACCTTTTTTATAGATTGAAAAAATCACTGTATGGCCTCAAACAAGCACCACGAGCTTGGTACTATCGTATTAATGGCTATTTCCAAGAATATGGGTTCACCAGAAGCAAAAATGAACCCACTCTCTACTACCTGAAGGAAGGGAAAGATATCCTCATTGTTTGTTTATATGTGGATGATATTATATTTATGGGTAGTAATGAAAATATGAATATGGAGTTCAAACACTCCATGATGAAGCAATTTGAGATGAAGGATTTGGGCTTAATGCACTACTTCCTTGGCATGGAAGTTCACCAGATATATATAAGGATCTTCATCTATTAACATAAGTATGCTCGGGACATGATTAAGAAGTTTACCATGGAGCATTGTAAAGCAATTGCAACTCCAATTGGACATGGGATCCAATTGAGAAAAAATAATGGAGTACCAAAAGTTGACGTGACCACTTTCAGAAGCATGGTTGGGAGTTTGATGTTTCTCACCAACACAAGGCCTGACATTCAGTATGTTGTTTCTCTTGTCTCTCGATTTATGGCTAGTCCATCTAAGATACATTTGCAAGCAGCTAAAAGAATTCTCAGATATGTAAAGGGTACATGGGATTTGGGAATCCATTACAACAAGTGTACAACTGTTAAGCTAGTAGGCTTCAGTGATAGTGATTGGGGCAACAACATTGATGACAAGAAATCAATTTTAGGGAACTATTTTAGTCTAGGGTCAGGACTAATAACATGGAGCTCCAAAAAATAGACTGTAGTAGCATTGTCCTCTACAGAAGCTGAGTATATAGCAGTCACTTATGCTAGTACTCAAGCCTTATGGTTAATAAAAGTGCTGGAAGAGATTGGAGAATAGCAAAGTGGTCCGACCAGAATCTACTATGATAACATAAGTGCCATTCAGTTGGAATATAATCCAATCCACCATAGCAGAATAAAACACTTTGATATGAAGTATCACTTCATCCGAGATATGGTGGAGCAAGCGATTGTTGAGCTTAAATTTTTCCACACTTTGGAGAACATTGCAGACATCTTCACCAAAGGCATGGATAAAGCTCAATTTATAAAGCTGAGAGACTGTCTAGTCAGTCCTCTCAACTTTAAGGGGGAGAGTGTTGTAAGTGTGAATGTGTCTATAGTCTAAGCAGCCTAGAAAAATCTTGCAAGTGTGAACGTGTTTTTAAAAGGTCGACAAAATTTGTCGACATGATTTTTATAATTTGTCGGCATGATTTTTTCACGCCTTCTCCTCCTCGATTCCCTCCCTTTCTTTTCTCCCCTTATCTCTCCAAATTCCCCTCCTCCTCATCTCCTCATCCCCTAATAGTAGCACGTTTAGTTTTCGCGTTATATATATATATATATATATATATATATATATATGTGATTATTGCTAAGGTTGAATAGAATAGAATGAAATTTTTCTTTGTTTTGTTAGTCACCTAAATAATTGTCACAATATTAATATGCTCACATATTACTATCACTCACAAGACATAGCTGAAATACAAAGAAATAAATGAATGAATGCTTTGTATTGATATTTCCAAGACCCGATTACATATAAATTCCTCTACAGGATACCCTTCATTTGATACATGATTTTACACAAAGAGGGTAAAATATGTATAAAATATTCCCTCGCAAGGGGTGATGCGCTTTCACAAGCTTCTCGATGATGCACACAAAACTGTATGAGGGCTTAGAAATATCTCATTCTCTAGATCTGGTTCCTAGAGGGATCTTTATGCTTCCGAATTTTGTGGATCTATCCGATGAACCTGTAGCCCTATAGGAAATGAAATAACAACACACACTTAAATTTTTGAGATTACCTCCTCAGATGAGGACGTTAGCATTAGATCTGCTAATAAAAATAAATATGCTTAATGAAAACAAATGCAATGAAACTAGTGCTATGAATGCAAATAAATGAAGCAGATCTATGCTAAAGAAACTAATGCTAAGAACCCTAGACTAGGTCTATGGGCCACTGTCCAGGACAATGGCCACTAAGATGAAAACTTGTCTCTATTGCTCCAAGGCTATGGATCTAATATTGTTTCCAATGTTGAAATTATTGTCATTTCTTGTCCGATGTGTTGAATATCCTGTAGATGAAAAACCCTAAAGTGGCTAGCACTTTATTGCTCTGAAAGGCGCTCCAATATGCTCTCTGATATGACAAGGCTTCACTACAAGAAAAAGCTCTCCAAGTCTTTGAAATCTCTCTAATTCGATCAATAATTCATGCCTTGGTGCCCTTAGGTCTGCACCTTATAATGTGTTTGAATCCCTAGGTCAATGTCAAAACCTTAGGACTGAATTATGCATGCACACTAGATGTTAGCATGAGAAGTTTCATATTTTTCTACCTTTGAGGCCAATTAATTAGTGTCTAATTCAATACATGAGTCTCTCATGTAGACTGGTCATGAGGAATCATGCAAAGTTATCCCCGCTTGGCTTTATTGCATGCAAACTACCACTTTCGCCCGTGATTGGGCTGATTTGATGGCAAATTGATTTTAGAGTTTAGCTACTGTCATCTACAGTGGCTAAGGTTTATCTGCTCTGAGCTACAATGGATAAGGTTTGGCCGCTTTGAGCTATAGCGTCCAGGATCCAGCCACTCTGATTCACAGTGATCAGGCTTGGATGGGCTACAACTGCCCCAAATAAATGGTGAAAACCACTTTTGACACTTGGAAGGTCCAAGGTTTAGTCACATGATCTATGAATATGCCCATGTGAGTAGTCTCCCTGATCATGACATGTTTTAGGTGTCTACAAATGCCCCTTTTTGTGATGCATTGTGTGGGAAAAACATAGTGCGGAGCAAAAATATAGATCACCTATGGCCATATTGTGAGTTGACCAAAGGTTTGTGATACCTTTGGGGCTTTTTTTTTTACCAAAGGGCTTATATCCTTTGGGGCCTTTGTGAGTTGACCAAAGGGCTTATGCTACCTTTGGGGCATTTTGGTTTGACCAAAGGGCTTATGCTACCTTTGGGGCATTTTGGTTTGACCAAAGGGCTTATGCCCTTTGGGGCCTTTTGTGAGTTGACCAAAGGGCTTATGCCTTTTGGGGATTTTTGTTTTTTACCAAAGGGCTTATGCCTTTTGGGGCTTTTTGTGAGTTGACCAAAGGGCTTATCCTACCTTTGGGGCATTTTAGTTTGACCAAAGGGCTTATCCCCTTTGGGGCCTTTGTGAGTTGACCAAAGGGTTTATGCTAGCTTTGGGGCATTTTGTTTTTGACCAAAGGGCTTATGCCCTTTGGGACCTTTGTGAGTTGACCAAAGGGTTTATGCCCTTTGGGGCTTTTGTGAGTTGACCAAGGGGTTTATGTCCTTTGGGGCCTTTGTGAGCTGATCAAAGAGTTTATGTTCTTTGGGATATTTTTGAGTTTGACCAAAGGGTTTATGTCCTTTAGGGCCTTTGTGGGTTGACCAAAGGATTTATGTTTTTTGGGACCTTTGTGAGTTTGACCAAAGGGTTTATGTCCTTTGGGGCCTTTGTGAGTTTTACCAAAGGGTTTATGTCCTTTGGGGCCTTTGTGAGTTGACCAAAGGGTTTATGCCCTTTGGGGCCTTTGTGAGTTTGACCAAAGTGTTTATGTTCTTTGGGGCCTTTGTGAGTTGACCAAAGGTTTTATGTCCTTTGGGGCCTTTGTGAGTTGACCAAAGGGTTTATGTCCTTTGGGGCCTTTGTGAGTTTGGCCAAAGGATTTATGTCCTTTGGGACCTTTGTGAGTTGACCAAAGGGTTTATGTCCTTTGGGGCCTTTGTGAGTTTGACCAAAGGGTTTATGTCCTTTGGGGCCTTTGTGAGTTGACCAAAGGGTTTATGTCCTTTGGGGCCTTTATGAGTTGACCAAAGGGTTTATGCCCTTTGGGGCCTTTGTGAGTTTGACCAAAGGGTTTATGTCCTTTGGGGCCTTTGTGAGTTGACCAAAGGGTTTATGTCCTTTGGGGCCTTTGTGAGTTGACCAAAGGGTTTATGTCCTTTGGGGCCTTTGTGAGTTTGACCAAAGGGTTTATGTCCTTTGGGGCCTTTAAAGGGTTCATGTACTTTGGGGCCTTTGTGAGTTTGAACAAAGGGTTTATGTATTTTGGGGACTTTTTTTTTGACCAAAGGGCTTATATCCTTTGTGACCTTTATGAGTTGACCAAAGGGCTTATCCTACATTTGGGGCATTTTGGTTTGACCAAAGGGCTTATGCTACCTTTGGGGAATTTTGGGTTGACCAAAGGGCTTATCCCCTTTGGGGCATTTTTGTTTGACCAAAGGGCTTATGCTACCTTTGGGGCATTTTGGGTTGACCAAAGGGCTTATCCCCTTTGGGGCATTTTGGTTTGACCAAATGGCTTATGCTACCTTTGGGACGTTTTGGGTTGACAAAAGGGCCTATCCCCTCTGGGGTATTTTGGTTTGACCAAAGGGCTTATGCTACCTTTGGTGCATTTTGGGTTGACCAAAGAGCTTATGATGCCTTTTGGAGTTTTTTGTTTTTGATTGCTGATTAGGGGAGGTATGATACCAATAATGTCCCAGTTGATGTTTACCAAATATTTTTGTTTTGATTTTATGTTATGGATGCCATGATGAATGCAATGCCTAGATAATGATTTGATTATGCTATATGTATGTAATGTGCTGGTGACATGTGCTAGCTAGATGATAGATGTGTTATTAGATGCCATGATCTAGATGTATAGATGCACTATGATGATGTATGCATATATGGATGCAATGGTGAATGTTAAATGCATGTTTAATTCAGATTTAATTGTTTGTGCTTTTAATTTATGTGATATGACATGATATATGATGTGGAATGTGATGCACTAATTACATGAGGATGGTCTAATGCATATAACCCTATATGCTTTAATAATTTAAAACATAAGGTATGATGTGATATGAGTTTTGACAATCTAATGGGCGACACCACAAAATGTATAACAATCATGAATGTAAATAATAACTTTGATAATAAGAATTAATTATTTACACCTTCAAATGTGAGATGAGATGATGTGATATGTATGTATGATTTGCCTTGATGGAATGATTTGTTGCTATGAGAGGATTTTTGAGGTTTTCCATGAGACTCAAACACCCTAGTTACTCTATCAAAAGTTGTATACTGATCATACAGAGCCCTTGAAGGATAAAGCTTTGTTAAGAAGGCCTAGATATTCATTATCCCTATGTGTGCAAATGAATATATTAGATAGAACATAAGCATACCCCAGTGCTAGGTGGGATTCATTTAGCCCATTGTTGTATTGGGGATCCTCAAATGTTTATCATGATCCTAAGTTGGACTTAGTTGGATTAGACCACTAGGCAATACAAGACACCTAAGGCTAGCTCTTCCACATGCAAACATTGGTATATACCAAAGTAAGATGCTAATGTGATAGACATATCATTATGCATAAGGCTCTTTCACACTAAGAATTCCAGGGATTCAAGTTCATACTCCCTTCTTTTCTTCATATTTATTAGGGATACTTGCTTAGATTTTAGTGATGAAAATCACTGTTTATTTTGAATTTTTTTTTTTCCTTTTGAGCAAGGGATTTATGTAGTGATGATCATCACTATTTATTTATACTTTTGAATTATTCTGAACTTTGAACTTTGATTCGTTTGGGGACTTCTGTAGTGATGATAATCACTTGTTTTTTAACTTTTGCTTTATTCAATATTTTGCTTGTTTTGACTCAAGAAAGGGATTTCTTTGGGTAGGGCTGAACTTGTCCTTTTGCCAATTCTTAGTATTTTCTAACCAGCCGCACAGGGGGTTGAGGAAGATAAAAAAAATTCACCTTTTGATACCTAGTACTGCTTCGCATTGTTCATATTTCCCTTGTTTCAACTATGATTTTAGTATTTTGATTAGTGATAGGATTCTGAGATATACCAGGTGCTCTCAAAACTAAACCTCACATATCAAAAGCTAAGATAACTTTCTACAAAGTTTTATAAAACCACTAGGTATGGCTTAGTGATCAAAAAACCCTAGTATATTCCTTATAGCAACAAGAGGGGTTGTGTTGAAAAACACAGTTACACACATGGGTGATGGATGGCGATGGATTTTGATGATGCATGATTGAGGTACAAACATGGTGTCATTTGTAAGATTGCAAACAAAATGAAGAACACAAGCTTATACTAAGAGGGGGGGTGAACAGTATAAGACCACTTTAAACTTTTTCCTTCAACTTTAAAATTAATATTATGCAGTGAATAGATAGCAGTATCAAAAATAGTAATCAAAGCAATGCACAAAATACCATCCACAATAGAGACACAACAATTTACGTGGTTCACCCAATGTGGGCTACTCCATGGATAAAATATTTCACTAAATTTTATCACCTCAAATTCTAGGAAACCTTTCCCGATTACAAAGTTTATGGGCACCAACCCAAAGGAGACACCAATCCCCTAGCTCTGCTCTGGCTAGTGATCCTCTAGAAAACCTCTCGCCTCCTCTCGCCCTTAGCAAGTGGAACTCTATCCACGAAGACACCTATCTTCCCCGCTCCGGCTAGAGACCTCTGTCCTCAACTCTTTAACCTCCAAAGTCTGGTCCTCGAATTTGCACTAAACACAGTCCTTCGGTTCAAGCACAAATGTCCTCGTTCGCTTCCTCTGTTCTGCACCAAACACAGTCCTTTGATCTGGCACAAATGTCCTCAAAATTGTACCTCTGCGCAATCACAACAACACTCGATCAAACATCAACTTATGCACCTCTACGCAATCACAACAACATGATATTCGTGCACTCTACTTCCTTGCAATATCTCTCACTTAGAAGATTCGATGGAATGCACTCTGTACACTACAATCGAATTTGCACTCTGCTTCTCGATGATCGAACTTCTCCCTGCACTCTATCTATGAAAGTCACACTTTGAACGCACACTTCGATCGATGCCAAATCTCTTCAAACAACCCCCCTTTTATACTAATATAATCAAGATCTAAACCTTGGTCTTAGTCGACTATTATGCAAATGCAAACCCTAACTCCATTGGCTACATGCCCTAATCTTTGTTGACCCAATTTTAACTCTGTCGACTTCAACTGCCTCTGTGGTTCAGTAGCTTCTATCGTGAAACCACAACATGTCATGGTATCGCAATATTTTTGTAGTCGTACACTTTCGTTTGGCTATTGTCGTGATATCATGACACTTTTGCTTTTGTCTACCTTGATTACGTTCTTGTCACGATATCACGACACTTCTGTCTTTGCTGACGTCATCTTCACTCCTATCACGAAATCATGACACTTTTGTCTTCATGGCCTTCTTCTCTACTTGCACTAGCGAAAACGGAACATGTCATAAAATCGTGACGCTTTCGCCTTCGAGCTCTTCCTTCTTCAATTCATCGTGAAATCACGACACTTCTTCTGTTGAAGACTTGCTAACTGTTTTTGTCATGAAATCATGACACTTTCTCCAACTGAAAGCTACCATCTCAACCTGTCGTGAAATCGTGACACTTTCTGCATTCACAAGCTTTCTCTTCAACCTGTCGTGAAATCATGACACTTTCTACATCCGTACAACTTCTTTGTAGCCTGTCGCAAAATCGTGACGCTTCTTATTTCAGACTCTTCCTTTTGCTACATGTCACGAAATCATGACAGTTCTCACTTTGAGCTTTTTAGCATGTCACGAAATCATGACAGTCCTCACTTAGTCTTTTGTAGCATGTCGTGAAATCATGACACTTTTTGAGATACTTTATCTCTCTTCGAACTTGTCGTGAAATCACGACAGTTCACACTACGGACTCTCCCTTCTGCATCATGTCACAAAATTGTGAAACTTTTTCGTCCGTACAACATTCCTTGCATTATGTCGCAAAATCGTGACACTTTTCCTTCTTTGCCTTCCTGCACTTTCTAAGTCGCGAAAATGCGACATGTTGCGAAATCATGACACTTTCCACCTTGCTCTCTTTCTCTGCCAACATGTCATGAAATCGCGACAGTTTTGCCAGCTTCTTCTCTCTCTTCCAACATGTCGCGAAATCGTGAAAGTTTTGCCAGCTTCTTCTTTCTCTTCCAACATGTCGCAAAATTGTGACACTTTTTCAAAAAGCTTTCTCTCTCCTGCCTAAGTCACGAAAATGCGACATGTCGCGATATCGCGACATTTTTCCAACTTACTGATTTTGAACCTGTCAAGCCGAACCTTCATCAAAAACACATTATTTTACATCAAATCAAATTCTTTCAAAAAGCTTCCTGACATCAATGACAACTTATTCACTTGAGCAAATGCAATGTACTCAAAGTACCCAAAATTGCCAACACAAAAATGTCTTTAATGTAGAAGCAATGGATGCAATGCCTATATGCAATGCAACTATATGAATGCAAATATGAAATGCACCTTATTTTTGGTATTTTTGATGTTTTCCATTGTTTATTGAACTTTGATTGTTTTGAATGTTTTTGAATTTTTGATGTTTGAATTGTTTTTGAACTTTGATTGTTTTGAATGTTTTTGAATTTTTTATTTTTGAATTGTTTTTGAACTTTGATTGTTTTGAATGTTTTTGAATTTTTGATTTTTGAATTGTTGACCAAAGGGCTTATGGTGCCTTTGGGACCTTTTGATTATTTGATGAAATGGCATGGGGATGCCTTTGGAGCCTTTTTATGAATTTACCAAATGGCTTGGAGATACCTTTGGAAATTTTTGATAGTTTGACCAAACATCTTTGAGATGCTTTTGGAGCCTTTTGATGATTTGTTTTTTATTTTAATGTTTTCTATTGTTTTTATAATTTTGAAATATATGATTTTTTTGATATTTTGTTGGTTTTATATGGGGAAGGTATGATACCTTAGGTGCCCCCAGTGTGCATGTTGCCTACCGAAACATAGTCATATTGCTTAGGAAGAGTGACAAAAATAAACTCTCCCAATTGGGGTATGGACCTCTGCGGGGTACCCTTGTCTTGGTGGGGAGAAATGAGTGAACCATATTCATGGAGCTCATTTCATTCTAAAAGGTCTTGGACCACCTTTCTTGAATCCATGGAAATTGTAAATGTCATGGCCCTCTATTCAGTAGTAGATGTAGTAATGGTCCTCCCTATAACCCTTGGGTTTAGCTCTATTTTGGTCTAGAAGCTTTATGTCGGGTAAGGTGATGACCCTAGCTTCCTTCAAATTTTGAAAAATATTAGACATAGTCTCATTTAAAGGAGTCCAAATATGTTGTTTCTGCTTTAATTATTTAGAATTCTTTGGCCTTGTACGAGGACCAGGTTGAGCCCTAGGTATGTCACTTTCTGGATCAAGGGGCTCTTCTTACCTTTTTGGTGCAAGAGATGGATTGCTGACTATGGTCACTTGTTGGTTGACAATTTGAAGTTGCTCTTTATTGAGCATGTTGTGTATTATGGCTTTGAAACCTTGACATGATTGAATATCATACCCATTTTTCCTATGATATAGATAGTATGACTCCTCGTTGTACCCTCGAGGTTTTGGATAATTTGGATCTAACTGTTGCACCTTAGGTAAGGTAATAGCCTCTGCAACATATAATCAATTGAAAACTGACACCACAGGCTCAAGAAATGGGGGATACTTGTTCGGCTTCTGAGGTGGTCGAATAAGCATTTGCTCTAGTTGAGGCTTTTCCTGTAACTTCATAAAATATGGTTGGACCTGAGATGAGGGTTGCTTCTGTAACTCTTGGTTCTTGAGCTTGCTCATGATGTATTGCAATGCCTCATTTTTCTCATTCACTTGGAACTCCATTCTATCTAGATGATCCAAAATGGATCGCACAATTGGCCAGGATTTCATACATAATTCTAGTGATGAGATTGGAATATCATCATAGACTATCATGGGTGAAAGAGGGGATGTTAAAGATTCACACTCTGAATGTAAATCATCCTCTTCCTTCATTTGAGCTGATGTGGATGCTTCATGTTGATGCACTTTGCTAGTGATATCCACAAGCTCTTGCTTTCTAGTTGGAGTACCCCCAATCTGATGTGGGGAAAATACCTGCTCTTGCTCTTGAGGAGACAATGTGATAAATGAGTCTGGGGTAACTCATGCCAATGATTTTTACCCCTTTAACATGGAAGCCATACCTGATTGTACCATATCTTGTATTATTGCTTTAGAGTCACTTGATCCTCTGAATTATTGTTGACCATTGCCACAAACTCTTAAGAAGGTGCTTTTTCTTGTGGCTCATCAACCTTCTTGTAATATTTGAATGGATCAGGATCATGGGGGACCACATACACTTGTCCTTGGTGTATAAATTTTATATTTTGGTGTACTATGGAAGGCACACATTCCATATCTCTCATCCATGGTCTGCCTAGAAATATGTTATACTACCTCTCACCCCCTAGAATATGGTACAATGTAGGTATTATCTTTAACCCAACCTGTATAGGTAGGATTAATGTGCCAATTTTTGAGGAAGTGACATCATTGAAGGCTCTCAATGTGAATGTTAAGTTTGTAATGCTTGAAGATGGTAAATTTAAATGCTTCAAGGCTATAGTTGTGATGATGTTGATAGATGACCTAGTGTCAATCAAGACTCTCTTGTATGGAATTTGATTTGTGCTTGCTATTATGTGTAGCGGAGGATAATATTCATCTTGAGAGATTGGCTTAATATCCTATCTGTAAAAGGTAATCATAGGGTCCTTTTGTAAGTGAATTGAACTCATTGTTGGTGTGGAGAATGATATATTATTAGCTTTAGTTGATCTCGTCAGTATGTGGGGCTGATCAAGGTATATTTTGCTTCTTATTGTAGTATTGATCATTCTGATAAAAACCTCTTCAGGTGGGGATATGTGCACCTCATTGACATGCTCAACTTGATTGTTGTTGGCCCCATGATTTGGAAGAATATTTTTGAATATGTTCATGTTTTTCAATCCATTCTTATCCAACATATCCTGAACTATATTCTTGATCACAACACAATCCTGGATATCATGGCCATTTTGTCGATGGTAAAAACAAAATAGAGCTTCCCTATATCCCTTAGATTTGGGGCTATTAGGATCCAAGGTGGGCACCTTAGGCAAGTTTAGAACCTTGTCCTCACAAAGGCAATTGAAAATTCATGCCAAGGATTCAGGCATAGTTATGAGGGATATGCTTTTGTTTACCCCTACCTTGATTCTTGTTGTGCTAGTTGTAATGCACAATAGGAGGTTGAGCCTGATAGTTCTTTTGTTGTTGGCTCTATGCTACTTTTGGAATGTTTAACAAAATCTGGTTGACGTGCATAGGTTCGGTATGTTGTGGTTGATGTTGCGTGCTCTCATTCCATTATTTCTCACTACGAAGCTTTAGGTCTCCTTATTCCAGCTTTATATATTCAATAAGCTTGGCTTGAGCCAAGGCTTATTTGAATGTATCATACTATTGTAGTTGCAATAGTAACGAGATGTGCTTGGCACAACTTTTTGTGAACATTTGTATTAGCTCTTTTATCGGGATGAAAAATGATAACTTTGCCATGATTTTTCTCCATCTATCCCCATAGTCCATGACTAGCTCATCATCATACTACTTTAGTTTGGCTAGGTCTAAGAGATTCACCTTCTTATTAGCACCAAAAGAGAAGCGTTTTAAGAATGCATTCACTAGTTTTTCAAAACTAGATATGCTATGTTGAGCAAGGAGGTGCAAGAAGTTTGTCATTGTTGTCAACACAGGCAGCTAGATCTAATGATGCAGTGGCCAGACAGTTCAGGAGTCATTCAGATGCAGAAGACAGAAAAAATTCGAAGAAAAAGACAAGTTAGAAAACTGTCGCGATATCGCGACATGTTTTCTGTCACGATTTCGCGACAAGTCAGAGGAGAGAGAAGGCACAGCCAAAAATGTCACGATTTCACGACAAGTCGGAGGAGAGAGAAGGCGCAGTCAAAAATGTCACGATTTCGCGACAAGTCGGAGGAAAGAGAAGGCGCAAGGCAAAATGTCACGATTTCGCGACAAGTCGGAGGAAAGAGAAGGCGCAAGGCAAACTGTCACGATTTCGTGACATGTTGGAGGCCAAGAAGCTAAGTCAAGAAACTGTAGCGATTTCGCTACATGTTGTTGTTTCACTGGCCGAAGCAAGGAAAAAGCGTTAAGTGGAAAAGTTGTAGCGATTTCGCTACATGTCAAAATTTCGCTGGCCGAAGCAAGGAGAAAACGTTGAGTTGAAAAGCTGTAGCGATTTCGCTACAAGTCAAAAGTGCACAAAGCAAAGGTGTAGCGATTTCGCTACGGGTCAAAATTGCACAAAACAAAGGTGTAGCGATTTCGCTACGAGTTGAAAAAGCACAACAAGAAGGTGTAGCGATTTCGCTACAAGTTGAAAAAGCACAACACGAAGGTGTAGCGATTTCGCTACAAGTCCAAAAATGCACAACGTGGAGGTGTAGCGATTTCGCTACCAATCAAAAGAGCAGAATTCAAAATTGAAGCAAGTCGAAAGCACAAGGCACAAAGTTGTAGCGATTTCGCTACCGCATGAAGCAAGAATTGTACGGATGCCGAAAGCGTCGCGATTTCATGACAAAGATGAGGATGACGTCAGCAAAATTGAAAGTGTCACGATTTCACGATAGGGTGAAAGAAAAGCCACTGGAAGCCGAAAGCGTCACGATTTCACGACAAAGCTGAGGATGACGTCAGCAAAACTGAAAGTGTCACGATTTCGCGACAGGGTGAAAGAAAAGCCGCTGGAAGCCGAAAGCGTCGCGATTTCATGACAAAGCTGAGGATGACGTCAACAAACTAAAAGTGTCACGATTTCGCGACAGGGTGAAAGAAAAGCCGCTGGAAGCCGAAAGCGTCGCGATTTCGCGACAAGAATGAGGATGACGTAAGCAAGAGTTCGAAGTGTCACGATTTCGCGACAAGAACGATGGCAAAGCTACCAAAGGCCAAAATGGTCACGATTTCATGACAGCAAGGATATGAAGGCGTACGGCTACAAATACGTCGCGATATCGTGACATGTTTGTGTTTCACGACAACAGTTACAAAAAGGTAACAGAGGTGGCAGTAGCGGTTGAGGCCGACAAAGTTGAATCGAGGCCGACGATTTTTAGGGTTTTGAAGCCGACATTTTCTAGGGTTTTTCAGCGGACGTCTTTAGGGTTTGCAGCCGACAATCACTAGGTTTTAGCAGCCAAAAAATTCTAGGGTTTGAAGTCGACAATCTTTAGGGTTTTAAGCCGACATTCATTAGGGTTTGAAGCCGATATTCATAAGGGTTTGAAGCCGACAATCATTAGGGTTTTAAGCCGACACTCTTTAGGGTTTGAAGCCAATATTCATAAGGGTTTGACAGCCGACGCTCCTTAGGGTTTAAGCCGACTACAGTCTCAATATTGTTTTTGAAGATTTCTTCTATAAAAGGAGGGACTAATTCAAGATGGAGTGTGAGGTGTGCGAAGATAAGGTGTGTATGCAAAATTTGCAGTGCACAGAGAGTGAGTCGTTTCGATTTGAGCTAAGGCTGAAGCGATATATCTTTAGTGACGAAGTGAAGAGTGCATATCGAATCTTCGAGAATTAAGAGCGCGATGTGCAGAGGGTGTGTTTCAAGTCCGAAGTAATAATGCGTAGACTGTAGAAGTGATCGATCTTCTGATTGCAGCAGAGAGTGCGAAGAAGTACAGAGAAGCGGTCGGATAGTGCGAATCGTGTTGCGCAGAAGCAGTAGAATGCAGAAAAATAGCAGACTATGAGAAATGAGGTGAAAGTTTTATTCTGTAATCTTTATTATTGTCTTCCAAGTTGTAGCTTGGCATAAGGGGTTGGTGCCTCTTTCCAGTAGGTGCTGGTAAATTAGGAGTCGGTGCTCCATTCTGCCTAAAACAGATAAAGCAAAGGGGTTGGTGCTCCTTCCAGTTGGTGCTGGTAAAAGATATTGTAAAGTTGTAGCTTTGCATTGGCTGGATTTGGATGGTAGTCCAAGCAGTCATTTTGAGGAGTAGCCACATTGGTGAACCTCGTTAAATTACTGTGTTGTGTGTCATGCTTTCTTACTGCATTTTTGATATTTCTTTTATCAGTTTAAACTGCTGCTGGATTTAAAACTATATGTTTTAGAATTTTTAAAGATCACACTGATTCACCCCCCTCTCAGTGTCACTGTGATTACAACAATTGGTATCAGAGCCAAGTACCTGAACAGGCTTAAACAACTAAGGTGATCTTGGAAGTTACGCAATGGCAAGTGGTGAAGGTTTCTCCTCGAACAAAGCACCATTGTTTGATGGGACTAACTATGCGTTCTAGAAAATTAGAATGCAGACATATCTCAGTGCTTTGGGTTTTGACATCTGGGGTGCAGTAGTTAATGGTTACAAAGCTCCTGCCACCGCTCCAACAGACACTACTGGTAAAAAGGCATTTGAATATGATTCAAAAGCAAAAAATGCCATCATGTGTGGACTAGTGGACAGTGAGCTAGTCAAGGTCATAAATTGTGAATCAACAAAAGATATATGGGATAAACTAGAGAACATCCATGAAGGAGATGATAGGATCAAGGAGGCCAAGCTTCAAGCACATCGAGCTCAATACGAATCGTTAAAGATGGACAATGATGAGAACATAGAGACCTTCATGCAAAGAGTCAATGGGATCACCAATTCAATCGGAGGTCTCGACGAAGAATTAACCGATGTCGCTATCGTGAAAAAGGTATTAAGATCGCTCCCTCCTAGATTTGATTCTAAAGTCTTCGCCATAGAAGAAGCCAAAGATCTAAATAGTTTTAGTATGGATGAGATGCATGGTTCTTTGACTGCTTTTGAAATGAGAATAGGAAGGTCTAATCCCACAGATAGAGAAGCAGCTTTCAAAGCCCTAAAAGGCAAAAGCACAAAACAAGAGTCTCAAGAAGAGGATGCTTCAGATGAAATGGAAGCAAATTTTGTAAGAAAGTTGAGAAAAGGAAAAGGAAAATACAAAGGAAAGCTACCTTTTAAATGTTTCAATTGTGGAGGCATTGGACACTTTGCTACCAAATGTCCTCTCAATGACAAGAACAAAGGTGAAGAAACTCAGCATCAAGAAAGAGGTGAATGGAGGAAGAAAACAAACTTCAGAAAAGGCAATTTCAAAAAGAAAAGCTTTATCTCCCGAAATGCAGAATCTTCAGAGGACAGTTCTAGTGAAGACTCTGAAGAAGGAACAGGTGAGGCTCTCTTTATGGCGTTTGAAGTAGAAGAATCAGAAGAGGCAGAAAACACACAAAAGAGAGAAGGAATGAACTCTGAAGTATCTATTGAAATAGGTGAGGCTGAAGTTGATTTAGAAGGTGAGCTGGTTTCTGCTCTTATGGAATGGAAATCTGAGAAAAGAAAGAATAAAAAATTGTTAAGGAAGCTTGAGGATGCAAATGACATTATAGCCAGTCTAAAAACACAGATAGAAGAGTACAAGAAAATGTCCGAAGATCTTGAAGTACAGGTAACCATGAAGATAGATTACTGTTGCAAATTGGAAGAAGAAAATGTTAGTCTTCGAATACAGATACAAGAGCTGGATCAAAAAATTAGCTGTCATTTAAAACGTGAAGAAAGTTCAATGAAGCTGGACAAAATCCTAAGCGATCAAAGATCCACAGGTATCAAATTCGGTCTGGGCTTTACTGAAGGAGAATCATCAAATGGACCAAAGGCAAGCAATGTTGAATGTGAAAAGAGTAAAGACAAGAAACAGGCTGTTGAAAGAAAAACAAATCAGGCAAAAGAAAGCAGTAATGCCAGTCCTGAAATAGGAACTGACAATGACGGTTTTACCAAGGTCACACATCAAAAGAAAAGAAGATCCAAGGCTCCTGCAACAACTTGGCAAAAACCATCTTTCAGGTTCAATCATTATTTCTATGGTTTCTGTTTTAAATGTAATGGTTATGGGCATAAAATTGTTGACTGCAAGTACAATATAGGTCCAAGAAGTTTCACTAGTAGAAATGCTTTTGCTCCTCTAATGAGTTATGCAAGTAGAATGCTTTAATTGTCACAACTTTGGGCATATTGCTAGAAACTGTCGTAGTATTTCTGTTTCAAATCAATCTCGAAAAGAAGAATTCAACCATATAGGGCAAAACAAAATAGAATTTCTTCGAAGGATATGTGCAAGATTCTGAAAAGGGGAAATCCAAGCTAGAACCCAACACCACAGTTAAAACATAATGGAAACAAAAAGAACAACTCAGGAAAGAATAGGAATATTTAATAGTGCAGATAACTTTTAGAGCTCAGAATAAATGTGTACTGTGGATCCTTGATAGTGGGTGCTCAAGTCATATGACAGGTGATAAACAAAAATTTGAAAAACTACAGAAATATGAGGGTGGCTCTGTGAAGTTTGGAAATAATGATGGAGCCAAAATAATAGGAAAAGGATCTCATCAAAATTAGTGAAGGGAAAATCAAGTCGAAGAAGTTTTATTTGTGGATGGTTTGAAACATAACCTGTTAAGTGTTAGTCAAATCTGTGATAAAGGTCATGAAGTAGTCTTCAAGAAGCAGGGGTTGTGAAGTCAGAAAAATAAACAATGGGAAATTGATAGCAACTGGTTCAAGGACGTCTGGTAATCTGTACACACTCTCAGAAACTTCAGAAGGTACGTGCTTTATTGGACAAGAAGAAGAGAACTGGTTGTGGCATAAGAGGCTTGGACACATAAGTTTTGATAATTTGGTGAAAATCAGCTCTAAACAAGAAGTGAGAGATATTCCAACCATTAAGAAACCTTCAAACAGTGTTTGTGCTTCATGTCAGAAGGGAAAGCAAACCAGAGTATCATTCAAAACAAAAGAGTACCACACTAGCAGGCCTTTGGAACTCATTCATACCGACTTATGTGGACCCATGAGAACTCAAAGCATAAATGGCGACAAATACTTTATGTTGTGTATCGATGATTATTCCAGAATGACATGGATATTCTTCCTAAAAGATAAAATAGAAGCTTTTGAAATGTTCGAACCTTCAAACAGCTAGTTGAGAATGAAACAGGAAAAAGGATTAAATGCTTGCGATCAGACAGAGGAGGAGAATTCATTTCGAATGAATTTACAGAATACTATGAAAAATATGGTATCAGGAGACAATATTCAGCAGCCAGAACTCCTCAGCAGAATGGTGTAGTAGAGAGAAAGAACAGAACTATACAGGAAATGGCACGCACCATGCTGGCAAAAAACAAAATAGCAGATAGATTCTGGAAAGAAGCAGTTCACACAATAGTATACATTCAAAACAGGTATATGTTAAGAACTCATGAATGCAAAACACCTTATGAGTTGTGGTTTGGTAGAAAAGCAACAACAAAACATCTCAAAGTATTTGGCTGTAAGTGCTACATCAAAAAAACTGATGACAACCTTGGGAAGTTTGAAGATAGAGCAGATGAAGGTGTTTTTGTTGGTTATTCTCCAAATAGCAAAGCTTACAAATGCTACAACAAGAGACTCAAGAAAATTGTGGACAAGTGCAGATGTTAAATTCGATGAAGGGAGGAAACAAATAGTTAACTTTGAAGAAAACTACCCAATCTACGAAGAAGTCATTGAAGGAGATGAAGTGCATGGAACAGAAAATACGTCTACGGTTGATGCAGATAACTTATCCGATGACTCAGAGGTGCAAGAAAACAGAAAATTCAAAATGGGCAGCTGGCAGAAAAATCATCCTAGAGACCAAATAATTGGAGATCCCACAGCTGGCATTCAGACAAGAAAGAAAGTAATAAGTAATTACTCTCTTTTATCCAGAGATTGAGCCCAAAAACATAGATGAAGCAAGCAAAGATGATAGCTGGATGAAGGCAATAAATGAAGAGTTAGATCAGATTGAAAAGAACAGAACTTGGGAATTAGTACCTAGACCTGCAAACAAGAATGTAATCGGCACCAAATGGATATTTCGAAACAAATTAAATGAAGACGGACAGGTCATTAGGAACAAAGCAAGACTGGTTTGTAAAGGATATGCACAGGTCGAAGGCATTGATTTTGAAGAGACTTTTGCTCAAGTGGCTAGATTAGAAGCAATTAGAATGTTTTTGGCCTTAGCAGTTCACAAAAACTTCAGGGTGTATCAGATGGATGTAAAATCTGCCTTTTTAAATGGGAAACTCGAAGAAGAGGTCTATATTGAACAACCGGATGGATTTCAAATTAGTGAGGATCCTAACCTTGTCTGCAAATTAAAGAAAGCACTGTATGGATTAAAGCAAGCACCACGGGCTTGGTATGCTAGGCTAGATAACTATCTCTCTCAACAGGGATTCAAGAAAGGTTTAGTGGACAGTAATCTGTATGTAAAAATAGAAGGTGGGCATCTCATTGTTTTAGTTGTCTATGTAGATGATATCATATTTGGCAGCAACAAAGATGAATCTTGTAAAGACCTAGCAAATAAGATGCAGAATGAATTTGAAATGTCTATGATTGGTGAACTGTCTTACTTTCTTGGGCTACAAGTTAATCAAAATGAGAAAGGCATATTCATTTCCCAAATCAAATATGTGAAAGAAATGCTAAAAAGGTTCACTATGGAGGACTGTAAGCCACCAAGACTCCCATGACAACAGGTCGCAAGTTGAGTAAAGAAGACAAATCTCCACCCGTAGATCAAACCATGTATAGATCAATGATAGGAAGCTTACTATATTTAACAGCAACTAGACCTGATATTCTGCAGGCAGTTTGCATGGTAGCCAGATTTCAGGCCAGTCCCAAAGAGACTCATGTAACAGCAGTTAAAAGGATTTTTCGGTATCTCAAAGGCACCATGGAGTATGGGTTGTGGTATCCAAAAGGCAAATATTTCACTCTTATATCATATTCAGATGCAGATTGGGCTGGATGTGTTGATGACAGAAAGAGTACCAGTGGAGGAGCATTCTATTTGGGGGACAGATTGGTTGCATGGCACAGTAAGAAGCAAGAGTCAGTTTCTTTATCTACAACTGAGGCAGAATATATTGCAGCAGCAACATGTTGCACACAAGTCTTATGGATGAAACAAACTTTGAAAGATCTAGGTATTAATTTTAGTGAACCAATATTAGTAAAGTGTGACAACACCAATGCAATTAACATCTCTAAGAATCCAGTAATGCACTCACGGACAAAGCACATTGCTATAAGGTATCATTTCTTGAAAGAGAAAGTTGCAGAAGGAGAAGTTAAATTGGACTATGTCCCAACTACAGAACAAGTAGCAGATATTTTTACAAAACCCTTGCCCAAGGAAGTATTTGAATACCTTCGAAGCAAATTAGGAGTAGTCACACTTCCTAAGAAGTGACTAGCTACAGGGATCACTTTCTCAGGGGGAGCCTTTGAGTATTTGACTATTCTTTTGCTCATGATCATAATTTGTGCCAGTTGCAACAAATTGTGCCTGAGAAGTGTGAGGATGGACTCAGGGGGAGTCTGCAGCAGCCCTTTGGTATTATTGACAAAGGGGGAGAAGAGTTACAGGAATGTACACAGGTGTTGCCAACAATTCCAAAGGGGGAGATTGTTGAGCAAGGAGGTGCAAGAAGTTTGTCATTGTTGTCAACACAGGTAGCTAGATCTAATGATGCAGTGGCCAGACAGTTCAGGAGTCATTCAGATGTAGAAGACAAAAAAATTCGAAGAAAAAGACAAGTTAGAAAACTGTCGCGATATCGCGACATGTTTTCTGTCACGATTTCGCGACAAGTCGGAGGAGAGAGAAGGCATAGCCAAAAATGTCATGATTTCATGACAAGTCGGAGGAGAGAGAAGGCGTAGTCAAAAATGTCATGATTTCATGACAAGTCGGAGGAAAGAGAAGGCGCAAGGCAAAATGTCACGATTTCGTGACAAGTCGGAGGAAAGAGAAGGCGCAAGGCAAACTGTCACGATTTCGCGACATGTTGGAGGCCAAGAAGCTAAGTCAAGAAACTGTAGCGATTTCGCTACATGTTGTTGTTTCGCTGGCCGAAGCAAGGAAAAAGCGTTAAGTGGAAAAGTTGTAGCGATTTCGCTACATGTCAAAATTTCACTGGCCGAAGCAAGGAGAAAACGTTGAGTTGAAAAGCTGTAGCGATTTCGCTACAAGTCAAAAGTGCACAAAGCAAAGGTGTAGCGATTTCGCTACGGGTCAAAATTGCACAAAACAAAGGTGTAGCGATTTCGCTACGAGTTGAAAAAGCACAACAAGAAGGTGTAGCGATTTCGCTACAAGTTGAAAAAGCACAACACGAAGGTGTAGCGATTTCGCTACAAGTCCAAAAATGCACAACGTGGAGGTGTAGCGATTTCGCTACCAGTCAAAAGAGCAGAATTCAAAATTGAAGCAAGTCGAAAGCACAAGGCACAAAGTTGTAGCGATTTCGCTACCGCATGAAGCAAGAATTGTACGGATGCCGAAAGCGTCGCGATTTCACGACAAAGATGAGGATGACGTCAGCAAAATTGAAAGTGTCACGATTTCACGACAGGGTGAAAGAAAAGCCGCTGGAAGCCGAAAGCATCGCGATTTCACGACAAAGCTGAGGATGACGTCAGCAAAACTAAAAGTGTCACGATTTCGCGATAGGGTGAAAGAAAAGCCGCTGGAAGCCGGAAGCGTCATGATTTCATGACAAAGCCGAGGATGACGTCAGCAAAACTAAAAGTGTCACGATTTCATGACAGGGTGAAAGAAAAGCCGCTGGAAGCCGAAAGCGTCACGATTTCACGACAAGAATGAGGATGACGTAAGCAAGAGTTCGAAGTGTCACGATTTCATGACAAGAACGATGGCAAAGCTACCAAAGGCCAAAATGGTCACGATTTCATGACAGCAAGGATATGAAGGCGTACGGCTACAAATACGTCGCGATATCGCGACATGTTTGTGTTTCACGACAACAGTTACAAAAAGGTAACAGAGGTGGCAGTAGCGGTTGAGGCCGACAAAGTTGAATCGAGGCCGACGATTTTTAGGGTTTTGAAGCCGACATTTTCTAGGGTTTTTCAACGGACGTCTTTAGGGTTTGCAGCCGACAATCACCAGGTTTTAGCAGTCAAAAAATTCTAGGGTTTGAAGCCGACAATCTTTAGGGTTTTAAGCCGACATTCATTAGGGTTTGAAGTCGATATTCATAAGGGTTTGAAGCCGACAATCATTAGGGTTTTAAGCCGACACTCTTTAGGGTTTGAAGCCAATATTCATAAGGGTTTGACAGCCGACGCTCCTTAGGGTTTAAGCCGACTACAGTCTCAATATTGTTTTTGAAGATTTCTTCTATAAAAGGAGGGACTAATTCAAGATGGAGAGTGAGGTGTGCGAAGATAAGGTGTGTATGCGAAATTTGCAGTGCGTAGAGAGTGAGTCGTTTCGATTTGAGCTAAGGTCGAAGCGATATTTCTTTAGTGACGAAGTGAAGAGTGCATATCGAATCTTCGAGAATTAAGAGCGCGATGTGCAGAGGGTGTGTTTCAAGTCCGAAGTAATAATGCATAGACCGTAGAAGTGATCGATCTTCTGATTGCAGCAGAGAGTGCGAAGAAGTATAGAGAAGCGGTCGGATAGTGCGAATCGTGTTGCGTGAAGCAGCAGAATGCAGAAAAATAGCAGACTGTGAGAAATGAGGTGAAAGTTTTATTCTGTAATCTTTATTATTGTCTTCCAAGTTGTAGCTTGGCACAAGGGGTTGGTGCCTCTTTCCAGTAGGTGCTGGTAAATTAGGAGTCGGTGCTCCATTCTTCCTGAAACAGATAAAGCAAAGGGGTTGGTGCTCCTTCCAGTTGGTGCTGGTAAAAGATATTGTAAAGTTGTAGCTTTGCATTGGCTGGATTTGGATGGTAGTCCAAGCAGTCATTTTGAGGAGTAGCCACATTGGTGAACCTCGTTAAATTACTGTGTTGTGTGTCATGCTTTCTTACTGCATTTTTGATATTTCTTTTATCAGTTTAAACTGCTGCTGGATTTAAAACTATATGTTTTAGAATTTTTAAAGATCACACTGATTCACCCCCCCTCTCAGTGTCACTGTGATTACAACATGCTATGCTTGGGAAGTTAGTTGAACCATTGAGTGGTAGCACCTGAAAATGTCATAATGAAGGTTTTTAATATAAGAGCAACGATGTATTAAAGATGAAAACATGCATTGATGAAGTTGGAAACATGCTCTTGTGCATCCTCTTCACCCTTAAATTTTTCTAACCTAGGCATCTCAAAGTTCTTAGGATATGCGGGGCTAGGGACTAACGGGTACAATGATTGGTTGTGTATTTTACTCAGTGTCAGTTGGTGCCCAACCATATCTTGCTTATCAAATAATTTGATCTTTTCAGTGAGTACCTGGAATGCCTTTGAGGCAAGGAGTTCATCTTCTTGTAGGACCACTCACAGTAGTAATGGAGGTAACCCTTTATCCACTTGACTTCTTCTATTATCTTCCCTCCTATAAGGAGATTCGAGATGTGTTTGATCCTGATTTATCATGTTTATCCTTTCCCCACCAGCTTGATTTTATTCATGATTTTAGTGGTGGTTTCGTTGTGGGCTTTCTTCTTGCCTAGTGTGTCTTTCTTTTGGTGAGCCAGCATGTTTATCTCTTTGGTGATCATTACCATTTGCTTTTAGGTTGATACGATCTAGCTGCTCAGCTTGTTCTATTAATTTTTTCTCATGTTGGTGCAAAAGCCTTTCTCTTTTTTTGTCATGCTTGAGAGGTTCTACTAGCTCCCATTCTTTGCATAATGCATTTTCTAACCATCATACGCTGTCAGATTGCACTGTTAGAGAAGGTTCATATCTATTTAATTCTTGTTCGTGTAGTTCTGATTCACAGGTCCCTCGAAGAGGTTTAAACTATTTCTTTACTTTGGCTACATAGTGTAACTTTCTCTATGTATTCTATATGTTGATAAGTGTACCTATAGTTGAACATTGCATGTGTACTTGGAGGTCGCTTTGAAGCTTCCCCGGGTTGAGTGGTGCATTTAGAAGTTATGCTTTGTGAACTTCTATATGCAGAATGTTCTGTGGTTATGGTTCTGGGAGTCAGTCTTGAGTAAATTCGATCCAACTCATCCAATTGATCTTGGAGTATTTGTTTTATCTGAATTGCATGTGACCCCTATGATTGATTTGATCGGTTTGTTGTGCTAGGTCTATGACTCTGCAACTCTGTGCGAGGGTTCTTGTCTACTTCAAATTGTGCAACAAGGTTGGAAAATCTCTTCCCTCTATATTTCCCCTCATTGGGCTGATCTGAACTCTTAGTGTAATGAGATGTGGTGGGTATGAAACCTGATTTCCTCTATGGATTGAAGGTCTTGCTCACCATGAGGTCTCCCGACCATAATTTTTGTTATAAAATTAAACTTCCAAAAAATTTTGTGGGTGTCATATATCAAAATGATTAGTGTGAAATGCTAACCACAATGAGCTATAACTCCAAAATTTGACTTTTGGGTCAAAAATTTGTATTTTTGAAATAATCGGCCAACCAGGGTCCATGGGGAAATGCCCACTTTTAGGAATTTTTTAACCGTGAAGGGTTAGGACTCCAAATTTTTGGGATAGGTTCCCCAGGGACTAACTAAGACAACAAAACAAATTTTGTAGTTTTTGGAGTTGTCTAGCCCACTTTATGATTGTTTAAGTGCAGTTTTCCCTATTTTTAGCCTTGAAAATAGAGTAAAAATAAAACCAAAATAAAATTTTTTGTTATAGCTCCATTTTACATGATTCTCAATCCGTTGGATGTAAAATAAAAAAGTAGAGTTTTTTTTCAATAAATTTCTCTAAAAATTAGGGTTAGGGTTTGGTCCCAAATAACAAAGAAACACACAAAGCAGACAATATGATTATCTCTTTTATGGATTAAATGTGTGTCCTAAAACTGGTTTCAGTGTGTTTAGATTTTTTTTTTATCTTTCTTTCTTGATCTTAATTAGACTTAGAATGAGGGGACTCATCCATAGTGGGAACCAAGAACACCCATGCCAAACATGATTTTCTCAAAAAGAGACTAGGGTACACCGCTTAAATCCTAGTGGGGGGTTCACCTAGCTCTTCCACTCTGAATCAATTGTTGTTCCAATAGTGGGAGACAATTTGAACATAAGTAACTAGTACCACTATAATTAAGTGCCTTAATCCATTCTAGGATATCTAAGGGGCAAGTTGGTGGAAGGAGGTGAATTCCAACGTCACTGGACTGAATTGGGGGTTGGTGATGAAATACAACTCCCCAATGTTTAAAATGATACATGTGAATGTGTGTGATTCTTTTAGATTTTGAAATTTAAAGTGATGCATCAACCAGCATTCATGACCATTTTCCTACAATACCTAAAAAGAACGTTTCATTTTCAGACAAATGCATCTATAACTAGTCTATATGATTTTAATGCACTCTCCTACTTTGTGATGAAAACATCCACTAATTGGGCCACATGAAAGCAAACCAAAATACAATGGCCTAGCATGTTGGAGACTAGGGTGGACCTTATAGGTAGAGGTATGTTATTCCTAGCAGCACCTAGAGGAAATGTAAAAGAAACTTAAGAAATGCAACATGCAGTTTTTATTTCCCTTTCATTCTTTAATTTCCCAATTTGAAATGTGTTTTAATGTTCACTATTTTTAAGAAACCAAATGCAGACAGAAAATCAGAAAAATACAAAAAAGGGGTACAAACCTTGAATCTTTCTCAGATGATAGAAAATTTGCCCTCTGCTACACTTTTATTCTAGCCACTGTTGATTAGAGCAGCTGATTTTTGGTCATTGTTAGCAGGAGCGGCTGATTTCTGGCCATTGTAGACCAGCGTGGCTGATTTCTAGACACTGTAGACCAGAGTGGGTAAAACTGAACATAAAAACCCAAATTAGTAAATCAGAAAAAAATAAAAACTTTGTGGAGGTCTCACCATGATCACCATCTATAGTGACCCCAGGGAAGCGACGCACCATCCACTACTCTATTTGCAATTTATACTTGATATTTTAATGTTTAATATGCATTAAATGAAAGGCATAAAAGAGAGACATAGCTAAAATATGAAGAAATAAATGAATGAATGCTTTGTATTGATATTTCCAAGATCCAATTACATATAAATCCCTCTACAAGATACCCTTCATTTGATACATGATTTTACACAAAGAGGGTAGCAGGTGTATAAAATATCCCCTTACAAGGGATGATGCACTTTTGCAGGCTTCTCAGTGATGCACACAGAACTGTATGAGGGCTTATAGATGTGTCATTCTCCATATCTGGTTCCTAGAAGGATCTTTATGCTTTCGAATGTTGTAGATCTATCCAATGAACATGTAGCCATATAAGCAATGAAATAACAACACACGCTTAGATGTTCGAGATTACCTCCTCGAATGAGGCTATTAGCATTAAATATTCTAATAAAAATAAATATGCTTAATGAAAACAAATGCAATGAAACTAGTGCTATGAATGCAAATAAATGAAGCAGATCTATGCTAAAGAAACTAATGCTAAGAACCCTAGACTAGGTATGTGGGCCACTGTCCAAGACAGTGGCTGCTAAGATGAAAACCTGTCTCTATTGCTCCAAGGCTATGGATCTAAGCTTGTTACCAATGTTGAAATGATTGTCATTTCTTATCTTATGTGTTGAATATCCTATATATGAAAAACCCTAAAGTGGCTAGCACTTCATTGCTTCGAAAGGGACTCTAGTATGCTCTCTGATCTGACAGGGCTTTGCTACAAGAAAAATATCTCCAAGTCTCTAAAATCTCTCTAATTTGATCAATAATTCATCATGCCTTGGTGCCCTTAGGTCTGCACCTTATAATTTGTTTGAAGCCCTAGATCAATGTTAAAAACCTAGGACTAAATTTTGCATGCACACTAGATGTTAGCATGAGAAATTTTATCTTTGTCTTCCCTTGAGGGCCAGTTAACTGGTGTCTAATTCAAGACATGAGTCTATCATGTAGACTGGCCATGAGGAATTATGCAAACTTATCCCCGCTCAACTTTATTGCATGTAAACTTCCACTTTTGCCCATGATTGGGCCAATTTGATGGTAATTTTCTTTTTAGAGTTTAGCCACTATCATATACAACGGCTAAGGTTTGGCTGCTATGAGCTATAGCGGCTAAGGTTTGGCCACTTTGAGCTATAGCGGCTAAGGTTTGGCTACTTTGAGCTACAATGACCAGGATCTAGTCACTCTGATTCACAATGGCGAGTCTTGGATGGGCTAAAACTACCCCAAATGAGTGGTGAAAACTACTTTTGACACTTGGAAGGTCCAAGGTTTAGTCACATGATCTATGAATGTGCCCATGTGAGTAGTCTCCCTGAACATGACATGTTTTAGGTATCTATAATATCAACAATCCATGCATTCTCTATTAGATTTTGAGGATGTATATTACAGGGAATGCAACCACAATATGTGAAATAAGTAAGCTATGATAAGTATATGATAATGGCACTATAATATGCTAGAAAATAATGAGATAAACTTATGCAATAACTCAATAATATGACATTAATGAAAGATCACAAAAGTAGTACAATGCAATATAATGGAGGACTTGAACTCTCTAGAATTTACACTATCTTATTCTATCCTATCCTCTTCTATCCTCTTCTTTATCACTACCTTAAAGGCCTATATATAAGAATATATATGCCTTGGCCTTTACTCTACACATGAATTTTCATCTATATTATTTTAAGACTCATGTACATGTGAACTACATGCACATTTACATCATTGCACATTCTAACACTTGTGCATTTATTACATTGCATGAAGTAACTCAAACTTTACTCTAAAGTAAATTCCTACTCTAGTTATGTACCCAAGGTGGTACATTAACATGTACCCAATAATGTAATATACTCTAACACCCCCCTATATTACATTATTTGGGTATTGAAGACTTTAGTCTTCAATATGGATCTTCATATTCATTTTGGAATTTGTACTCTTCTTCTACTTTTGATTTAGTCTTCATGTTATCTTTCCATATTTTCTTCATTCCACTATCTTCCAGTATTCTGAAGTGTTTTGTAGAATTCTTGACCTTGAAGTCTTCTAGATAACCTTGATGAACTAAAGATCTGATGATCTTGCAAGTCATAAGTGGATGTGAATTACCTCCTTTTATTTCTTTTGATTTTTTGTATGACTTATATCTTTGATCTTAAAAAACTTCAATATTGAATTCATTTTTAGTGGATGCTTCTGAAATAAGAACTTGAAAGAAACAATTTAATTTGAATATCAATATTTCTTCAAATATTTTATAGTACTTGTATTTGTACTAACATAAGCAAGATGAATGATATTTTCCTCCATAATATTTACATGGATGGAAACTACAGTAGTCTTCTTTCTCATGACCAAATTTGTTGCAATAAGTGCATAGTGGAGATATTCCAATTTCTTTGTCATTGTTTTTATGATGTCCATCCATTTCCTTGATGAAAGAGTTAAACCAACTATGTATGATTGAAGATTTTTCATCTTTACTTCTTTCATAGATTTGTATGATATCCTTTTGATGAATAATTTTATCTACCTTTTGAATATGATTTTAAATATCTTCATTAGTATAGTTATCATTAACTCCCTTTATTATCTCACTGGAGGATATTTTTGAAGAATTTACTTTTGCCAAACTATTAGTTTGTGAGTTCTCAAAAATATTTTTAAACCCTATTGATTTTTCTCTTCCATTTGCATCTTCCTTATTATTATCCATTGAATTTTTTGGGATGTCAATCAATTTTTCAATTGAATCAAGTGTATTTTTAAGCCATATTAGTATTTCCTTGCTCCTTTTCTAATTACATTATTTAATGTGTTCTTTGAAGTAGACATCCTTATAGCTCCCTAGTGTTAAGTATATGTTCAATTAGTAGAATTATTTTAGCACTTGAGAATATTTTTTATATAAACTTTGAAGTAGTCTACCTTATGTTTCCCTAGTTTAGAGTATATGCTCAATATTTTTAATAAATTTTCAATTTTACAAATTTTGTAAAATACCTTCTATCTAGCAAGTGTTTAAATAAACTATGAAACTTGATAGTATGCTTAGATTTCTTAGTTCAAGTTGAATTCCTTTTGACTCCCTAATGTTCAAATTTAATGTATTACCTTATGTCTCCCTATTGATTAGTAAGTAGAAATATAAAGATAAATAGTGATGCATCTTCAAGTTTTAATAAGGTTCTTTTCCTTCAAGACCTTTTAGTTGGATTAATGTCTCATAAATTAGTGTAAGAGACTAATGTAAAATACAATTTCCAACTTCTAATAAATTAATTTTTTTGCTCCTTCAATTTTGAATGGTTCAATTTTCTAAATTCCAAGAAACAAAAAATTGAAGTAGTATACCTTATAACTCTCTAATTTGGAATTTTAGAAAGTAATAATATTTGCAAATTAATATTTAAAATTTTCCATTGTTTAAAACCTTATATATCCTAAATTAATTATTTGTAAATATTTTAATGTTTAAATCTCAAGCAATTTATAATATCTTCTAGGATATACTTCCTTTGCTAAAATTGCTTTCTTACCCTTCTAAGGTTGATATTTAAATACATTAATAAATAAATTTCAACCTTGTATTAGGAACCTTATAAATCCCTAAAATTAAGAGAGCAAATATTAAATAATGTAAAGCTTTTACCTTCCTTGTAAAGTGTATTGTGCTTGCTGATTGGTTTATGGAGTGACTTTTTAATCCAAGCACATATTTTTGGTCCCCTATGTATGATAGAGATCAACCAATGTTCATGGATTCCTTATCCTTCTTAATGGTATTTTGACTTCCTTATTTAATGTTTGATTGTGTGCCTTCTATTCTCTCTCTCTGCTTAGACTTGGGCACTTTAATAGATGTTGTCCCTTCTTGATGTTTTGACCGCATGGTTCCTATGTTTCTTGGGTGAATGTCGGTTACATTCTTGATGAGTGCTCTTATCTTCCTTGCAATAATTATGATTCCTTCTAGCTTTCAAATGATTATTTCAACACTCACGATGGGCGTTACTTTGTCATGGGTGCTCCCTTCCTGTGCAAGCATTATAACGAATATGAGACACCTTTTGTTGTGCTAAGTGGCACAAGATGCCATGGGTCTAGATTGTAAGTGGTGCTCCTTTCCCTTGCATGTAATGATACCTTCAAACTCTTTTATTCCATGAATACTTCTTGCCAAAAAATGCACTATGAGTATTATATTTAATGCTTTCTTCCCAAGTGAATGGTGATGCTATGAGGTTGGCTCCAACTACGGTGGTTTTATGGCACTCCAACATTGTCCTCTATAATGTCAATTTTACTCCAACAATGGTGGTTCTATGGTACTTCAACACTATCTCTTAGGTGATGATTCTTCTTAGCTAGATTTTTATCTATTGCTTACAATGTGTTGTCCTTAGCACTTATCATTATTCAATTGGTATGCAATGGATGATAGCCTTCTTTGTAGATCCTTTGTGCAATATTTTACATAAATATGCAATAGATAATGGTCTCCTTATGTAGGTATTTATGCTATAGGTTAATGTTGTTGTAGAAACTAGATTCAATGATAGATATGGTGTTTTTAGACACCTTGAAACTCGTCTAATGTGAGCCCTTTGTTGTCTCTTTTTCCTTGCTATAAGTTTTCTCTATAAACTTGATAATTTGGCCACTTTGTAGATGTATTTTGTTGGTTGTTGTAGTGTCTTTGAGACACTCTAACAATAAAATTATGGTGCAAGATGTTGGGACTGAATAAAAGGCACAAATTGTATTGATGAAATATATTACAATATATAGGCATCAAGCCTATGAGTGAGATTTGACAAGTGTCATAATCTCCACTCTAAGTGTCATGCAAAATATAAAGAACTCAAAGTGGATAATTCCAATTGCAAGGCATAAGACAAGTGTCAAAATTAAGGCATAGTGCACATTATAATATTCTAACATTCCCACTTAATGTGCACTATCCTAACTTATAAAGGGGCTGAAAAAACCCTTCCACAATGGATGTGGGAAAAACAAACACACACCTGAAAAAAAATTATAATCTTATAAAATTTGGTTTAATTGAAACCTTATAAAAAATTTCAATGAAATTGAACTGGACCACAAAAAATCAAACCAACAACTTTAAATTTTCTGTGGCAAACACTTTCGGTGTTCTCATACAACATCAGATCTCTAGGGTTATATTATCGACACTAAGTTTTGGTAGCAATGTCATATCACAGAGGCAGACTATGAACACTCCCACATGCTACAAATAGGTGCTCAGACTTATCTGGTACTAAAAAAAACAAAATGATATGCATTGGCATGAAGTCATAAATACCAGGCCTAAGTAAAAGCTTGTTATTTATAGTTTTAATTTGTACCCAACAAGCCTGTCGCATTGGCATGTTGTAGGGCCATGGAATAGGAAAATATTGAAGCATGCCAATATGATATGAAGCATTCTTGACTGGTTCCATTGATCGGGGATGCACAAAATTCACCATAAAATATTTTCTCCTAAAGAGTCTCATAAAATGCAGAGCTCCAAAAGCATTGAACGGACTACCACTTTAGGGTTTGCATTGGCCTCCATGAGAAATATTTATAAATGTAAAAGCAAAATAATTAAAGGTCCTTGAAACTGTGTGTGTGGCAGTGAAGACAAGCTACACACTCAAATCAAGTTCCAACATCACTCATCAAAGTAACAGGGGGATGTGTAGGTTATGCACTTCAACTACATATGTGTCACATATCACTTCAACTATAGATGTGTTGCAGATCTGAGAAGTTCCAAGGATGTTTTACCTTCGTCATCTCACAATTTTTTTTTTTGGTGTGACCAGAATCTGTAGGTGTCAGTTCAGTCCTGAAGATTTATACAATAAAAAAAATTAAATGCCATAATCAGACTATGATATAGGAGAACTATCACTCAAGTACTTTCAATGCATCCCTCATGATCATGAGAAAATGAAGATATCTTCAGTTTCAATTCTAGGTTCAATCTCGTCTGTAGTTTCATTCATAAAAAAAATGGTAGCAAAAATGATCTCTGCCTTTGATGGTCAGCAACAATAAGGGCCAAAAACATTTTTTTGGGGATATTATTGACACAGGGCCATGAAACATAGCAAAAACACATTGTAATTCTATCCGTACCTCCAACACCAAATAACTATGAAATTTTACAACAATACTACAGACCCAAAAGTAACTAAATTTTTTCAACAACACAAATTCCACTAAAAGAATTACTCTCACAATGGAGTTTCTAGTTTTTGATCCATTATACAAAGGAAAGCATACTCCCTGACTCCACACGTAAAAAAAACTTCTAAAACCCTAAGGATCCCCACAAGCGGATCTCACCGCTTTGATACCAGATGTTGGGATTGAACAAAAGGCACAAATTGTATTGATGAAATATGTTACAATATATAGGCATCAAGCCTATCAGTGAGATTTGACAAGTGTCATAATATTGTTGGAAATTTGATTTAATTTGAGGTATTTTATGTTGTCATTGATGTCACATGGATCATTGATGTCACATGGATCACATTTGGTTTTGGTGGCCAAAAATATTTCATAAATAAGAATTTATGATATTTTGGAAAGCATGGCTATTTATAGGGTTTTTATGAAAACCAAGGTAGGAAAAATAAAAGGTTTTATTTAAAACCATGGTGGGCTTATGTGGAAAGGTATTTTCTTAAAATCCAAGGTGGAACTTTGTTTCATCGAAAAAGGACCTCCGGTGATGAAGATATTAAAGTTTAAAGTTTAAGTTTAAATTAATGGAGGGCCGACCTATGTGCAATTAATGGAGGGTGGCATATATATGTAAAGGTTTCAATTTATTTCAAAAATGGGGCATATTATATATCATCAGAAATATTATTTCAAGGGCTATTTGACTAACTTATTTAGAAGGAGAAATAAGGTGTGTGTAAAGAGATATTTTTGATTTTACAAAGGGGTTTTAAAAGTGAAGTTTGCCTTGTTATTTTTCAAGAGGATTAATTATTTCATGAGGTGACAAGTGGTTTTAGGAGAGATAAGGAAGTTGTGAAATTAAAGTCCTTGGTGATTATTATTGAAAATTGGAGTAATGTTGATTATTTTGTGATCTACTAACCCTTGTGAAGATTGGGAAAAGAATTTTGTTATTGTGGCAGATTTACAAAGAGGTTTTTTATCTTCATAAAAGGTATGGACACATTCTTCTATTGATTGTTTATGGTTGTTGATTTTTGAAATATCATTGGAGGGAAAATGTTTTTTTGTGGTGTCCTTTTCAAAAGTGGTTGGTTGAATGCTTCAAGGTTTTATGAATTGATAGTTGTGTCTAAACCTTGTTTGATAAGCATAGTTGTTGAAGCCCATTGGTTCTGAAAGAACTTGACTTAGAAAAGAACATGAGTATCATTGTTATGTGAGATTTGTGGTTGAGCATTGTTGGAAATATTTGAGTTAAGTTGAGTTGAGATTGATATTAAAACATATTGAGTCTCTAAAAATTCTTTGTATGCTCATATGAGTTAAGTTGGGATTGATTTGGGTTGAGAGTGAGATTAGAACATATTGAGTCTCTAACAATTCTATTTATGCTTCTATGAAGTTAATTTGAGTTGATATTACCATTCATTGTTGAGTTCATTTTGAGTACTACTTGAGCATGATTGATTAAGCCTTTGAGAAGGCCTTTGGGATAGATTTGAGGACAATGTTAGGATATATTTGAGGACAATGTTTGACCTTGTTGGAGTAGATTTGGGCAAGTTCTTGGTGAGCTTGCTAGAGCAGATTTGGGCAAGTTCTTGGTGAGCTTGCTAGAGTAGATTTGGGCAAGTTCCTGGTGAGCTTGCTAGAGAAGATTTGGGCAAGTTCTTGGTGAGCTTGCTAAAGCAGATTTGGGCAAGTTATTGTTGAGCTTGCTAGCACATATTTGACAACTTCTATGTGAGCTTGTTAAGCAGGTTATGTGTGAGCCTATTGAGTAGGTTCTTAGTGAGCCTATTGATAGAGCTTTGGAGGTGACAGAGTATAGAGGACAGAGTCTTAGTGGATAGAGATCCAACAACCAACATAGTTGAAGATAGATCTAAGTGAGGAGTCTTCAAGTGGAGAGAGTTCCACCAGTTAGTGCAACAAAGAAATAGATTCTTCTAGAAGATCACATATCTAGAGCATAAGAGGAAATAGTTATCATATGGAAGAGATCCACAAACTTGAGATTAGGGGATCATCATCTCCTTTGGATAAAAATCCATAAAAATTATAATTGGGAGTGATTCCCAAAGAGATTGATTGAGAAAGTTTTAGTAAAATATTTTCTCTGTGGAGTATCCCACATTGGGTGAACCACGTAAATTATGGTGTCTCTATTGTGTATGGTTTCTATGCATTGCTTTGATTACTGCTATTGATACTCCTATATTTACACAACATAATATTGAATTGGATGAATAACACAAGCTTATACTGAGAGGGGGGGTGAACAGTATAAGACCACTTTTTCCTTTTTCCTTCAATTCAACTTTCAACTCAAAATTATGCAGTGTATAGAAAACAGTATCAAGCATAAATCAAAGCAATGCAGAAAACACCATCCACAATAGAGACACAGAGAATTTACGTGGTTCACCCAAAGTGGGCTACTCCATGGATAAAAATTTTCACTAAAATTTTATCAACCAAATCTGGGAAACCTTTCTCGATTACAATGTTTATGGGTACCAACCCAAAGGAGACACCAATCCCCTAACTCTATTCTGGCTGGTGATCCTCTAAAATACCTCTGCCTCCACTGCCCTTAGAAAATGGAACTCTATCCATATAAGACACCTGTCTTCCCTGCTCTGGCTGGAGACCTCTGTCCTCAACTTTTTCACCTCAAAGCTTGGTCCTCGAATTTGCACTAAACACAGTCCTTCGATCTAGCACAAATGTCCTATATATTTTTCTCTGTTCTACACCAAACACAGTCCTTCGGTTTGGCACAAGTCTGTCCTCTTCCTCTTTCTCTGGTCTGCACCAAAAATAGTCCTTTGGTCTAGCACAATTTTGTCCTCAAATCTCTTTCTATTCTGTCACAGTCGCACTTGGTCAAAACCAACTTTTGCACTGTCTGTGCAAAAATAGCAGCACTCGATCGAACATCAACTTATGCACCTTTGCGCAATCACAGTAGCACCGTCTTCGCACACTTTGCTTCTCGACGATCGAACTTCTCTCGTGCACTTTATCTACGAATATCGCACTTCGAACACACACTTCAATCGATACAATTTCTCTTCAAACAGCCCTTCTCTTATACTAAAACTTTCAAGATTAAAACTTTGATCCTAGTCGGCTGCACAACCTAAACAATGTCAGCTGCAAACCCTAATCTTTGTCGGCCCAGATTTAACTTTGTCGGCTCAAATTTAACTCTGTAACTCTTCTGTAGCTTCTGTCGTGAAACTACAACATGTCACGATATCGTGACATCTTTTGCAACCATACACTATCTTATGGATTTTGTCACGATATCGTGACACTTTAGCCATTAACGACTTTGACTAAGATTTTGTCGTGATATCATGACACTTCTCACTTTGTCAGCAACAAATTTGCTTTTGTCACGAAATCGTGACACTTTTGCTTCTACTGACGTCATCGTCACTTTTATCATGAAATCATGACATTTCTCACTTTATCACCCTCTTCTCGGATTGCACTAGTGAAAACGGAACATATCATGAAATCGTGACGCTTTCGCTGCCTTAAGCTCTTCTCTGCCTTATGCCTATGAAACTGGAACATTTCACAAAATTGTGACGCTTTCACCTTCGAGCTCTTCCTTATTGAATTCATCGTGAAATTGCGAAACTTCTTCTATTGAAGACTCGCTTACTATTTCTGTCATGAAATCATGACACTTTCTCCAACTAAATGCTGCCATCTCAACCTGTCATGAAATCGTGACACTTTCTCCAACTGAATGCTGCCATCTCAACCTGTCATGAAATCATGACACTTTCTCCAATGAATGTTGCCATCTCAACCTGTCACAAAATCACAACACTTTTTGCATCCGTACGACTTCTTTGTAGCCTGTCGCAAAATCATGACGCTTCTCATTTTAGACTCTTCCCTTTGCTACATGTCACGAAATCATGACAGTTCTCACATCGAGATTTTTAGCATGTCATGAAATCACGATAGTCCTCACTTCGTATTTTGCAGCATGTCGTGAAATCATGACACTTTTCGAGATACTTTATCTCTCTTCAAACTTGTCACAAAATCATGACAATTCACACTACGGACTCTCCCTTTTACATCATGTCGTGAAATCGTGACACTTTTTTGTTTGTACAACCTTCCTTGCATTATGTCATGAAATCGTGACACTTTCCACCTTGCTTTCTTTCTCTGCCAACATGTCACAAAATTGCGATAGTTTTTTCAGCTTCTTCTCTCTTCCAACATGTCGCGAAATCGTGACAGTTTTGCCAGCTTATTCTCTCTCTTCTCAAATGTTGCAAAATCATGAAGCTTTTGCAAAAAACTTTATCTCTCCTACCTAAGTCACGAAAATGTGACATGTCGTGATATCGTGACATTTTTCCAACTTACTTTCTTTTGAACCTATCAAGACGAGCCTTCAACAAAACACATTATTTTACATCAAATCAAATTCTTTCAAAAGCTCCTTGAAATCAATGACAACTTATTTACTTGAGCAACTGCAAAGAACTCAAGGTACCCAAAATTGCCAACAATCTCCCCCTTTGTCATTGATGGCAACCCTTTATTAAAAACACGTCTCAGGAGCTAAAACTAAAAGCAACTGTGCTAACAGCTGAGAGTCTCTTTTTGAAGTTTTTCTCCCCCTGACTTGAAGCTTTCCTCTTCACATTGAAGCTCTCACCCTTACTCATATCTCTCCCCCTTACTCATATCTCTCCCCCTTTGTCATCAATGGCAAAGGGTCACCTTTGGGGCTCGGGACTAAGAATGAGCCACTTAGCTTAGTCCCTCCCCCACCTCCTGATGAGGTGATTAATTCTAGGGTGGGAGTAAAACTCTCATTAGGCACTGATCATCATCAGTGTCTATAATTTTCTTGTCGGGCCTTTTCTTGAACATTTTTCCCATATTCCTATTCCTATTCCTGTCACTATTCTTGTTCCTATTATTATTTTTGTTCTTATCCATGCCTTGATCCTTGGACCTGTTCATACCACTATTCCTATTCCTGTACCTTGGAATTTTAGCTCTACACTGTCTAGTTGTTTGGCCTTCATTGTTGCACTTATAACAAGTAACAATGTTATTTCTTTTAGGCATACTTGTTCTTTGAATCCTCCTATTTTGACTAACCCTGTTCCAGTTATTAGCCTTGTAGAAAATTGCCTTATGCCCAAACTGTTTACAAGAGTAGCAATACCCTTGAAATAAATTACCACCTCTAAAACTATCATTTATCTTCTTTACTTGAGCCATGCAATGTGCAGCCATGTGACCAAACCTGTAACATGCAAAACATCTACCATGAAATTTACCTTTATTCGATGTCTTGGGTCCTGAAAACTTCTTCTTTGCATTCTGATTTTCATTTTTTGTTTCTGTGCATCGATCAGTTAAGGACTCAGGATCTATAATACTTTCCTCATCAGAACTCTCTTCCTTGTGCGGCTTAACAAAACCAAGGCCTGTTTTATCTGTTGTTTTTCTTTGACCTTTGATGAGAGACTTAACCCTTTTGGAGCTATCTTGAAACTTGTATAGCTTATCCTTGTACTCTTTAGTTTCCACTTCCAAAGAAGCCATTTTCTATTCCAACTCATTATACTAAAGAATCTTAGACTCTAACTCGTCCTTGAGTTCTTGTGTCTTAGCTATAGAGAAGTCAAGACTTTCTATAAGATCATCTCTCTCCATACAACATTCATCTAACTTATCCTTGAGTCTATCATTCTTCTTTCTTTCCTTTTTCAAAGCACTAAGAGCATTATTAAGTTCACTTTCAAGATCCTTTATTTGTTTGCTTTCTGAATCCTCAAGGCCTTTTCTAGATTTCTTATCACTAGAGGTGCTACCTTTTTCAAAAACCATACAAGCATCTTCTTGATAGTTTTCTGAAGCATCCTTATACATATTGGAACCAAATCATTATTTGTACAATCATCCTCAAGGTGACCAAAATTTCCACATCTAAGACATTTCATAATAATGAATCTACGTTTCGGTTCTTCCTCTTTTTCTAATATGAACAACATCTCATTTTCCTCATCACTTGAAGAGCTTTCACTATCACTGCTAGAACACTTACTTGCTTTTTCTAGGTAGAAACTCTTCTTGTTCTTGTGTGAATACTTCTTTCCTTGATTGCTATGCTCATCTTTGTTCTTTCTGTAATACTCGTGCTTTTCAGAATCCTTGCTCTTAACATCCTGTTTCTCTTCATCACTTTCATTCTTGGAAACACTACAGTCAGTAGCATAATGACCAAACTTTACACAATTGAAGCATCTTATATTTTTCATGCTTTTGTTCTTTCTAGATAAATTTCCTTTCTTGTTGTAATATGCCTCTTCATCACTAGAAGACTCATCACTCTCTTGAAGTTGTTTACCCTTAGATTTCTTGGTAGCCTTGAAAGCTACCTCTTTCTTGACATCAACCTTCACTTGAGTTCTCAAATCAAATGCTACAAGTATACTATGAAGCTCATCCTTTTTTAGCTTATCCAAATCTTTAGCTTCCTCAATAGCAAAAATATTTTCACTAAATCTATTAGGAAGAGATCTTAAAATCTTATCACAAACATCATTTTTAGCAAGCTCAAGTCCTAAGTCTTTCATGGAGTTAACCTCATCCATACAAAGCATATAGTCACTAATATTTTCATCATCATTCATCTTGAGTTGTTCAAAAATACCTTTGAAATGTCTCAACTTGGCCTTTCTGACATTTGCATCACTAGTATGAACCACCTGCAACT